>JAEMWC010000020.1:607500-617500 GCA_016490735.1 Pachyseris speciosa | reverse complement strand
TTGCCATTGTAACAGCTTATGACGTAATAATAGTTATTTTTGGTCTACAACTAAATGTATAATTTAATCTTGCAAAATCTTTAATCGTCGTGAAAAAGCTGAAAACTAGTACCAGCCATCTCAAAGCATCTCCACTTAGACTGGTCTTATGACAAGTTTGCTCAGCGAGGAACTGAAACAGAAATTCCTGGCGAAGCGAAACTGCGCCTATGCACCATCGAGCAGCAAGTGAGCAAATATGACTGACGTTTGTGTTTCTCGAAGAATTTTCTTAGAGTTTTGGTTCATCTATGTATTGATAAAGTAGGGGTCATTCCTGACTTGTGCTAGGCTCATGGAGTAAATTTTAGTCAAAGACTCAGCGAATTGACGGAATAATCTTCCTATCACGTGTTATGGTTTGTAGGTTGTATTGATCAGATTGATAGCAGAGCTTGGCAAAACAGGTGATTGGGTGTTGCAGCAGGATTAGGCAAGGATTGTTTCAGAAGAGAAGCGAGAACTAACTCACGTAATTAGTCAGTTGACCTCCAGGTTTAGAAGAACGAGGCTGATATTCTCTCCCCATTGGCCCGTAGGTTAACATGCTGCTGGACGCACCCAAACATAAGGGCACGAAGATTAAGAAAACCACAATATCTGTTCTTAAGCGATCCTTAGTGCATCCCATTGCAACTGCAGTAGCTTTACTCAGCTTTGCAACTCAAAGGCATGAGAATATCACATTACACGTCATAACTTCGGCTCGACAGCCAAACAGCTCAAACTATTTTCACCCAAAACAAACAGCAACCTAATTTAAACCAGCGACTTGTTTTCATTGTTCTTTAGCTGGATTTGCTTGTTTTCGCCCCCCTTCGACTTATTTGTTCTCTACACCCTAATATCGACACTTCTCCTATTGAGTTTGACTTCCCTTGGATTAATAACTTGACTCGGGAGATTGCAAATGAGTGACATCCGAGCGCACCGACACTTGACGTGCGATATCTGAAGGGCACGTGATTTCCCGTTTCCATACTGAGGTTCGTGGGGCTTTTGAGAAATCGAAATTTCCTCGAGTCAGGTTTTTTGGGGAATAGATCCAAGGTTTGTAGCCTGCACTTCTGCGGGAGAGATTTGCAGGATGTTTAGTTAGAGTATTATTGATTGTTGACTCAATTAGTGAGATTGTTTTTTCTAATCATTTTTTTGTGCTGACACTATCGCAACGTTTATTAAAACATTGGGATTCCCTTGCACAGTCGCTCGATAACCAGAACGAACAATAAGCCTTCACACTTTTCGCTCGAAAATAAACAATAACACAGAGGAGGTCCAGCTGACAATACCGTAACAAACGAATTTTAGACCTTTCAGCTGCGTTTCTTGTTTCATAATATTGACGCTTATCCTGTCATAAACACTTTAATCGCGTTATGACCTGTAGCTCAGTTATTTTCTTACTCTTTAAGCGCGTGCTCAGACTTGCAGGCTGTTACTGCAATAATTGACAACTTCAAAGGAAGAAACTCGTCGAGTTTCTTTAATTGAAATAAAGTTTCTTGGAATCCAGTACTTGAATGGAGTACAATTGATTCAATGATGCTGCGGTCAACCCCATGATATCTTCCAATGAGTTCTGCCTCACGTATCTCTTCCTTGGTCAGTGATCATCGCGTACATTGTTTTTGCCCATTATTGAGCCTATCGTTTTGTGGCGCCGCATGATTCTCAATATTTGTTTGCACGTCATCCAACACTTTATGTTATCTCAGTTTCAATGCGGAAAAATGTTTCGACACAAACGTGGCACCAATGGGAACCTGACAAAATTGGAAAATCTAATAAAAGAAGGGTAAAAAGCCAAAAGCTCCGGGTCATTGTCTTAATCATCCTTGCAACGGTTAATTTCTTACATTTTAAGAGCTCCGTGTCTGGTCTGAAGATTTCTGAAGTGCCAGCTATTAAAATCTACCACATTTGACTGATGACTAAACAAAAGCCTTTTTATTGAAGTAGTACGTCTTGCAAGCGCGCACATCACTAATGAAGCAATAATTCATCTTTTCTCATTGAGAATGACATTTATTGGGGTTACCTTGCCCGCAAGGTCTCGTAAGAGTGGACATCGATAATCAAGCGCAATAGTTCATCTTTTCTCAATCTATTTTGCCCTGAGGAGCTTTGAAAAACGGAGACAGCTAAATACCCATGAGGTTCTTAGTTCAGGCTATTAAAACTGTCGTAAATGATAAATAAGCGAAATATATCACTACTCACAGCATTGGTATGCAGTTTCACGTATTAAATTTACTTCACAATAGCGATCTTGATCGGACGTAACGCGCGAGGCAGCTGATTTGTTCAGGCGCTAAAACTGGGGTTAAATTAAGGGCGGTACTCTTGAAGTTCAGAATGATTCTTAAGTGGTATTATCATCTTGCGAGAACTTTTATTCGGGCCTCGCACGAACCACCAACATTTGTGCTGAATCGCTTAAATTTATCTGATAACTTTTCTGGGGCAACATTTCGAAACAATTGATGCAGACAACTAACAGCTAACAACTAACTGATCCGTAGTTAGCTCCAGTTGATTTCTTGAAACATTTTTCCTCTACGCGGGGCACTATCCTTTCAATCAGTTTTGATTTGTTCTGATTTAAAAGTTGCATGTTTTGTAACTTAAGGAAGAGTATACTAGTGTGCAACATATACTAAAGCTCCGAGAGCACTATTAACAATATTGAGGCTTATTAACTTGCTTTTTATAAGATAAGAAATTCAGTGCTTAGGTGTTTGAATTAAGAGCAGCTCATATCAGCGGATAAAACTCTATCTAGTGGACAAGATGTGTTGACTTGTTAACTAGAGTACATGTTGTCAGCTGGATAGCAATTTATTTACCAGATAACAAGCTCTTGGAATGGGCCTGGCCTTTCACGCGGATCACTCCAAAACTAGTAGACCATATGTTACATTTTAATTATTTTCGATAACACCTTGATAGAGGAATGACTGACAACATCATCTAGTTGGCGTAACTTTCATACAGTAACACGTGCCATATTGTAGTCACATTTGTGACTCTGACGGATTCTACCTGCAATCTCAGTCCCTTTTCCTCAGACCACGGTGCATACTACAACCGAGGGATCTGATAATCAAGTTTGTTCACGAAGTTTGCACGGAATCAGGCTTTCCAAGGATACTGACCAAATGGCTACAGTCATGGAATTTGCTTGCGCTGCTGGCTGTATTGCAGTATTTCTTGTTCTTTTGTTCGTGATAAGGATGTGCCAAGCTGCCATAGGATCGGAGCCAAGAGTTCCGCCTCTAAGCATCACATTTACGCTCAATACAGCAAGGGAAGGAAGAAGACGAAGACGAGGAAGAAGACCCTTTCGTACCAATGTTCATCGTCGCGCTTTTCGCCCGCGGCCACAAGAAAATGATGAAAACGGAGATCTCTTCAATCGCCAAAGCTACGGTGAGTTTGGTAAAAACTTTACTGATAATTTTTTGGGGGGAGCATTCTGAAAACAACGTTTATAATTTCTCGGGGTTTTATTAGCACAACGCCGGTGAGAACATCCCAAAGGAACTTTTATTTATTGCTCTTTGTAACTGTTCTAAAATCTAAACTCTGACTTCAAGTAATCCGCGGTAAAACGAGTGAACTTTTCATGCTTCTTTCGAGTGAGATGTAAACTCATTGATATATCATAGTACTCTGAACAGTCAGTGTCTGTGGCCCAGAAATAGACGAGGTGAATTTGTACGGAAAATGCAAGTAGCACGTTTTCTGCAATCTCAATCGGAAAGAAAAGGAGCCATGTTTTGCAAAACGAATGACGAAAAAAGCTGTCAGTTTAATTTTTCAGGTAATTATAAAGCACTTCTGAATTCTGTTCCGGTTGATGGGACGGTTGACATGAGCAAGACATAACATTTCAATGGTCGACAACGGTTCACATGCCCAATCAAAGAACATAAGAGATAAACTTTATTTGAGTTCTTTGCGGAGCCGCTACGAACCCGGTTGTGTGCCAAGTTAAGGCATGCAAACAAGCAGAGAATCTGCATTCTATGAATAATTCCGTCATCAGCTCAGTTATGATTTTATCCCCTATGTCCTATAGCTTTTATTTTCAAGTACAGTTAAGGCTTTTGAATTTATTAAAAAAGGATCATTCTTCCACCACACTTAGACACAAAGGAGAAAACAGGAGCCAAAGTCAGAACATCAAGAATTCAAATGTCATCCATGAAACGGTTTTGAGTCTAGAAAACATGGTTTGAGCGCGAAACATCCGGAAATTTTGAAATAAACTGGTCCCGCAATTATTACATTTCTCAAAAGAACCTTTCTCAAATTCTGATACGTCTCACGTAAATGAAAATTATAGCTTACCGCTATAAAAGGTCTCCCAAAAACCACGGAACCATTAGAAAGGCGTTTTTTACGTGTTTCTAGTATAAATTGTAAAAAATTCTTCTCATTCCCAAATAGCATCAGCAAAACTTAGAAGAAAATACCAAAAGCATTTGATCGGAAAGAGAAAACCATATTTCATATTATCATCAGTTTAACACATTGTGACAACGTCCAAATATGTTCATAGCGTGCTCAATATCAGGCGATATTCCGCGCGATTTCGTAGGATAATTGTAGTTAAATATTGGTGCCTTTGTAGTAATAAAGGATTGGCAGAGAAGAGTGGGGGAGCTTGATGATAGAACGAGGAAGGGGGTCCTTAATATACCAAATATGGTAAATCAAGTATATTTATGCCAGTTTTCTACTAACAACATCTCATTTTGATCCGACGTACTAAGGATTTGGCCCTGGACTTTGAACTATGTTTACCCTTAATTATGGCGATAGAACAGTCAACGGTAGTAAAACCCCTCCTTGTTATGACGTAATTACATATTTAGCTAAAATCCATAACTAATGAAATGAAAATGGCGAGAAAAAAGTGATGATAATGATACTAGAAAACAGAGGACAATCAGATACGAAACGGACGCTATCCGCGACAAGGCCATTCCATGCTGGAACCGTTCCTACTTTAAAATAGTACTTAAAGTCATCAACTACAGATGACTACTGTTTCTCCTTTCCGCAGAAAAAAAATTGACGTCTAATGTTTGTTCAAGTTTTACCCGTCAAAGTCGTGATCAATTTGTATTCCTTTTACGTATTAAGATGTCACGTTTGTGATACTATTGCATTTCATCCTGTTCGTGGGTTTTTATAGTGTAATCAGAAACTTCACTCAGATTCGACAGGAAGAAAGAATTATATTGTGAAATCAGTAATTTTTTTGCCCTTTTGTTTTCAGTTCAAGAAGAGCTCTGAAGACCAACATTGGAAACGTGACAGATGTTTTGCTTTTGTTGCAGTGAGAGAAATTGAACAGAAATCCTTGGGACATTAATAATTTGTTAACAAAAAACATAAATCGTCAGGAACAGATAACACAGCCTCATTACAAAATGAAGTTTTGGGTTAATTGCATTAACCTAAGCTCACTGATGAGGAAAAGGTTTTGCGGAATTCTAAATTTTTTTTTCCATATAACAACTCATAATTAGTCATCGCAGCCTGAGAGCCCACCTCACGTAAAGATTTATAATTGACGAATCTCGTGAGAGTCTATCACATTAAGATTCATATCCTGTGCCAGGGATTGGTAATTTGAAAGTTAAATTTGTGAAATTTAATGATATCCTTTCTTACTTATCTCAGTCGTGAAAGTTGAATAAAGGTTTTGCAGTTTTTCTTTTTCATATTATAACCCTTTTTTTTTCGCTTAGTCGAGAATTTTATTCGGCTGACATAGACGAATAGTGTTGACGGTACATGTGCACAGCGCTCTCCTCCTATCGGCCTCGTCGACAGGAATCACGGGAAGAACTGCTTTCGTTTCCGCGTGTTCGACCGCGGACCGATTTAACTTCGTTGTCTTTTTCAATAAATGAGTGAGAACTCGACAAGAGCCCTTGAAACGACATAATAACGAAATAAAATGAGGAAAAGAGGTTGGTTTAATGGAGGGGTGCGCGTGAGGAAGCAAAAAGTTGGACTGACAAAGGTAACATAACAGATCATAGTAGGTGATGGTAGGACTTAAGGCGGCTCAAAACGGTTTCGTTA
This sequence comes from Pachyseris speciosa, assembly GCA_016490735.1. NCBI lineage: Eukaryota > Metazoa > Cnidaria > Anthozoa > Scleractinia > Pachyseridae > Pachyseris > Pachyseris speciosa. The sequence goes on along the minus strand of JAEMWC010000020.1, from coordinate 611,356 downwards.
TTTTTCAACACCAATTCTTTGATGAATCGATACTGCCACATGTTTACAATTGTTTTCTTAAATATGGTATCAAAACACTTCCAAATTATTTCTCAATCAGGAAGTTGTGATCATTTTTTTTTTAATATATAAAAGTTACCATAACAGCAGTACAGCCTCAGTCGTAGAATCTCCCGTAATTTTGGCTTATGTGCCTGGAACTCAAAAACGAATCGAATGACCCCCATTTTATATTATTGAATTAGAGTCAGCATAACAAGAGTCATTTTCTGCGAAGTCTAAAAAAAATCTGTACATTGGGTTCAGAGCCACCCTAATTTTTCGATAATTTAAAGTGACTCTGAACCCAATAAGCCACCTTAAATCGACATTGGGGTGTAACAAAGGGAACTGGACGACTTGCTTGCTATATTTAAGGTGCCAGTATTCTCGGTAACTCCGCAATCACGGCGGAAAGTATAGTTACTTCTGAATTAATTTGCCGATGCAAAGGCCACTTGAAGAAGACCTATCTAGCCAACTCGGAAGACGAAGCAAATGTTTGGAATTACGTACCGTTTTGACAACATAAATCCACTTTGTCTTGCTCTCTTTTACTATCATCACGCCTCGCCTACCAATAAGCAAACAGCTGTTTAAATGAGAATAGGAGCCGTGTACGTAGCCGCTGAACTTGAGGTATAGAATAAAAACTATAAGTTTGGACTTAAGTATCAGTTGGACTGAGCAATTAATAGCTTTCATTTCTCAGTATCGAAAGCCAATATTATTAGATGATAAAAGGCTTAAAAGCAAGAGTGGGGCTTGCCTTTTGTGATGCGAGAATCGAGAATCGAATCTAGTGGACACGACCCTCGTCGTTCAAAGATCGCGCGATTTTCTCCCGTCAACATCTTCAAGAAAATAACAGCTGCGGCCAGTCCGCGTGCTGTCAAAAGTGAGGAATGGTGGTTCAAGTCTATATCATTGTGTTCCTTTCTCGCCACAGGCGTCTCAATACGGTTACCATCAAAGTTTTAGAGAGACGTAACTTGAAAATACTGAGTTCAAACCTGTTCCACCGTTGACATTAGTCTCGATTACCAGCCGCTGTTTCGTGAAATGAGCCCTCGCTCACCGCTCGAAAAGGCTATTACGGGGAGGATATTCAGGACGCTAACAAGCGGCGGAAATTCTGCCTACGTTTACATCCGAGAGAGAATTTGGCTTCCTTGTTATCTTCCTATGCCAGTGTATAGCAGACTCAATTGTCAAGTGCCAATGAGCCAAATAGCACTTGACACAAGACACACTTGATACGCGCGCGCACTCATTGGTCAGTAAAAGTGTGTTTAGATGAGAGTATGTAAACACGGTTGTGACGTCACGTTCTCTGTGTTTCCCAGTACAATGTGCCCTTTGCAGGATGTCAGTCACGTGGTACAAGAATGCATTGCTGGGACGCAAGCAACCCACTGGGACAAGACAAACAAAGAAAATTACCATTTTAAGGTGGCTCCTATCGGATTCCAGCATTTTCAAGCACTAATATTTTGATGGATCATTACTACCAATCCTTATATATTAATACCTTTAAAGTGGTATCATGGGCGAACAAGTTATGAATTTTTTTAGACATAACTGGTTACCATAGCAACACCATAGCCTGTTAAAAACACCCATAATTTTAGATTTAAGCGACAATAACTCAAAAACAAGCCCAGTGAGCCCCATTTTTTTTTCGGGAATAATTAACATAATAAAAAAAACTTTTTGCAAAGTTAAAACAAATTGTAGGAGCGGATTCAGAGCCACCTTAACATTTCGAAAATTTAAGGTGGCTCTTGAATTCGCTCCTACAATTTTTTCTAAACTTTGCGAAAACTTGGCTCTCCACACGCTTATTACTTTTCAACGATAAAAAATAGGGGTCACCGAGCTGGTTTTTTAACTATTTCTGCTTAAAGCTAAAATAAGGTGTGTCTTTAACAGGCTATGGTGTTACTATGGTAACCTGTTATGTCAAAAAAGTTTCGTAACTTGTTCACCAATGATTGGGGATTTCTTTGATACCACTTTAAAGGTATTAACATATAAGTTTGGTAATAATGATCCATCAAAATAGTAGTGCTTGAAAGTGCTGGAAACTGGTAAGAACCATCTTAAATGATGTAAGCTTTCTGTTTGTCTTGTCCCAGTGGGTTGTTTACGTCCTGTACCACGTGACTGACCTCCTGCAGAATGGTCAAACTTTGCCCTGTCAGGTTGTCAAAGTCGTCACACCTCAGCTGCCGAGTTCTAATCGGCCAACTTGGAACACCGCGTGATGTGTTGTAAAATGAGAATCCTCTGAAAAATTATACAGAAACGCTATAAAAATTTTAACGTTACCGGCAAACAGGAAAGTGTTGTTTTTCGTATTTTTGGGCATCCATCAATTGATAAGATAAGGTCTTCTTACCAACGCATAATTAAGATTCAGAAACAAAGGATTTAAACGGTAGGTAAAAAGAATCAACTTACAACGATTTCTGTCTCTACTACTTAGCACAAAGTGATGGTTAAGCACGCCGCACACGTGAGGAAACAGCTGAGAAAAATTCCTCGCGAGGCAGATGACTCAGCCGTTTCCTCACGTGTACGGCGAAATTTGGTGAGAGGCCGTGAGATCAATATCAAACATGTTTGATATTGATCTCACGGCCTCGCGAGGCGAAAATCTCACCAAATTTCGCCGCATACGTGAGGAAACGGCTGAGCCATCTGCCTCGCGAGGCATTTTGCTCAGCTGTTTCCTCACGTGTGCGGCGGGCTTTAGCCTACGATTAATTGGTTTCTCCTACGCTTCCCGAGAGAGAAACCACTGCGAGCAACCGTTCGTTTCTTTGAGTGAGCCGCCGTCCAGCGCCAAGGACAAATAAATTAGATTTTTCAGCCTCGGCGAATTCACCACTCAAAACCTTCTCTTTGGTGTGGAGGGATCCTTAATACTGACCAAAAAAACCAATAGAGAAATAAAATAGTTTAAAATTGGCATATTTAGCAATGGTTACTTCACAGGTAAAAGCCTTCTCACCTTGAGTTTGTCCCTTGCCAATATCAGGTTTGTTTACGCTCGGCACGTGAGTCGCTGAAGCTGTGTGTTCTCAGCCATTGTGATCTTGTGGGCTGTCTTTTGCAAGTCGCTTGATGTTGAATGTTGCTCCATCTTTATTTCCCTCGAAATTCTGCCTCTACTGCTTCCAACATAGCTCTTTTATTTTTGAAGAAGGTCAGTCGCCTGAAGCAGCATTTGCAAACCCGACTTTTGTCGTTTTTGCCCAACAGAACTTGCATTGTTATTTCCAGAACTGCATTTAACGAGCTCAACAATCCCGCACGCAAGAGGGCGTAAAAGCTTTCATTAGACTTAGACGACAAACTAGACAATTCTTTGATGTAGTTCTAGACCTTGCTGTTGTGCGAGTTTCTGGCGATAAATCTGCATTTGATTAACACGTTTTGGAGAGCCCAGCGGAGTTGTACAAATGCTCAAGCTTTCAGCCGAGCAGGCACTAAAAAGTTTTTCCCGCGAAGTAAGAGGAAGTGATGTCAATGCATCACGTGGGGCGTGACGTACTTCCTCGCATGCGCGATAGTAAACTGAAACGGTTGCTCGCAGTGGTTTCTCTCTCGGGAAGCATAGAAGAAACCAACTGCTTGCAGGGTAAGTGGTGGTAGAAATAAACTTCTGGAAATTACATCGCCACGCTCTGAAAATAATACAACACCATGTTGGTGTTCCAAAGTCGCCGGTGGAAAATAACCTGTTCCAGGCTCTCCAAAACAAAAGTCTGAGAACCTGAACAGACCAATAGAAAAAAAAAATAGACCAGAT
>JAEMWC010000020.1:595000-600000 GCA_016490735.1 Pachyseris speciosa | reverse complement strand
AGCATATCTATCTCACTTGTAGGTACCTTATGCTCACCAGAATAGGGAGGGCGATAAACAACAGCCACTCGCATTTTCTCGGCAGATGTCAAATAGATCAGCCACTCAGAAAACTCATATGAGGTCCTGTTTCCCACGTCGATTTTACGAACGCAGACGGAGTCACGAAACAACAAGGCAGTCCAACCACCGCGACGCTTTTCTCGCGTGTGATCCGACAAATTATAGCCCTCGGGGCATAATTCCACACGCACAGCATCATCATGTTGACCAAGCCAAGACTCTGTTATAGCTACAATATCTGGTTTACAATCATGTGAGATATAATCGACAAGATCGCCAGTTTTATTTCTCACCGAGCGACTGTTCAGGAGACAAAACTTGAGTGAGCTGGCTGACGGTGAGTTGATCAAGCACAACGATGATGGAGCGTTGGGATTCCCACTATAAGGCTGACGATGGACTGTGATAAGATTAGACGAGTTCCTTGAAAAGCGGCGCGCCGAACTTTGCTCATACCCATTGTTCAAAGGGCCGGGATTTAATTTGAACACCAGATCGCCTTCTAACAAACAATGGAAAGTGGCTGACGAGTTTGAATAATACACGCACGGCCGTTTGGCCCGCTTGATCTTGGCCTTGTGTGATCGGCATTCGAGATGGCGAGTAGACAAAAGGCAAGGGCAAATGAAGTGTACTAAACCAGTAATTACATTGTTCCGTAGGTAACAAAAGAATAATAGGTTATTACTGGAAAAATCTGCTCTGTTGTTGGTTGTAAGAACAGTAGAAATTCCACAGGTCTGGGAAGAGCGAACACAAATCCCAAATCTTGAAATTTCTCGAAGAAACCAATGGTATCCAGCCAAAATCTCAGTCGTCGATGGTCTCCAAGTGCTTATATTTGGCCTGGAACGGCTTGTATAACCAGTAGGGTGACATGAGAGGAGAAAAAGAACAAAAATATAGGAGCTGCGAAAGCCGTGACAACCCCAAGTTAACATATTTCATATAATTGAGGAATACTGTTTCAAATTCTTGCACCAAATCTAGAAAAAGAATCTTTAACTGATTTGTCCTGGAATATTTAATGTTAAGACTACCTGAGTCTCTGAAAATCTAGTATTATGGCTATGTACTTGTGTAGGATGAAGAAATAAGTTAGATATGCTTGCCGGCGAAAAATTGTTAGAAACGTCATGCATAATAGCGCAAACTAACTTGCAGTATTGAAAGTTCAGCGGGAGGATGTTATATTGGTTGGATAGCGCGATCGTATGAGATCTATATGGAGCAAAATGGATTAAACGAAGAGCACGTTTTTGCAAGATTAGTAGTTTGTCCAAATTTGTTTGAGCAGCTTGGCCCCACACAGCAATACCATAAGTTAAGTAGGGCTGAATCAAAGATCGATATATGCTTAGTAAAGTATTAGTGGAAACAAAGTGTCTCAATCTAGAAAGAATTCCAAGAGATTTGCTGATTTTTGAGGAGATAAAATGATATATGATGCTTCCAAGTGAGGTTTGAGTCAATGAGAATACCAAACCCTTTATTGACCAAGCTTGTTCTGTCGAAAGGGCGGGATATTGACCTCGTATTGTTTTTGCTTGTTTATGACCAATATCCCGCCATCTTGACGTCACGCTTGGCCAATAACCCATATTTATAAAACTATTGAGGAAAACGGTGTGTTAATAATAGTTTCATAGAAAGCAATCAGTGTGAACAAACGAAACACTGAAAAACACTGAGAGCTTCATAGAAAACAATCAGTGTAAACAAAACCACAGAGAGCTTCATAGAAAGCAATCCGTGTGAACAAAAACGCTTATAGCTTCATAGAAAGCAATCAATGTGAACATAAACACTGAGAGCTTCATAGCAAGAAATCAGTGTGAACAAAAGCACTGTGAGCTTCATAAAAAGAAAACTGCTAGATCATAACAAGAGAGTAAAAAGGACCAGCACGACACTCTGATTTGAAAGATTAAACATTTTCGCCCCTAAAAACACAGTAAAGCATTTATCACTTAACACTAGGGGGTATAAACACACACACATTACGACCCCCTATTAAAATAGTATTTCCATACTCTGATTGGAAATAACGAGTCATTTTGTGTCTACAAAAACACTAAGAACTTCAAAGTAAAGAAAAAAGATATATAATATGAGACAACATATAAAACTGCTCTGGCATTAAATTAAATGGTGAGTTGGGCGAATGCTTATATATGTTTTTGCGACTCTCTGCACGCATGGTATAGCCGTGGTTGACACTTGCACTAACATGTTTTTTGTCACTGAGCCAAGTAGCGAAATCTCCATAACAAATAAAACTCCTGGCACATAAAATAGTGTGTTGGAAGAAACATTTCTACACTCTGATTTGAAAGATCGACAGATTATTTTGCTGCTTTATTACATCACAAAAATATTACAGAAGAGCCAAATGTTCACTCTTAAACTGAATAATTTTACTACGACGACTAATTTTAAAACACTCGTACGATAACAGGAAATGGTGTTCAATCTGGGTCAGTGACCCATACGATTTGTAATTCTGGTATTTGCATGCCGTGGCTGATATGACATCAGTTACCGTTCTCACAATTTTTCATTTTTTGCAGCAGAATTCTGTCAACATTGCTGAAAAGAGCAACTCAAAATTTATAATGTGGCCAAGTTTGTATGTCGTATCGTCTAGTATCATAAAAGTTAATTTTGCCTTGCGGGAGAAGGAGGGGGCAGAAACTTGTCCTTCAGCATTTTGTAGAACCATATTTTCACTCATTTGCAACACACAACTCTCAAAATTGGCGTAAGGTGACATTTTCAACCGCTTCGATAGATTTCCACTATCTGGACTTTTTCTAAAGTTGAAACAAACCGTATTGTTTTATATTAATTATTATATCTTATTTCCTTCCTACTTAGTGCTGTCTAATTAATATGTAGATCCAAAATTTGTTTTAAGAATTGGAAATAACATGTATGTGTACAAAAAATGTTTTAGTATTGTTATCGCATTTATATCTCGAGCCGCATTTTGGAATTTCGTGACGTCATTTGCTCTAAATCATCTGCTCCAAAACAATTTTCAGCTTCATTAGTTTTCTGACAAAAGCTGCACGCCCTTTTTGACGAAAGCTGTTCAAGGATACTGTCTAGATGGCTACCATGATGGAAATTATTTGCGCCGCCACCTGTACTGCTACATTGCTTATTGTTTTCTTCGTTATCAAGTTGTGCCTAGCTGCAATAGAGCCAAGAGCTCCGCCTCTTAACATCAAAGTTACCCTCAAAACACCAAGAGAACGAAGATTGAGACGAAGAAGAGGAAGAAGACCCGTTCAAAACAATGTTGGTCGCGCTCTACGACAGCCACAAGAAAATGACGAACAAGGAGATCTCTTTGGTCGCCAACATTACGGTAAGTTGGTAAAACTTACGTACTGACCGTGATTTACCCCCGGCTTTTACCGAGGAACACTGATTCATTTAAATCAAAGAATTAATATCTCCTCGGAATAATATTAAAAAAAAAAAACACCTCTGAGAAAATGACAAGGCAACTTCAATTGCCTTGTCTATAAAACTGTTCTGAAAACGAAACTTTGTGATGAAACGCGCGATCAGTTCAAGGTCCCTGCGAGTGATTTGTGACTTCAATTGACAGCCAGTGTGTGGCCCCACACAGCAATACCATAAGTTAAGAAGGGCTGAATCAAAGATCGATATATGCTTAGTAAAGTATTAGTGGGAACAAAAGTGTCTCAATCTGGAAAGAATTCCAAGAGATTTGCTGATTTTTGAGGAGATAAATGATATATGATGCTTCCAAGTGAGGTTTGAGTCAATGCGAATACCAACCCCTTTATTGACCAAGCTTGTTCTGTCAAAATGGCGGGATATTGGCCTCGTTTTTTTTTTGCGTGTTTATGGACCTCGACTTCTTCTTGGTCCATAAACACGCAAAAACAAGAACTTGACCAATATCCCGCCATCTTGACGTCACGCTTGGCCAATAACCCATATTTATAAAACTATTGAGGAAAACGGTGTGTTAATAACAGTTTCATAGAAAGCAATCAGTGTGAACAAACGAACCACTGAAAAACACTGAGAGCTTTATAGAAAGCAATTAGTGTAAACAAAACCACAGAGAGCTTCATAGAAAGCAATCCGTGTCAACAAAAACGCTTATAGCTTCATAGCAAGCAATCAGTGTGAACATAAACACTGAGAGCTTCATAGCAAGAAGTCAGTGTGAACAAAACTTCATTTGACAGCCAGTGTGATGTCAACAGTCAATACCTGAGGTCCCAGAAATAGTTGATAGCTAATAAAACCGAAAGAATAACAAGGGGAATGGTTACATTTAAAAAGGAAGCGAAGTTACTTCGACTGTTCCCAAGTTGGTCCTGAGGTCTAAATAACTCCAACGTCAGTTTAACTACCGTTCCCAAGTATGATTTTGCCCCCATGTCCTTTTTCTTAACGTACAGTCACGACTGCTGAATGCATTGAAAAGACGCTCCACGATTTAAGATATATCACAGTTTGCGAAATATTTTCACGAATAAGCTGGAACTGACAAACAGATATGAAGTAGAAAAAGGGGACCAAAATCTGAACAACAAGGTTTTTACATAAAATCAACCTTAGCGGAAATTATGATGAAGAGCCGAAATCAATATTAGTTATGGCAGAATGGTTTTCACTCTAGAAAACATCGTTTTGAGCGAGAAAAACCAATCAAGTGAGTTGAAACAACTGACAACATAGTCTCTTAATTCCACAAATACATATTTTCCCAACCCCTCGTGTGGTTTGCCACCCAGAAAACGATATCTTCAGTGCGTTAACAATCAAGATACTCAGCGCGTGCCGCCTGTTATTTGAGAATAGTTTTGATTGACTGCCAACGGACTGTATAATCCGTTTCAAAGTTTGAACTTTAATTTGAATAGTGTAACCTCATTTGAAATGAGACA
>JAEMWC010000020.1:587500-592500 GCA_016490735.1 Pachyseris speciosa | reverse complement strand
GCTTCAGTTCGTGCCAAAGTAACTCGATCGGGTTCAGATCAGGGCTTTCTGCGGGGGTCTGAAAAACGTTTCGACAGCGCATCGTAAGAACTTCGAAAAAGTTTTCTTTCTGCAAATTTGGACTATTTCAGCGAATGAATCATCCGCATATGTACAACAAAACCAGGAATATTGAAATAGTTTTCAAAGCTCACCGGCATGCCGTGAAATTTCAAAGATCTTTTGTGTCGTCGGCGCGTGCCGAAAGCAAACTTTACCCTGTCAAAAATTGGATGAATGTAAACGGCGCATCGCAAGAACTTCGACAAAACTCTCTTTCTCTAAATATGGTCCATTTTCGTGTTTGAATCATCCAATTCTGCCAAATAGCACAGGGAATTTTTTTCAATTCCCAACCTGGGTTAAAAATGGTAAATTCTTGGGTTATATTTGTGATTTCAGTGGGAATTTCCCAAACTGGGAAAGTTATACCAAAACCAATCTTGGGTTTAATAAAACCCAACTTAACCCCAAGAATGGGATTATAGTGACCCAATATAATCCCAAAGATGGGATTATACTGGCCCAATATAACCCCAAGAATGTGATTATACTGACCCAACATTATCACAAGGATGGGATTATCCTGGCCCAATTTAACCCCAAGAATGGGATTATACTGGCCCAACATTATCACAAGGGTGGGATTATACTGACCCAATATAACCCCAAGGATGGGATTATACTTGCCCAACATTATCCCAAGGATGGGATTATGTTGACCCAACACAATCCCAACAATGGGATCATAGTGGCCCAACATAACTCCAAGAATGGGATCATACTGACCCCATATAATCCCAAGAATAGGATGATATTCATCCCCAATAAGGGGCTAATGTATCCCCAGTAATACCCTCAAGAAAGGTACAAAAATGACCTACCAACCTATTTAACTCCAAAAATTTAACCCATGCTAGTAACTCATCAAGCTAGAATGACAAATGACCCACACAAAATACTAACAGTAACATGATGTTTAATTAACTGCACTTGGATTTTAGATTAACTACTATCCATACAATACTACAAACATCAAATTCTTCTCAAAATGTCAAACAATAATAATTACAAAATACATCACAGAATCTTGTAATAGTATCGATCCTACAAGTAAGTTACATATAACAACAGAATTAGTACCCATGGCAGTAATTAATTTTGTAATTTATCCTTGTCTGAACCATTTGCAGCTTTGATAAATAAGCTTTAACTTAAGCTAAATCAATGAACTTCATAAATAATAAAAATAGACTATTCACACCTGTTTTCTTCCTTTGCTCATTTCAGCAAGTGGGGTTGACATTATTACTGCATAGCTGAGAAGGACTACATTAAATTTTTACTTTGTAATAAATTCCAAGAGTTAAAATAGGCAGTTACTGCAGAGTTTCTCTTCATTGATTAGTCCTTCCAAGCAGTTACAATAAACAAAAGAAGAAGTACCATCTGAGAATTAAAAAAATTATTTCCAAATACAAAACTAGTACTGAATTCAAAGCTTTAAAAAAATGGAAAATAAGTACCCTGGACACCTGCATTTCAATGGGGCTACAACTATTTGTTTTAAGATGACATTCTTAACCAAACACAAGATTTGAGCTCAGTTGGAATCAGATTTACTAGATTACCAATGACTTTCCCTAATTTACTACAAAACATTAACTTCAGAATATATGTAATAAAATTGTTCCCCTCTCTTGTCAACAGAAAATAAACAGTTTTTTAAATGGCAATTTCTTTATGAACAGTAACATCACCTGGAGTGTTTACATTTTCCTTAAGACTCACATACTTGTGCCTAACAAGTTTCCTGACCAAAACTGACATCACTTGACTAGGGGTCAGATTTGTCAAGTTACTCTTTTTGACATCAAACTTTGATTTTAAAATGTCAATAGATTTCTCCCTTGTCAAGAGTTTCCCAAAAACTGCTTTAATCACTACTTGTGACGAGGTTAATGTGGAAGGAACTTTAATTTCTGATGGACTGCTGGCTCCAGTAGGGTTCATTGGGGATTCACTGTCACTACTGTCATAAGGAGAGAGATTTGATAACGATTCCCCACTGTCTGTTAAATTTTGGGCAGCATTATCCTAAGCAAGACAAATGAAAACAAGTTGTTGGTGTACTCAATCATGTTAACAACAGTTACTGTCAAGCAGTGACATCAATACAAGAATTTGGTGATTGTGGCAACTGTTTTAGCTAAGCCACTTTTAAAACTTAAACAAGTGATACAGAAGAAGGGTGATCAGAGTTCTCAGTAGAGTCTGCCACCTTTTTTTAAAAGCTATTACCGGTGAGTAAATGTATGCTCTACAGGACCTTGATGTTACAGGTGATCTGGACTCAGTTATACACTGTAGGCTCAATTTTTCTCACTGAACAACAACTCTGCTATGGGTGTGTTTTTAGTGCAACATGTGACTCAAATATTAATGAGGGTTAAAACAAAATAATGTGGACAAACACTAACCTGTTCTGGTGGTGTTTTATCCAAAGTACATGTAACGCTAAATTTTTTCCCACAGCTTTGTGAAATGAAATTGCAGATGTCTTTCTTTTCACATGTTCACGTACTGGCTACAATAAATGTTACACCTTGTTTATTGCCAGCATGATCAGGCTAGCTCTGACAGAACTCCCAAAAGAGGAAAGTCTAAAATGTATGAATAAATTTCTTATAGGTTGTTACAGGCAACCAGATTGGTACCTAAATAGCACAACCTTTTTTTATGAAAAGGGATATACATATCTCTGAGCAATTGCTTGGGAGGTAGACCTAAACAGGATTCACACTTGGAACTGAGAAAAAAAAATTTAATGGCTTTTAATTCTGCAAAACTAAGTTATGAATCGTAACAAAAACTAAAACGTACTATACGAGGCGAAAGAAGGCACAGATCGAGCGGGTCAGAAGTATGTGGGTATCCAGAAGTGACTTAAATCTTTAAGCATTTTTTGAAAAGGGCCGCTTAAACCACTTAAACGTTCTGGGAGTTTCTTTATAAGCTTACCTTGAAACTTCTGGGCAACATCATTACCGAAGAGCTTTGTAATGCGGTCGATGATAACATCTTTCTCCTGTAACTCCTGTACTTCCGAAGACTCTGACATCCTCAACAACTTTTAAAATTGAATTTTCCGTCAATGAATATATAAACAACAGCTCAAAAGGTAACCGTCAAGACTTACTTAGACAGCCACCACCAAAAAGGAATAAATGTAAGCTTGCTTTCCAATTTCGGTTGTTTCCCGCCTTTTTGGTGCAATTTCATAGAATGCGATGCGCTATTGGTAGGTAACAGTGATACGTCATGATAAGAAATATACTGGCTTCCCTGATTGGCTAACGGATTGGCTTGAGGAGAATGGGTCGAATGCTTAGTAGCCGTGTCTGCGACACAAAATGGCGGACTCTTCGAACGTGAAAGCTTGGTCGAGGGAAGACATATCTGCTTGTGATTGCAGTGCAAGAACATTCAGGCATGTTCACTGCCCTTGTTTTCGGTGTCAGGGAAGTGCGACCGATAGAACTACCGAGTTACGGCACTGGAGAGAAAACTGCCTGCTTGCTACTGTGGTTGGAAGTGACAGCACTTCGGACAGCTTGGCAGACATTGATAGTGATCATGAATCAATTGCAAGGCCGAGCTCATCAGCAAGTCCTTCAACTCCAGGAACAGATGAATTTGATGACAGTCTTAGCGAAGGATCAGACGAAAACAGTGCTAATCCCATCTGTCCAGAGCTTGAAGCTGTTGAACCTGCGGAACGTCAAGGTACGGAACCTCTCGACCCTCTCAAAAACGTTATTCTAACAGCAGTTCTTGACGCTCTGAAAATTATGGATGAGAGTGGATCATCTGTTACAACCTTTGATGACATTCTGAGCTATGGAAAAACAATGTTGTACACTTTAATTGATGACAATGTTGACCTTGATGTTTTGAGTACAATGTGGCCCAAGAATTGGAATGATGTTCAACTTTTATTGAAGGAAGAAGGTTTTGATGATGCTAAGGAATATATCATATGTTTCTGCCGTACCGAAAAGGTAATTACAAGAAATGGTAAAACACATGGAGTGGCCCTGGCATGTGGACACGGGATTCTTGAAATAATGTGTGGTCCTGTTACTGTAAAACTGTAGTTGCAAAACAAACTGTTTTGTAAAGTTATCCTCAGGAAACTGATGGTACTGAATTACCCTGAAGTAAAATGAATGAGTACATATGTACACTGTAATGAGCAAACTGTGCAGTTAATAAGGTTATTTGAAACTTGAAAATCATGAAATTTTAAAGCAAGTAACATGTTGTAAAGGATACATGTGTAGATGTCAACTAGGTGATATTTTTTTAGACTTACCATGCAAAACTAGAATACACCAGTGAGTGTTTTGAGGCAAAGGCTGGGAATCATTAATTTGGGGTTATAAATCCATTCCAATTTTTGGAGTAACATGGGCTATATCTCTTCATATTGTCTACAAGTTATTCTCAATTTTTGGGGGAATTTTTCTATTATTAACAATTTTTGGAAGAACTTGGGCAAATGTTCACTTTTTATTGATAATTTTGGGTATCATATCATTACTTGGAGCAATTTTCCCGAAATATTCCCTTTTTCACAATATTAATTGGCAATAACTTGTTGGGAAAGTATTCCCATTTTATTCTCAAGTTTGAGAATAACTTGGCGAAATGTTCCCTTTGTATTCTCAAGTCTGGGAATAATTGGGAAAATATTACTATGTTGTGCTTAATCTGGGAATAACTTCGGGAATTGTTCCCAGTTTATTCTCAAGTCTGGGAATAACTTGGGGACATTTTCCCATTTTATTCTCAAGACTGGGAATAACATGGGCAAATATTCCTTTTGTGATCTCGCGTCTGGGAAAAACTTGGGGAACTGTTCCCAATTTATTCTCAAAGCTGGGAATAGCTGGGGGAAA
>JAEMWC010000020.1:562500-572500 GCA_016490735.1 Pachyseris speciosa | reverse complement strand
TAACATGGCCAGTTATAGACCTCCCAGATGGGGTGTTCTAAAAGAGCACTTAACCCCAAAATATTTTGCACCTGTTTGGAGTGCATTGTGTTTTTTTGCACCTTTTTAAATCAAATCTTGACTTTTTAGAGGCTGTAAAAGTTACAAAATCTAGCTATCATCTGTCCTACGATCAAGCTAGTAAGGGACATGGATCTATTCCTTACTTCATGTCACAAACTGATTTTCATACATGCTTACAAAGACTTACTGCAATGCAAATCAGTTTGTGACGTCAAGTAAGGAATAGACCCATGTCCCTTACTAGCTCAGTCGTGGGACAGATGATGGCTAGATTTGTACAGTAACTTTCACACCCTATAAAAAGTCAAGATTAATTTTGGTTTAAAAAGGTGCAGTGTGTTTTGAACATGTAGGTGCAAAGATTTATGTAAGCAAAAAAATATTTAAATCGTCATGTTTAGCAGGCTGAGGGTTTGACTTTGATCTTTATTGATTTAACTTTCTGTCCTTTGTCTGCTTTTAGAAGTTCACAACCGATGCATAATGGCAGCACTGCCCTTTTTGTTCATGGAACGAAGGAAAGGAACCCAATCGACCATCCCCGTAGGAAACCAGCAGATCTGTTTATAGTCTGCTGCAGATCTGCTACAGATGTGCTAGCAGATCTGCAGATAGTCTACAGATCGACTACAGATCATCTGCAGATTGTCTGCAGAATATCTGCAGAATGTCTGCAGAATGTCTGCAGAATATCTGCAGAATGTCTGCAGAATATCTGCAAAACATCTGCAGAACATCTGCAGAGGTTCTGCAGATCTGCAGATGTTCTGCAGACGAGGGCATTTGGCATATACAATTAGCAGACAAAAAGCAGATGAACGTCACAAATCAAACGTCATTTATTTTAAAATTGAGGCCAACATCCTTGTATAAAATCATAACAGAAATATATCCATTACAAGGGAAACAAAGGTTATTAGTACTGCTAGTATAAAATTAAGCTACCACCACGGTACAACATTAATCAATCGGCAAATTTTAATTTTGTTCAGCTCCGAAATGACAGCTTAAGTCAACGCTGAATTCATGTTTGCTGATGACCGCAGGGAAAAACTTTCAACTTATTACAATACAGGGAATTGCATCAACTTCAATTATCTAACACTGCCAACTTACAGAACTAATGAACACCAAAGAAACACGGCACCGTTTGAATTTCGTTAGCCGGTGGCGCTATTTGTACTTCTACAACAACAAACAGAGCGGTGAAAGTTGCTCACCTTGTATATCAGTCTCGATCAGTCTGCTTCATTTTAATCTACATCAATAACCTGCAAAATCCTTTTCAGGACTGTTTGCAACTTTCCTGCAGTAATCAGTTCACTTTTACAGCAAACAGGAGTACGTACATCACATTCATCCAGCGCCCGCCAAAAACTGATACACCAGAAATGCTTCCATGGATAAACCCCAACAAAGATGCCCAGAAAATCACTCCTTTCATCCGGGTCGCATATTAATAACGTCCTGGCAAAATCCAAGAGCCATTTCCGCACTTTTTATCCCAAAATTAAGACACTCCAACTTGCCCGCTTTTAGTTTTTAACCAGCCACAATAGTTCAAACGGTTATTTCAATCACTGTTGTAACCAGAGATGGTCACAAAATTGCAACAACAGTACAACACACAATGAAATCGTAAAGCTTGTTGGATGTGGCTGGAGTGACAAGGATACTTCACAAATTAATGTGACCAAGTAAGCTGAAGCCACTCAAAAGGCACTAAGGCCACAAGGTAGCGGGCATAAAACAAGCTTGTTTTATTGATATGTGGGTACTTGAGCCTGAGCATTAGCTATGCCATGCTGATGAGGCCTAACAAGGCCGAAACAGCTGTCCATGGCTGCTAATGCTTGGGCTCAATCTTTGCTTTGGTAGATTTAAGGGGTAATGCCCGCTACCTTGTGGCCTTAGTGCCTTTTGAGTGGCTTCAGCTTACTTGATCACATTAATTTGTGAAGTATCCTCCTCAACAGTACAACACACATGTTGTCTCAAATGTCCCAAGGGACTTGAAAGTCACGTTCCAACTGCGCGCTTTCAAGTCGCTATCGTAATCTACTATCTTCTCTTCATCCAAAAGACTATTTATTGCAGATAAAAAGGACCTGTCGTGCATTTGATCGTGTAAGATTCAGTGGTTTCTCAACATTGTGGAGCGTGCTTCTCGGCTTATCTTTTATCTAGACAAAAAACATGTGCATGTCACCTGAGAGAATGAAAATAATACTCCATGCAAACATGAAATTTCATAACACCTTGCTGTGAACATTGAATGGGTGGAAAACTAACCCCTGGCGATGCTGCGGACTTTACTGAGCTAAATTACAAACTAAAGGAATCCATCTACTGTATGTATTCATTTCCCGTGGCACTCCGATTTGACATACAAATGTACTGCGTAGAAATTGCTTCATTGATAACTACCGTATTTGTAACGAATTGGTCGCGCAGACGACATGTGAACAGGGGCACCCAACGACAAGTTTCGGTAGATATCTGTTCGGTGGAGGGTAATTCGCCTCGGGTTTTCGGCGTCGATGAAAGAGTGCACTCGGATTTTCGTAACTAAAACGTGGCCTAAAAGATTCGCAATGGAGAATTCATAGCCCCTAAGGTTTTCGGAAAGGTCATAATTGCTGTTTTTGGCAGTCAAAAACGTCACCTAGCATTTTCGGAAAGAAAATAGTTCCCTAGAAATTTCGTGGAAAGTTTATTTCAGCTTGCATTTTCTCAAAGGAAGATTTTGTTCCCTAACATTTTCGGACAATTAAAATTTCAGCTAGGGAATCCGAACAGATGAACTTCTTCTAGCTTATGAAAACATCACTTTAAACAGACTTCAAACACCATAAGGTACTTAAAAATGCCTTTCTACAGCTTTTGGTTGATTTGGCTCGTTAGGTGCCCCTGATGTGAACATCAAGAGCCGGGCTTTGGAATCCAACATGTTGCAGATTTCTTACAGACTTAACAGATTATCTGCAGATCTGTTTTTGATCTGTTTTTCGTCTGCAGCTCAAAATTGTTGCAGACGATCAAGGCTGCACAGACTGAAAACAGACGCTGCAGACAATAAATTAGTCTGCTGTTAGTCTGTTTTTGCCGAAACAGATCTGTTACAGATCTGCTGCAGATCTGCTAGTTTCGTACGGGTCCAGTCCTTTTGGGTCAGAGCTAAGGTACTTAATGTCTCTTGGAATATGTTTTAAAGAACAATAGCAGTAATGCTGGTCTGTGTTAGAAATAAGATATCTGGCCTTGGTTCGATTGTGCAATGGCGCTTTGGTTAACAAAAAAATTGGCAACAAATTATGGAGAGGTGCCAGGAGAGTGTTTGTCAAAGTTTACTTACTTAGTGACAGTGGGAGGCAACAGTCTTGGTGAAGAATATTTTGTTGTAATATAATATTAGACCTTTCAATTTTATTTAAACCACATCTTTGTACTCACAACATACCTTTGTTCATGTGAAAATTAACGCTAAATTATGTGTTAATATTATTTTGCAGAATGATGACAGTGATCAGGTGGTTGACAATTTAATCGAGTTATCAACATTCCCAAGGCTTATTAGCACTGGGGATTTAGCTGCATTGAATGAGCTGTTCTTAGCCTCAGAAGGAATGGTGGTGTGCAAATTCAAACCACTTAGCATTCTCACTGCCATTGTTACCCTTTTGGGAAGCTTTTATTGTTTTAACATGGAATTCCCCAAAGGTAATGGTGGCAGTGAGAAAAATGTGTTTTTGTTGCTGGAGCACATGTTGCTAGGCTGTGCTAGTTTGACACTTCCTCTTTCAGTGGAAAATGTCCTGTCAGATTTACTGAAGGGTTAAATCTTTTTGTTGTTTTGTTTGTTGTTATTTTGGATGCTGCTTTCAAATGACTGTTTAAAATAACCATTTTGAAACAATTATTATAACTTCTTTTTGCAGTTGTATGTCATAATATTGGATCTAAATAATTATTGAAATAACCATTAAAAATGTTTACTTCAACCTTTATGTTGGAGTCACTGTGATCTATTTTTTGTCGGTTAAAACAACCATTTTTTGTAACCTATAAGAAATGGTTAAATCTCCCTGTTGTCAACTATTTTAAATTGGTTACCTCAGATTCATGGTCTGAACCAAAAAACTGTGGTTTTTATAACCAATTTAAAATGGTTATATGACCATAAGAAATAGCTGTTTTAACCAAAACCCATCGGTTGTGTAACCCTATTTAAAAGGTGGTTTTAACCGAAAAAAAGAGGGTTATACTGACCTATTTGTTAATGGTTAAAAAGGTGGACAGTACTAAGTTCAAAACTACCATAATTTTTGGTTAAAACAAACGTTTAAGAACAGTTACATTGACTGAAAAGGAAATGGTTAAATTAACCAATAATGATCAGTTTATAATAACCAATATAAATAATTATGGTTACCTCAGATTCGAACTTCAACCTTTTTTTTGGGTTATGGTAACTGGTCAGTTTTTACAGTGTTCTACTGACGAAAATGCATTGCATCATTATCATCCCGGTAACCGGGCTGGAGTGTTCATATGGAAAAAATTCCAGCCTGGTTACCGAGATCTCGGTTGGAAAAACCGAGATCTCGGTAACCGGGCCAGCCCCTCGCCAGTTCGCCCTCTCATATGAACAAGTAAACATTTTTACAAAGCATTTAGTGGTAAGGCGAGATCTCGGGAACCGGGCTCATAAGAAGAAGCCCCTAGGGCCACTTCATATGAGCCCGATTGACCGGTTGACCGCGCTATCCCGGTTCCCGAGATCTCGCCTTGCCACTAAATGCTTTTGTGATAAAGTGCCAGAAAGAGCCGCAGCGCCGCCACAGCTTAACGCTGCAGCGCCAGTTTTCCGTCCACGGAGAGATGCTGCTGTGGCTGCTACCTTGCGTATCCATGATGCTATTGAAGAAGGAGAACTTTAAAATATGAGAGCAGGATCGAACTATGATTTTACATATAAGCATTGACTGATTCAAAATTCTAAAGAACTATGACATTTTCTTTACTTTGTTTTGTTCTGTAGTGTTACTCGTGAATGAGCTTATCTAGTTTCCTCTGTTTACATGTGCTTCCACGTGGAAAGCACATGGGGGGAGTGTGTCGGAAACAGGGTGATTAGTGTAACCGATTGTGAAATCCCACCGGAAATCGAGCGTCGCGTCATGTCTGCTCTAAGTGAATAAGTTTCTTTATTCCTTTTGTCTGAAATATCTTCAGCCAATCAGCTTACGTTAAATTAAGGTGTGCCATAACATGAGACAACAATGAACTGTAGTTTTTTAGTGTGTTACGAGTGCGAGATCGAGATTTAGCTGACTACTTTGTTGTGCACGCGGTCTGCAAATAAAATAACTGGAAGAGAGAACAGCGAAAGTGTGGGCTCCTGACTTATTCCCCACATTAGTGGCACCTCCGACGGGACGGTTTATTTACGACTATGGAATCTAAACACAAGGCTCTTGATGCCGAGCTTCAACTTTTAACTCTAACGCGCGGCAAGACTGACGCCGTTGTCAAGAAGGGAAGCAATGACAAAATAGTCCGCCATCGAGAAGCTTTAAGGAAGATTGTGGCAAACATCGAGGATATAAAACTGGACATTGAGAAAGGTAAGCTTGAAGCGGCAGAAAGTATCGAAGATGTGAAGGCATGGGGGGCAACGATCGAACAAACGATTGATGAAGTAGATTTGCAAATAGGAGACTTAACTCGTTATCTGGAAGATCTTGGAACTAAAGAGAAAAATCAAAAGCTAGAAGAGGAAGAAGCTATCCTTGCCAAAAAGAGGGAGGACGAACTGCAATTTGAAAAGCTGAAATTTGAACAGAAATCTAAAATGCTATCATTAGATCAGCCTACTGCGAAGTCTCCCAGTAACTTGAGTAAGGGAAATGTGAGAATGCCAAAGCTAGTTATCACAAAGTATGACGGCACCTATGAAAAATGGCTCTCCTTTTGGAATAAGTTTGAAGCTGAAATAGATGCAACAGATATTCCACCGGTTACAAAGTTTGCCCATCTAAAGGAATTATTGGAAAGTAACGTGTGTGAAGCAATTGATGGCTTGCCCTTCAACTCCGAAGGCTACGAACGCGCTAAGAATATCTTGAAATCTAATTACGGGGAAACGAGCGAGATCGTGCGAGCTTACATCGATAACATCAATGCGTTGCCGGTGATATTTGGAAGCCAACCAAATGAAATCCACAAGTTTTGGCAAACTTTGAACTATAATGTTCAATCTCTAGAAACCCTGGGTAGACTTTCTGGTTGTTTATCTATGGTGCGTAGGGTTCTAGACAAATTACCTGGCATAAAAGCAGATCTCGTGAATGGGAAACCAGGATGGCAAGACTGGGGATTCGCGGAGCTAATGCGAGCGTTAGAAGAATGGAAAGCTATCCATCCAATGGCCGTAAATGAGTCAGTTGGCGAGATCTCTCCTTTACCGAATTTACCCCTGCGTTTTCGGCCTCCACGACCGCCGCGTCCTCCTCGTACTCCTCGCGAGAATAGTTTCTACGCGCAAGAAGGCGGATCAACCTCACGAAACGCGTGTGTTTACTGCGATCGCGTGACTCACAGAACCTGGGAATGTGACATTGTGACATCTCCAGCAGAACGCAGACGAATTCTACAACGCAAACGCTTGTGTTTTAACTGCACTGGAACACAGCATAATGCATCGCAATGCCGTAGCCGCACATCTTGCGTACACTGTAACAAAGGCATCATTCGTCCATTTGCGACCGTCAGACAACAGCTGGCCGCCAAGCAACAACCAACGGTGGAGTGGCGTTAACTGCGACCCAAGAAGGAGAGAAAGTTTGCCATCCTGTTGTGCTCGTCAAATTGAATGGCGTGACTTGTAGAGCCCTTTTGGATACCGGGGCAACTGCCTCTTATGCCTCTGGATACATCTTAGATCGATTAAATCTTGCACCGTCACGCACTCTAACGCGTCAAGTACAAACTATTGTGGGCACCGTTACCAAGCGAACAGAAACCTACAACGTGCAAGTGAGTGACACAAAAGGAAACCACATCTTCCCTCTCAGCGCAAACAGGATAGACCGGGCTGAACTGTTGTGCGTGGAAAATCCAAACTACAGAGAAATGATCAGAAGATACCGACATCTGAAAGGCGTGGACATGGAAGACACTGACACAAAGAGCTTACTTCCGGTTCACGTTATTCTGGGCGCGAGTGATTACGCGAAGATTAAAACGTCGACATCCCAGCGCACTGGAGCCATCGGAGAACCTGTAGCCGAGTTCACCCTCTTCGGGTGGACCATTATGTCTCCAGGATCAGAGCAAAACCTTGACAGCATGTTCTTGGCCCAGACGACTTCAACCAGCTATGAAGAGCTCTGCCGCATGGACGTCCTCGAGGATAAACCAAATGGAGATCAGAGTGTGGTGTACGAAGAATTCATCGAACAGCTCAGCCGCAGCCCCGAAGGCTGGTACGAGACCGGCCTTCCCTGGAAAGGAGATCACCCTCCCTTGCCATCTAACAAGTCCGGAAGTTTGAAACGTCTCGGAAGTCTAGTCAGACGACTGGAGAAAACAGGAAAGCTTGACGCCTATGATGCAATCATTCAAGAGCAACTACAGGAAGGAGTTATAGAGGAAGCAGAGATGGCAGCCTCTGAACGAGAATTCTAAATCCCTCACAAGGCTGTCGTAAGAGAGAGCGCCGAAACTACTAAGATGCGGATTGTGTACGATGCCTCAGCAAGAGCTTATGACTCAGCACCCTCCTTAAACGACTGCCTGGAAGTTGGACCACCCCTACAGAATCAGCTCTGGAAAGTACTCTTGAGGGGAAGATTTCATGCAGTAGCCCTCGCCGGCGATATTCGCAAGGCATTTCTTCAAGTACGTATCCGCGAGCAAGACCGAGATGCACTGCGTTTCCATTGGCTGGACGACAAGAATCCCTTGCGTGTTCGCACTTACAGGTTCACCAGAGCACTCTTTGGCTTGGGACCCTCGCCTTTCCTGGTTGGCGGAGTAATCCACCAACATTTAAACACCTGTAGAACTGATTTCCCTGATGCTGTTGCAGAAATAGAACGAGAGCTATATGTAGATGACCTCATTACTGGCGGGGGGACTGTCCAAGAAACGGAACAAAAGAAAGCCACAACGACTGAAATATTCCGCCGGGCCACCTTCCATTTGCACAAGTGGCACTCAAACATCCCTGAATTGGAGATCTCTGAGGACGCCGAGAATGAAGATGAATTAGGCTATGCGAAACAACAACTAGGAGTAAAGTCCAGAGAGTGTGGCCTCCTTGGCTTAAAATGGAACAAATCGACGGATGAAATTGCAGTCACAATTCCAGAAGAATTTGCTCAACCTACTAAACGAGGGATTCTGGGAAAAGTAGCAAGAATCTATGACCCCCTTGGCCTGATCGCGCCAATCACCTTGCAGGGAAAGCTGCTTTACCGAAGCGCCTGCGATGAGAAATCCGCCTGGGATGCAACGTTATCTGTGTCTTTGCAACAGCAGTGGAATAAGTGGGAGCGTTCTTTACCACCTGAAGTTTCCTGCCCAAGAGCACTGACCAGCGCCCAAGAACCAATCGAGAGAATTGAACTCCACGCCTTCGGTGACGCAAGCGGAAAAGGCGTTGCCGCTGCTGTGTATGCCGTCGTCAAGCAACCAAGCACTTTAAATCAAGGACTTGTCGCGGCAAAAGCAAGACTGGCGAAGCAAGGCCTAACTATACCTCGCCGAGAGCTGGTCTCTGGTCACATGGCTGTAAACCTCCTGAGCAATGTACAAGACGCGCTTCAAGGTTTCCCAGTAACTTCGCTGCATTGTTGGCTCGACAGCAGCGTTGCCTTGCACTGGATACCGGGTGGAGGAGACTACAAGCAGTTTGTAGCTAACCGAGTACGGAAGATTAGAGAGCATGCTGAGGTTATCTGGCGGCACGTACCAACCGAAGTTAATCCTGCAGATCTTGCAAGCCGTGGAGGATTGGTAACTAAAGAGAACAAACTATGGTGGAGGGTACCAGAGTGGCTTAGTGACCCTAGGAAATGGCCAGAAAACCTCGTCACCGCACCCAGTGAGGAATCAAACCAAGAGGCGAAAACCACAAAGGAACTGTTCGCCTTGGCCGTGAATTCTGACGATGAGCTAGACGAACTCCTTGCTAAGAGCTCATACTGGAAAACCTTACGAGTGTGTGCCTGGATCATGCGGTTTGCCCAAAATGCTAGAACAAAAAGAGCAAGCAGAACAAAGGGTCCTCTCACAACAGAAGAAATCGAAAGGCAAAACCTCTTCTGGATGTTGCGCGCCCAGAGCCAGGGGACTGAAAACTTGGAAGAAGACCGACTGAGTCTTAACTTGCAGAGAAACAAAGATGGATTGCTAGAGTGCCGTGGAAGACTACCGAGTCCCTATCCGATCTACATACCAGACAGTACGACGTTTGCTGAGAAATTGGTTCAACACGCCCACAAAGCCACTCTCCATGGGGGAGTGGGGCTAACTATGGCTAAAATCAGAGAGGAGCATTGGATCCCACGCCTTAGACGCCTTGCAAAGAAAGTCATCAAGCAGTGCCATGGATGTAAGCGTTTTCAGGCAGTTGCTCTAGCAGCACCACCACCTGGTTTGTTGCCACCTGAGAGAACAGAGGGATCAAGTCCTTTCGAAGTTATGGGTGTTGACTTTGCCGGCCCTATTAAGTACCGTAAGTCTTCGCGAGCGGAAGGGAAAGCCTGTTTGGCGCTTTATGCCTGCAGTTTGACGAGAGCTTTGTACCTGGAAGTCTTACCAAATCTGGAAACCACTACCTTCATGGCAAGCTTAAAGCGATTCATCGCTAGACGAGGACGACCTTCGGTGATTTTCTCAGACAATGGAAGGACTTTCGTAGGAGCGGCAA
>JAEMWC010000020.1:515000-557500 GCA_016490735.1 Pachyseris speciosa | reverse complement strand
GGTGCATATTCATTCTTTGAATGGGAGTCGAACCCACGACCTCTTCGATACCAGTACATATTCATTCTTTGAATGGGAATCGAACCCACGACCTCTTCGATACCGGTGCATATTCATTCTTTGAATGGGAGTCGAACCCACGACCTCTTCGATACCAGTACATATTCATTCTTTGAATGGGAGTCGAACCCACGACCTCTTCGATACCGGTGCATATTCATTCTTTGAATGGGAGTCGAACCCACGACCTCTTCGATACCAGTACATATTCATTCTTTGAATGGGAGTCGAACCCACGACCTCTTCGAAACCGGTGCATATTCATTCTTTGAATGGGAGTCGAACCCACGAACTCTTCGATACCAGTACATATTCATTCTTTGAATGGGAGTCGAACCCACGACCTCTTCGATACCGGTGCATATTCATTCTTTGAATGGGAGTCGAACCCACGACCTCTTCGATACCGGTGCATATTCATTCTTTGAATGGGAGTCGAACCCACGAACTCTTCGATACCAGTACATATTCATTCTTTGAATGGGAATCGAACCCACGACCTCTTCGATACCAGTACATATTCATTCTTTGAATGGGAATCGAACCCACGACCTCTTCGATACCGGTGCATATTCATTCTTTGAATGGGAGTCGAACCCACGACCTCTTCGATACCGGTGCATATTCATTCTTTGAATGGGAGTCGAACCCACGAACTGTTCGATACCAGTACATATTCATTCTTTGAATGGGAGTCGAACCCACGACCTCTTCGATACCAGTACATATTCATTCTTTGAATGGGAATCGAACCCACGACCTCTTCGATACCGGTGCATATTCATTCTTTGAATGGGAGTCGAACCCACGACCTCTTCGATACCGGTGCATATTCATTCTTTGAATGGGAGTCGAACCCACGAACTCTTCGATACCGGTGCATATTCATTCTTTGAATGGGAGTCGAACCCACGACCTCTTCGATACCAGTACATATTCATTCTTTGAATGGGAGTCGAACCCACGACCTCTTCGATACCGGTGCATATTCATTCTTTGAATGGGAGTCGAACCCACGAACTCTTCGATACCAGTACATATTCATTCTTTGAATGGGAGTCGAACCCACGAACTCTTCGATACCAGTACATATTGATTCTTTGAATGGGAGTCGAACCCACGAACTGTTCGATACCAGTACATATTCATTCTTTGAATGGGAGTCGAACCCACGACCTCTTCGATACCAGTACATATTCATTCTTTGAATGGGAATCGAACCCACGACCTCTTCGATACCGGTGCATATTCATTCTTTGAATGGGAGTCGAACCCACGACCTCTTCGATACCGGTGCATATTCATTCTTTGAATGGGAGTCGAACCCACGAACTCTTCGATACCGGTGCATATTCATTCTTTGAATGGGAGTCGAACCCACGACCTCTTCGATACCAGTACATATTCATTCTTTGAATGGAAGTCGAACCCACGACCTCTTCGATACCGGTGCATATTCATTCTTTGAATGGGAGTCGAACCCACGAACTCTTCGATACCAGTACATATTCATTCTTTGAATGGGAGTCGAACCCACGAACTCTTCGATACCAGTACATATTGATTCTTTGAATGGGAGTCGAACCCACGACCTCTTCGATACCAGTACATATTCATTTTTTAATACGCAGTTCAAATACATGATTTCCATATATTCGCTATATAAGTATTTTATTATTATTATTATTATTATTATTATTATTATTATTCAGTCGTTTTTACAAATGTAAACTGTTTACATGAGAATGAGAGCGATGTTACGTGGCTGCTGAACTTGAAGAAAAGGATAAAAAACAAAAGGTTGAACTTAAGTATCAGCTGGACTGACAAATTGATAGCTTTAATTATCCAGTGTCAAAAGCCAGAACAACTACGAGACGAGAAAAGGCTTAAAAACCAGAGTGGTGCTTCACTTTTGTGATGCGGGAATCGAGAATCGGATCTACCGTAGCGGCCACGACGTTTATCGTTCCAAGATCGCGCGATTTTCTCTTGTCAATATCTTCGCGATAATAACAGCTGCACTAATGCCGTGTGTCATCAAAATGAGACGTTGGAGATGGCGGCTCAGGTCATGATCTCTACCCTTGGTGGGTCATTGAGGTTAAGATCAACAGCAAGGTGGATAATGCTCTTACCTTAAAAAGCGAATGTGTTCAGGTTCTCTTCCGTCCTCATGACTCATGAAAATATCTCGAAAATCCTAGAAAATAAGAAGGTGGACGCTCATTCAAATGTTTGCGATGACTGCACGCAATGCGAAAGCGCTCGAGTTCTCTCTTCCCAATAACGTAACTGTTGTAATGATTTTGTATCCAACTCTGCCTATTTCTCAGTTCTTGTTAGTTAGAAAAAACGTCTTAGAAGCCTTGGTGGGATTTGCGACCCATCCTCGAACTTCGACCCTATTTTGCACCCAAACACCTGCGTCAGAACGTCCTCGATACTCACATAACTTATAGGAGTACCCCCGAAAGAGATTCTGTTCTTACTTATTTTACCCTGCTGAGCTTACCTCCCTACAAACAGCTAGTAGAGACACTTCGTCTTTGCATAAAACTGTTGCACTCCGAGTTTTGTGATGAAGTAAGGCCAATTCCTGAGGTAAATAAACACAGTGAGTCTTCTACAGGAAGACGAACAAACCCTTTGCTCCACACTCATTGCTATCATGAATAGAGTTCGTAAGGTAAATTAGCCTCTAAAGATTGAACGTCTTTACTGTGGCAAATTTATTTTATGTACTCAGTTGATGTGTAAAAAGTTCAATACTCCTTGTAAAGCGGTTGACGAAAAATTCGCGAATTGACAATTTTTGTTTTTCTAGTTTCGCCTACGAATTTTAGGACTTAAGGAGGCTCGAAAGGGTTTCTTACAGCTGATATGCATGTCAAAACAATTCAAGATTAATTTTTTTTGCTGTAAGTCACTTAAACAAATTGTAGGTTATCTTACAACAGGGTTGTTAAAGTTTCAATTGAGACAACTTCTGACGTCATGTGCGTTGCCATGGCAACCATGCCTCTCTAAAGACCTACCCCTAAAAAGTCACTTTTTAAAATTTATCTTTAAAACTAACTCGGTGACCTATATTTTTTATAAGCTTTTTTCAATGTTTGCAATATTATTCACTTTCTGTGAAAATTTTAGAAACTTCTGTAGTGTGGAAACGGAGATAATTCGAAAAATAGCCTCTTAATTATTAAAAAACATCTACCCTACAGATTTTTTCTTAAATGCCTAAAATGCTAGATAAAGTTGAATGCTATTTGCATGAAAAATTTCAACATAGGTCACCGAGCAAATTTTTTAGATAAATTGATAATCATTTTGCACCTTTTATTTCCGGTTCGCGCGATTTCGCGCAAATCATTATTTCCGGTCGCGCTCTTCAAGTTACCGCTGACCTTATTCGCGCGAGTTGCGAGACTCATACAGACTCGAAATTCTATCGGACTCCATTGTCTCTCGTCGTGTCTGCTTATCAAGGCAATTAATAGAGGAATTAACAGGCTAAAAGTATATAAAATCAAAGTAAAGAGAAAGATCTTGTCTATTGTTCGTGGAAATACCTTAATATGGAGGAAATTATTCTTCTGTTCAATGAAATTCTCGACGATTTGGTTTGGTGAGGCGAGAAGTTTCGAGACGATTCAGGGAGTGTCATAACTCCATACAGACCGTTTATTCCAAGTTTGAAATTTCTTGAAGAGTACTGAAGGCCAAACCGGAGTCTGCCAACTACTGGATTGTTGTTAACTTTACAGAGCCATTCGGAAGGTAAGTGAAATTTCCGCTGAAGGTGTCAACAACTTCTTGTCGTCGCTCAAGAACTGTTGCTTGTTGCAGGGCTTCGTTCGGTAAAGACGTTTTTCCACGATTCATAATAGTTTCAGCGCTTTGCTCGGGTGGCGGAGAAAACAGAATCCTTCTAAGTGCTTTCACATCTTCCAATGCGTCATGAGCGGAAAATTCACAATTAAACAGTGCCTTATAAACACAGCCCAATTTGTTGTTTGGCGAAGATTTCAAGGTGTTGTTCAGTTGACTTCGAAGGAATTTCAAAACTGAAAGACGTTCACAGAACAATAGTTAAATTTCATGCAGCTGGTTGGAATATCTGCAGCCTCCGTTACGGAGAAGTCTTGAGGTATCAAACACTGAGGAGCTGTGCAGGATTTATGGTACTGTACAGTGCATATCTGATCTCTCTCTCGAGTGCAAACTATTGTTATTTATACAATGCAGGCCTTTTTTGACAAGTTTTCCATTTTCACCAACTTTTTTATAGTGTGAAGTGACTGATTACATTCAATTTCTGTACAGGTATATTTGTCAAGTTTTGAACTTTTTAAACTGCATGTATACTTATTTGAACATTGTAGTTGTTTGAGTTAAAATTGTTTCATATAAAATTAAGCTTACGTGAAGTTGAAGTTCCTTTTGAATGAACTCCTTGCGAAGCAATGTAATATTTACTTGTTAAAATGTAAATAAAAAAGCCGAGCTTCAGTGAAAACTGGATCCTTAAATTCATTGCTTACCGTTTTCATAACTTGTCCAACCCCTTTGCTAACACGTCAATAATTCGTGACCCGACTACATGCTACACGTACTTTCCGACTGTTTTCCTTGCCTGAGTCCTGTGTGTACATGTATTATGAAGGTTGGAACTTTTTTAAATACGTTTATGACATTCAACACCCAATGAATCGAAAGTATTTAAAGCCATGTGTAGTGTAGTGAAATGTAGTGTTGTAAATTTTTACGTACCAAATTCTACCGTCTTGTTTGTTTGTTTTTTTCGAGCTATAAAATCGTTGATCGCGGGTTCTTGAGCATCTTCCTCAAAACGACGCTTCTTTGCTGACTTTTTTGCCTGAGTCATCTTGTTGACGGAAAGTACACTGTTCTCAACGCTCTTTTTAGAAGCAAACTTCCCCTTTTTATTCCGCAAATAGCCGCATTCAGCTTCAGAAGACAGATTTACTTTTTCATTTGAGGCCGCCATTGTTGTTTACAACTCCCACCGCTCGCGCCTCGTAACTTCGCGGGAGGATCGCGCAAGAACACGCACGGGATACATGCATTTGGATCCACCCTTCGCGCGGTGAAAAAACCCTTTCGAGCCTCCTTAAGTAGTTTACACTCTTGAAGTTTCGTTATGAAGTGTCTGACTGCAGAGTTAAGCAATAAACGTTATAGAAAACAGGAACAAATGCTAGGTTCAATTAAAGTGTATATTTAATTTTGAATTCCCATAAATTCTTCCAGCTAGTGTGTTTACTGAAAGACAACGATCCCCTTCGGCCACACGTCTTACAACTGCACGCCAAAACAGAGAAGTCTACTACAAGCTCACCTTTCATACCAGCCTACAGATACGAGCCTTTTCCGCATTTTGAGCGGACATTCCCCAAAAGCAGCAACACTCGTCTTCAGTGCGACAAGAGCCTTATAAGAACGATTTGAAAAGGCAAATTCATTACGTTCATGTTTGAGCATGATTTGGGCATGAAACCCTGATACGTTTGATGAGAAATGTTAGTGTACACCAAATCGGTGAATAATGTTTTGGGGTCTTCTGATTGGCCACTCAAACTCCACATAGTATGCGTCATTCGCCTGGCAACATAGTCCTCGATTTCGTGCGATTTTTTTCGCTTTATGACAGAAATAAGTGAAGATGACCATCCTCTGGTTTGGTATACACTAAAACAATTATTCACCATATGTAGTTCGTGAGCGGAAAAAAGAGGGAAAAACTCCGCTGCCCAACAGAGAAAATATAAGGGCTCAGCTATTCCACTCCAAAACTATTTTACAGCTGACGTGATCCACATCACATTACAAATTCGTCCAAATCCCAAATGGGGTCACTGAGGTTTTGTTCAATGAAATTCTCTAGGCCCTACCGTTTGAAGTTGCTCTTCTGTCCACGACTTAGGGACAAGATGTGAATAGCTTCCTGGCTGAGTTGAACCTGTTAGACAGCACGAGAACATGGGAACAGTAAACTCAAAGAGAATGCTCTGTTTTTGTCCAGTGTATGGGTAACAACTGGAGGAAGATGCAGATTTCATGTAGATAATTAAGAGAAAGCGAACAAAAAATCATCTCGCGAACGGCCTTGAAGTTGTTTGGATCAAAAACCACTCCGTCACAGTCCACACCGGTCACTGTCTCCTCATCCAGATTAGCAAACACATTTGAGGAGTTTTGAGAGCGGTATTTCCTGCATATTAATGTATTCAACGAGACTGATAAACGTCATGTAAAGGTTTTATTTAATTTTAAAAGGTCTTGTTGCAGCAAAGAAAACCATTAAAAACTCCGCATTTGCCTTAACCCCGGACTAACGTTCTATCATTGTTGTACAACACTTGTTTTGGTTCAACAAAGTTAGAACTATTAGATGTTAAATGACGTTTGACCAACATTTTTTGTTGAATGAATGTTTCGCTTTCGATGAAACATTTTCGCCGACTTGTTATTTATTTGTTGTTATCACTCGATAATTTTTACCCTTCCTTTTCATTGGCCCAGAGCCTACCACCTGACCTACAAATAACTGCCTACAAATAATGGTCTGCTCGTGCGCAGTACCGTCGAACTAAGATTTTGCTGCAAATAATATTCTGCTCATGCGTATAGTTGTGTCCACGCGTCCAAGCTCTTCAAATTCAAAGAAAAATGACAGATCGTTTCACGCTTTCCGAGAATAATTATGAAAAACAAGCTAGGTGATCGAATGATAAAACTATTTTCGCAAAATATCGTGATTTGTCAGTGTCTCACAGATCAATTATTTGCCTCAGCCTTCGGTCTCGGCAAATAATTTAACTGCTCGCCACTGACAAATCAAGATATTTTGCTTAGCATCGCCCAATCATTCTTTATTATTTTACAAATGCTGGACGTGTTATATAACAATGTTATATATGTAGCTGTGAAATCTTTCTACGAATTTTTCTTCAATTCAGTATCAGGAACTGAAGAAGAGACACTCATCTGAAGAATTTTCAAAAGAAATTAATCGGATGACTTGCCAAACAACTTTCAGCTGAAAATGCAGATAAAACTCAAAATCTGTCATGGAAAATATCACAGAAAAAGCCGGCATTTGGATTGAAAAACAGAAACCAGACGGTTTAAGCTAGTTTAGATCGAGCGAGATTGAGGGAAATCGTGTATCGAGAGTTGGCAGCTTCTTTAGTATCTGTTGAGATGTCCTGATTTGTCGGTGAGTTTCATCAGTGCTGCTGATTGTACAGACTCGAAAAAGTGGTTGATCAAGTTGATCAGCTTCAATCTATTCATTCCTCCAAAAATTCTATTACTTTATGGCATCGATCAGAGTTTTCCGTAGACTGTACGTTTGCTTTTCCAAAGGTTGCAGTATACAACTTAGGGACTTCGCCCCAAATCGAAAAGATTGATCATATTCGTACTTTCCTTGTGCAGCTGGTCTCGTATTGAAAAATGCTGAGTGTAAATGCTTGACTGTTGTACGTCAAATGTTGATAGCAAGTGTAAATAGCCTACAGTTGAATTCACAAACGCTTTTGCGTTTTCAGAAAAAAAAAATTAACGCACCACAATTTTCCGGCTCGGCTTTCATGCTATATTCCTAAATTCTCGGACGGTACTGAATTTAAATCGTTGTTACACAGAGTTCGATATATCTGAGGTTGCACTGTATCTTGAAAATGAAAATTTGATTTGGTCGAATTCGGTTGTCTCGCAATAAAAGGAACAATCACCGTATTTACCTATGGCAGTGAGGCCGTACCCGCGTCTCAGTCGCGCACTTGACCAAATTTGTAACTAATCACTAAGCGCCGTCGATCTCTCTCCGCATATATCAGTTTCGCCCTTAACAGTGGAATCATATCTTGCAATGTGTTAAGTTTTCTCTTGCATCAGTTAAAAGCATTGCACCCTAAGCATTAATTATCGTTTTTCTGGGAAAAGGTGCGGCGACCTAACCATGGGTAAATGCGATAATCTTTGTCCTAATTTCTTAACTTAAAATACGTTTCTCTACCTCTTGCCATCTGCCGTGGCGATCTTTCTTTCTTGCTTGATTCTGATGTCACCTATCACAGTATTGTCCCAGTCGTGGTCTGCCAGATCCTGTATCAAAATAAAGTGAACAGCAAAATACATCAGTAATCGCAAAAAACAACAACAAAGACGATTTCATTTAATTACAAATATTCCTTAGATTCTGTTTTTGAAATTTTAGAAGTAGAAGCTGATGCTATTTTCAAAAGAAATGTTTTACAAGTTCTTTCGTGTTAGCTACCCCCATATTTTGCTTGCGGTTAAACCATAGTACCAAATATGATAATTGTAAATCAGGAAATTCTTATTCTCCTCATCAACTGTTACGCGAAATGTTTTCGAATTTTTACGACACCGTCCATTTTACTTTGCGTTATCTGCCTTGGGAATAGAACACTTCGCCTTTGAACAACACCTCACGCATTAGACGTTTCCTGTTTCCAGCCTCCCACCCCCCCACCCCCTCCTCATCCACCCCTAGATACAAAAATATGACTCTTTTGTAGTCTGACAACTTCGCTAAATTCACTGTTGCGTTTTGAAAAATGTTTTAAACAACAAAACTAGAAACACTTCTAGTCTGTAAGCAGTATTACTACTCCCCGCTGGATGGGATGCTGTCCATCACAGGATATCCAGGATATTCCCTTCCTCCCCCACCCCCCAACACACCCCCTTGCCCTTCCCTTGCTGCCCAGGTGGAAGTTAATGACTATTCTTAAACATACGACCAGTGAAACATTTTGCCCAAAAAAACATTTTTAGGCCTTTGAGGCAAAACAATTCTACCTGATTGGTTCTGGTACCATTATAAAAGCCACAAAACATCCAGAAATCTTACCTCCTATCAAAAGCCCATCACGTAGCCGTATATTTTACCCTTGAGCTCCGATCAAATACGTACAACGCTTGTCCCTAAAAGTGAAAACACATTTGATTAGTTTTAAAATACGTGAACTAGCTATTTCCTGTAACTTGTCATAGAGATATCAATATATGCATATCATTAGCTTGTGCTGGAATAGGCCATGGGTGTTTACGACATTAAAAACAAAATCAAGAAAAATTCCCATTTGAGCAGTTTGAGATCAACTGGATTACAAAATTTGTGGAGTATTTCTAGATTTTATCTCCTTTTGCCTTTACGAACTTCTATCAAGGAGGGTGGTGAAACAAATTAATTGCCGGAAAGGAATTGAAATGATGTTTTGAGGAAAGCCTTACCATTATTCAAGTCATCTCAACCGTTACTTTGTGTGTGCGCGTTTTTGTGGTTTGGTGAACAGCAACTACCTTGTTACGGAAGCCTAACTGTGGTGGGCATCTGCATGTACTCCTGCAACCGCCAAGACGAGAAAAAATGCTATTGATTGTGATTAGCCGAATTGATGTTGTTTTAAAACATTATTGTTATATCCTACCATTGGTTCTAACTTTTGAGTCTGTGTGTAAAATCCTAAAGTGTGACCACTCAAATGAAAGCTACTGAACAGTGTTTTCCTGTGCTGCTGTTTGTTATGTTGTACAAGATGGTGCTAACATTTAGGTATGTGGATGAAATCCTAAAGTGTGACCATTCAAATGAAAGTTACTGAGCAATACTTCCCTGTGGTGCTGCTTATTATGCTGTACAATGTGGTTTTAGCTATTGAGTCTGTGGATGAATTCGTAAAGTGTGACCACTCAAATGAAAGCTACAAGGCAGTGCTTTCCTGTGGTGCTGTTTGTTATGCCTTGAGTGTACAAGGTGGTTCTAACTTTTGAGTCTGTGGATGAAATCCTAAAGAGTGACCATTCAAATGAAAGCTTGTGACCAGTACTAATACTAATGCAAGTTATTATTTGAAGCTATTGTGTTTGGTATTTTGCGAAGATGAAATCTGACGTGGTTTGGGAAGTAAACTGAATAATTCTTTCACAACTTCCCTCACTTGCTTGTGATAAAAACGTTAACCAGCAGACCAAAACGTTTCTACTAACAATGAGCCGAAAAACTACGCCATTGACTTAAATTACCAATTTAACTGCATTAATTTCCAGATAAAAGGACAGCAATTTCAGATCAAAATTACCTCCAGTAAAATGAACTTCAACACGAAATTCATATTTGTCGAGTTGCCAGTGCAATTTGTCCCCACGTGTTCACATGAACTTTGCCTTCCCCTGCGTCCCGTTCGTCCGTTGAACTTTGCCTTCCTCGATGCCTTATGACAGCACGTAGTGTGACAACAAGGACGTAACGACGCAATGACTCCGCAGGAAAGATCCAAACGCTAGAAAACTAACTTGTTGTAGCACCATTTTGATTTTTCATCTTCTTCAGTCGATTCTATCGACATTCAACTTCTTCAGTGCGCAAGACATTTTCGCGTATCATTTGCAATTCAATCACATCCCAGCAAAGTTAAAGAATATTTGTATCAAAGGAGGAAAAGAATTTAACTGGTGGGGTTGCAAATGGAAAATTCAAACATCATTATGAATTTCATACTTACGTTAGACTGAAATCCCCTTACTCATATTAGACAGGAATAACATTTACTTTTCAAGGCAAGATTTTGTGTCATTGCCTTTATTTTTAAGAAGGTCGGGGCGATGCAAGATTTAAAACGTGAGACTGAAAACGTTTTCTCATACTAGACGGGTACCATACCACTTTTTTTTTTTTGTGGCAAGGTTTTTAATTTTTGTGTCCCACTTTGATTCCTTTCATTGCCTTGCTGTCATTATGAATTTTATTGTTGCGTGTAAGATTGATCTCACTGTACCGCAATCACAACAAGGCAACAGTTCACTTGTAATCGGATTAACTGCAAATGCAGATGACAAAATAGGCTACGAAATGTTTTGTTCTCGTACAAGTTACAGCTCGCTCAGTTTATTCACATGCAAGGTATCAGATTAATCGGTAAGACCCTAAAATAGTGGTTTTTAAAATACACTTTACTTGCCGCATAACCAGCCATGTTTTATTCTATGTTTATACAGGGCAATTTACGGTGGTCCTAATGCTAATTCAGTTTCAGTTCACTCCGTGTTTGTTTAGTCAAACGAGGGCCAATGTGCCGGGACTGGCTACAAGATTAGGTTTCATGCGTATTTGAATTTGTCACAATCGAACTTGTTTTTAGTAAACGGTTCGTAAATTTGTTTGTAATTGCCTTTTCATGTTCTTGTTGCTTGATCGAAATACTGGGTAACGACAACCTTTCTAGTGTTAACGTTTGCTGTCGATTTTCTTGAATTGTTTTTCTTCGGAGTTCAAGTGCTGTTTTTGGGCTTTGCAATTCGGCGGGTATAAAGTACAGGTCACATTCCACAGGTCACAGCTACAGTATACCCGCAACTACTTCAAGAAGAAATCACATACCCCTAAAAAAAAAAAAAAAAAAAAAAATATGATGGTTTCTGAGGAAATAATTGTCAGGTGATCCGCAATTAAAAAAGCGCTTGTCAACGGAAGGCTTTATAGTGGTCAGATGGCTTCAGCATTGGAAATTGTTTGCGCCGCCAGCTATATTGCCGTATTAGTTGCTTTTGGCTTCGCGATTAAGATGTACCAAAACTTGATTAAGTCGCAGCCAAGAGTTCAGATTATTAACGTCACAGTAAGAAACGAATTACGAACTCGAAAAAGACAAAGACGACCAGTTCGGGCTCGAGTTAGGCGCCAACCAGAAGAAAACGATGAACCAAGAGATTTCTTATTACATCGAGAAAATTTCGGTAAGTTAGTCTTTCTTCCAGTTCGTTATGATTTAAATTTTACTGTCTTAATTCGGTTTAAAAATATGTTTCTTTAATAAAGACCTTCGAGGCATTTGTGAAAGATTTTGCGCATTATTACCAAACAGAGACTATTTTGGGATCATAAAATTTGCGACGAAAATCTGGAAAGTTGAAAACTGTATGTCGTCTAAAGTATACGGTTCAATAATGTTAACTGATGTGATAGAGGGATTGAAACATAAACTTTGAATTTCCATAAATGTTGCATGTTGGAGAAACGTAAGTTTTCACTTTACAAAAAACAGGCCAAGGCAACTATAAAAGCCACACCCTTTTCTCGGAATTTAGGCTTCGTGTGAGCTCTCTTCGTCTCTGTTTCACTTTCATAGTTTAACTTTTTATAAAAGCAGTTGAAAACAAAGGACCAAAAGGTTTCGTAAATGTTAGAGAATACAAAAGTTTGAGCTTAAAAGAACAGACTAAAACAACCTTTGCCCTTTCAGGTTGTCAAATACGTCAACCCTCAGGGACGCAAAGCAATGCACTGGGACAACATGAAAACAGAAAATTACCATCTGAAATGATGTAAGCCTTTTGCTTGTCTTGCCCCAGTGCGTTGCCTGCGTCCCGGTATGACGTTTTTGGACAACGTGACTGTGCAGCTTCAAAATGCTCATTGCGAGTTTTATAACGTTTTCGGAATTCTTGTACATCGGACTGCTACGATTTTGATCAAATTTCAAAGTGTTGCACTTCTAAAGCCAGCAGCATATCGTTGTTAGATTTTCCATAGCGATTTCTTTCATCTTTATATAGAAAATATTACAAAGTGGACTTTGTCATTCCCTTATGTTATGTCAAAGAATTTCGATTACGTCATATGAAAACCAGAAATAGGAATGGAAAGTACGGGAAAAAAATGTCAGCTGGTAGTTTTTGCGATCGCGTGCGCTCTAAACGTGGTGTACAATTGCTACTCTACATCAATCAATCAATCAATCATCTTTCCCGGAAGTGAGCTCTTAGGACGGAAATTCGAATGGTTCTTGGTGTTTATTTTTTTTACATTACTAACACACTTTTGACCGGAGTGGCATTTTTTCTCATAACACGACTCCGCGTTATCACGCGAAATTGTTCTTTCATTAACTGATGTCTACTTTGACAAACAGTATCCTATTTTAAGAACGGTGGCGAAGGGCAACCTTAGTTCAGCTTTGAACCGTTAGGCGGTAGTTACACCCAATCGCAAGCAACAGAGAGGAATACGCTGTAACCAAAAAGACGGGAAGAAAAACCAAACCTTGACGAAAGTTCCTGGCTCTTAGAAATCACGAATTTGAGCAATCTGCGGCAAGGGGCAAACTTAGTTAAACTTTGAACCGTTAGGCGGTAGTTACATGCAATCGCAAGCACCACAAAGGAAGAAACAAAAGGAAGAAAAAGTACCTGGCTTTTTGAAATCATGAATTCCAGCAAACTGATCACACTTCTTACTTCCCGATACGTTTGATTTTCATTCTTCTCTTCGGTCACGAACTTAGTACAAACTGAAGTCAATTTGTAATCGAAACTAGAAGATTTTGCATTAATCTTTCCTCTTTTTTTTCCAGTTCAGCCAGCGCTCTGAAGATCATCACAAGACACAGTATTTTGCTTTGTTGCAATGAACGGCAATTGTAGAAAATCCATGTGGACGCTGGACTGGATCATAAATAAACATTTGATACGACGTTTGACCTTGAATTCTGAGTGGAGAAAATTCAACAAGGAGTAGAACAAATTAATATTAATTGTAGACGGAAATTCAGTTACATTTGTAAATTCATTGAATCAGTCTCAGATGTAATGTGGATAGTTTTGAATAGTATTTCCAATAGCTCAACTTATTTGACGAAATGTTCATGCTTTTAAAGTCGCATATTAGTGAAAATTCGCAACGTTTCACCATTTCATCAGTGGAATTTAAATTTTGCGATTTTGAAACATTGACAATTAATAATGGTAATTTAACTGAGTGGAGTGGAATTTGGTCTGAAATAATACGCTCACCGCGAGTTCGATTTGAAATCACAAGTATGATTTCAGACCAAAATTGCATGACACGAAGTTCAATTACAACTTTATTACACCCATTTTGAAATCACACATTTTTTGGTAAATATTAATATTTGTCTATCAATGAAATTTAATAGGTTAGCATTATTTCATTTTCATTTTGATGGGTTATAGAAAGGATGCTATTTTGAGTAAAAAATGGTGCAATTTGGGAATAAATTGCACTGCTGAGAGCCAATCAGATTGCAAGGCTCACCAGTGATTTCAAATGGGTGTAATAAATAAGTGAACAGACGCAATACAAATGATCCCGTTTGGTCAAAATGTGCCTTTGTTGGCTTAAATAGGTATAGCTGGTTAGAGAGCCTATGTCTTTGAAATATTAATTAAATTATATACAAACAAAATAACTATAAATAACCAGAATTCGATTTTATAAACTTGAAGAGTAGTTGCTCTATATGTTCAGCCCTTTCTGGCAAATGTGTCGATGTTGAATGGCGAGCATGTGTCTTATTTATTACTAAAGAATATTAAACCAGTAAATAATCTTGACGAAACTGAACCAGAGAACTAAATAAAAAAAAGCTGAAAATAAGTAATTTTATACATGTAGTATCGCCAAAGAATTGCCAGAGAGTCCATTTTAGTGAAATCACCTGCATTTACCTTTGGAGACTAATCCAATGATCTCCACAAAGTACTATTGGCTGCTATTGGCTGCTTTTGTCTACAAGAATGTTGGGTCCTGTGCAAGGTTGGATAGCCTGTATGTCAGGAACGCGGAAGAAGCTGCCCCGCGCGGATTCCTCGCGCGTTCCCAAAACGATGCTCATTCTCACTGCCCTCTTCCCTTCCCCCATGCAGGTCAAAAGATGAACCAAACCAGCTGCTAAATTGCCATTTTAGTTTATACATACGATACAAGTGAAGTGTATCCAGAAGAGTGTTAATCGTTTGTGTTTTAAATGAGTCCCAGTTTGCAGTTGCTTGGTCCTGCATTTTTTTTGCTCAAGTTTTGCTTGACTTGGATATGGAGGAATCTGAAATAACGATTTTATGCAACGAAAACAACTGGTCAATTAGTGTAGAGAAACACAGATATTAGAGACGATAATAGAGAGATGATATTTTAATTGGGCTGTGATAGCACTCAAATCTACACTCGTGTTCACAAGTAACGTTACCCCGCCCATTGTAAAGCCTACTCCGGAGAAACTCAAAGGATAATAAAAAATAAATAAATAACAAAAAGCAAAAACAACAACAACAGAAAAGACTGCTAAGGGCCTGGGGAAAATCTATCGTTCCCAGTGTCCCTCTCCCTTTCCATTCTTTCTCCATTGAGGCTGCTCCCATTCAGGGATGTTCGGTCCCTTTGTTGAATTTCCTATTCATAGTTGTCTTCGGGGGAGACTAGGATCGATTCCTTGCACAATATATCTGATTTACTTTCTGGGCCTCATTCCAGAAATATCTGGCCTAGCGCCGGTGCAAAGAATTATTACCACTGTTCATTTTTTTTTTTCGCTTTTCGAAGACTGCTTTATGAAATTCCAAAACACTGCACTTCACTGGTTGACTAGAAAAATATCGCACTTACCTGATTTCTTAGTTTTATTAGCGTAGCCTCGTTTGCATGCTGAAGAAACCTACTTTTCTTTATCAACATACACTCAGCGCCATTGATTACCTGCAAATACACAAGCAAGAATCTTGAGAAGAAAAATCATAAGCTCCTCCAGAAGCTGCACTACTGTGAATCGCTCATACTCTGCACTGAAGTGTGACTATTAAACAGTTATTGGACGAGGTTGAGCAAAATATCGTAATTTGTCAGTGGCGAGCAGTTCAATTATTTGCCGACGCCGAAGGCTGAGGCAAATAATTGATCTGCGAGACATTGGCAAATCACGATATTTTGCGAAAACCGAGCTCAATAATAGTTTTATCATTCGATCATCAAGCTTGTTTTTCAAAATTATTTTCGGGAAGCTTGAAACGATCTGCCATTTTTCTTTGAATTTGAAGAACTTGGACGCGTGGACACAACTACGCATGAGCAGAATATTATTTGTAGCAAAATCATAGTTTGACGGAACTGCGCACGAGCAGACCATTATTTGTAGGCAGTTATTTTTAGGTCACGTGGTAGGCTCTGGGCCAATGAAAAGGAAGGGAAAAAGGTAGCGAATGATAATAGGCATTATTACTCACCACATTGTAA
Organism: Pachyseris speciosa; assembly: GCA_016490735.1. Lineage (NCBI taxonomy): Eukaryota > Metazoa > Cnidaria > Anthozoa > Scleractinia > Pachyseridae > Pachyseris > Pachyseris speciosa. The sequence continues at coordinate 541,359 of JAEMWC010000020.1, read as the reverse complement.
CACTTTCCTAATATTGTCATGGTGTTCTCAATATTCGTACTGAACGCTCAACTGATATCTTGCGATATACGTAATTCGCATGTCACTATCGCGAGGAAAAATGGCGGATTTCCAGCTTTTCTGTGATAAATTCAGCAAACTGTTTTTTGTTATCATTGTTTTGAATAATAAGTAAATTATCCTGCTCAATTTTGCGGAATATCCCCTGATTTGAACCAACTTGCCCTACAGCCTTGTCGGTTAAGTACCAGGCGATATTCCGCGCTATTTCGCACAGTAGTTGTTTTAAAATACTTTGGCACTGAGGACAATCAGTAGAAATAACAAAAGGTATAACCTTGATCTCAAGGTCCAAACAATTCTTTGACATACCAAATGACATTTCATAGCAGGATTGTCGAAGAGTATCATTGAAAGTCCCTAGAAATAACAAGAAGAATAAAAATATTCACCAGTGGTCCTTTTATAAAAATCTTGCCAAGTTACTTTGGATCAAGTATAAACGTTATTTGCACTTGAAAGAAAAATTCAAATTAAAATACTTTCAACACACATTTTGAAATTCACAAAACTAGTTTCGCTGTAACAACAACCTCATTAGTTAATCTTACAATGTACCGTTGGTCGCGTGTAACAAAGTTTCAAAAGAAACACTCCGCGCGCGCAACGTACTTAAAATTCAAATTTCAAACTCGTGTTCCATGTACAGAGTCACCGAATTTCCCCGTATCAGCTACACTGACACCACAGCTCTGGGGATGCGGAAATAGTTCCACTCGCTTTTAGTGTTCATTATTCGGTGGTCCTCGACTTTACCAATCATTACAGACTATGTGACCTGCCTCAGCAGCGCATCGTCTGAGACACTCCTTTCACATTCATCGCGAATTGAACCATGTTTCCTCCATGTCGTTCACAGCAATGTTTCCACATTACAGAGCCATCTTCCCGTCGTTGAAGGGCTTTTAGGTGTTCTCTCCCACGTGCGTCTGCACTGCGTGATGTTTCCCCAACATATCTGCATTGGCAAGCTTGGCAAACCAGTTCATACGTCACACCAGTACCTGGCAAGAGCCCTTTCCATCGGCTCGGCATACCATGCAGTCTTGCTTCACACACGCCCTGCTTCTGAATGGGTCCGATTTGTGCAATAGGGTTTTGATGGTTGTCCCAGACCGCTCAACAACTTTGATTCGAAACCCGGCTTTCCTGATCTCATTCATGTAGCGATGTTTTAGCTGGGAACCAGGCGTTGCTGGTACAAAAATCACGCTCTCGCATTCCTCCCCTTTGAACCAGGTCTCGCGTTTACTCCGTCCTGCTCGTGCTCGTTCGTTTATTCTCCACTCTCTCGGCCTGTGCAATGGTTTTTCCCCACTTGCGTCCAACTGCACTAGACGGTTGTAAGCAGCTAAAGCTGAACGCACTACCTCTTCCCAGAAACGCTTATAGTAACCAGAGAACAGGAGGCGTAACATCATGTGGTTAGCATAAACGATTGGAAAACTTACGAACTGATCTTTGGGCTTGAGTAACTCAATCTGTACGACTACTTGTTGGCCCTTCTGATCCAGATCTGGAGTCCCGTTTCTACTGCAATCGCTATAAAATCACGATTATACTTTAAATTTAATTAAATTTATTTTGCAAATGCAATGGAGGCCCTGTGATAAAACTTCAATATATATCAAGTTTAATACGTCTGCGAGCTTTCTTCTCCACTGAACAATAAGCAATGAACGGTCCCCAGGATGTATACGCCGTTCCCAAAACCTGGCGACCTTTAGTGCACAACAAATTTAACTCGTAGAGCACAACAAGTATGTAAGAATAAGGATCTCTACACTCTGATTCGAAATACTGAGATAGTTTGCCAATAACAGAGCACCGAATCCACTTTAGTTTAACAATACAAGAACATAAATGGCACCTTTAGTAGTAACTGTATGTTTCTTTAAAAACCACTGCGATCATTAATCAGATCAAATATAAATCCTGAAACAGAAGACGTTATTTTAAAACTAGCACTTCCATTCTCTGGTTGGAATAATCACACATGTTTTGTCTGCTGAAACACAAAAGCCATTAAGAAACATTTAAAAAGTATACATATTTAAGAAACACGTTGACAGCATATTTAAGTGCTGATGTGAAACGATGGAATGTTAAGTACCGTTAGCGCCAAATAACTGAACTAATTTACCGATTCTTTACCAAGATGTAAAATGCACTTGTAGTGCGATTGTTTTTGCTCGTCACGCCTATCGTTTTATGACGCCGCCTCATTAACCTCAACAGTTGTTTGAACTTCAACCAACACTTTATAAGATCTTACAATGCGATAAAGCGTTTCGAGTCATAGCCACCAATGGGAACTTGAAAGAATTGGAAAAGAAAACAAGACAAGGGTAAAAAGTCAAAAGCTCTGGGAACACGTCTTGAGCATCCTTGCAACAGTTAATTTCTTACAGATTAAGAGCTCCTGATATAATTGGTGTTCATCTTGCCCGCAAGGTCTCTTAAGCACTGGCGCCATAATCAAGCAATAATTCATCTTTTCTCAATGGGACGACTGACATTAATTAGGGTTCATTGGTCCTAGGAGCGTAAATAAGTTATCGATGCCACTAGCAATCTTCAGCTAGCCGACAATCAACATTCGTACCTAGTCCCAGTTGGTTTCTCCAACATTTCGCTTTAGCGAGACTCCCTTATTTTCTTTAAACTAATTGTAAATTGTGATCTGATTTTAAAAGTTGGCATGTTTTGTAACTTAGGAGAAAGTAGAAGGTCAAATAACAATGCACTCCAGAGCACTATAATATTGGACTAATAGGCTAGTTTCTAATTGTGGGAGAACAAAAGAAAAATATCGAGGTGAAGGGGAATAATTTGCATTTTTCTTTGTTTTTGACAAAAGAAAATGCAATTTATTTCCCTTCCGTTTCTAATTGTAGGAGAACAAAAGAAAACTTTCGAGGTTCAGTGGAATAATTTGCATTTTTCTTTGTTTTGACAGAAGAAAATGCAATTTATTTCCCTGAACCTCGACTATGTTCTTTTGTTCTCCCACACTGTAGAAACTCGGCTATTGACCTACTCTTTATGCGATAAGAAATAAAGTGCTTAGTCGTTTAACTTAAGAGCAACTCATGTACAATAAACGTTTGTACTTTTAACGTTTTTAATGTCTCTTACTTTTTGTACAGAATTGAAATTTACTTTAATTTACTTAAGTTTTACTTAGTAGGTCCGCATCAACCCACTGGCTGCCTCTTTTAGTTTAACCTACCTATCAAATCAATAAAGATTGATTGAATGGTATAAGTAGATATAAACTACCATCTCGTAGCAGCTGGATCACGGATCGGAAGGCGACAGCTTGACAGCCTTTCACGCCCAACTGATCAAACTGATCAATGCACGCTGTTCAAGCACATTTTTAGCAGCAGCAGGACTGATTACACCATTTTGTTGGACTTAGTAACTTGCATACGGTAACACGTCCATACACGTACCACATTGTGGTAGCATTTGCGCGTTCTCAGTCCACGGCGCATACAGTAACCAGAGGGATCTGATAATCAAGTTTGTTCACGAAGTTTACTTGCCATCAGGCTCTCCAATGATACTTACCAAATGGCTACAGTCATGGAATTTGCTTGCGCTGCTGGCTGTGTTGCTATATTTCTGGTTTTTTTGTTCGTGATAAGGATGTGCCAAGCTGCCATAGAATCGGAGCCAAGAGTTCCGCCTCGAAGCATCACAGTTACACTCAATACAGCAAGGGAAGGAAGAAGACGAAGACGAGGAAGAAGAGCCATTCGTGCCAATGTTCATGGTCGCTCTCTACGCCGACGACCACAAGAAAATGACGAACAGGGAGATCTCTTCGATCGTCAAAACTACGGTGAGTTGGTAAATATTTTACTTTTTACTTTAACTTTGAAAACTTCATTAACACAGCGCCGGTGAGTACATCACGAAGGAACTTCTATTTCATGCTCTCTACAAATGTTCCAAAAACTAAAGTGGGGCATGTAGTAATTTTCATAACCGCAGTAAAACGAGCAAGCTTTCATGCTTCTTTCGAATGATATGTTAATTCATGAAGATGTGAGTGATTGTCCCAGTTATGAACACTTATTAAACAGTAGCGAAAATAAAGCCGAAAAAAATCAGGCTTGTACGAGAGTCGAACCCACGGCCTCTGCGATACCGGTGCAGCGCTCTACCAACTGGGCTAACAAGCCATCTGGGAGCTGGCCATTTTGCTGGTTCGTAAATTCCCGTGAGTGATGAAAACTCAATAATGTGCTCTGAACACTCAATGCCTGTGGTTCCAGAAAATAGACGAGAGGGATTTGTAAGGAAAATGCAAACAGAACGTTCCCCGCGATCTTAATCGGGAGGATTAGGACATACAAAATGGCATAATATAGAACACGAAGTTAGAAACGAGGCATAACCAGATTCTAAAAAAGTAACCCTTTCTCGTTATCTTTTGAAGACCTCTTGAGCCAATGATATAGTTGCTAACTGGTTGTAGACAACACAAATATTGTACTTACAAAAACACATTTATATATAGCAACTACTGAATAAAAAGAATGGCTGAAGAATCCATGTTTTGTTCAAGAGACCTTAAGTTCATGAAAAAAAAAAGCACTATGATTTGAAATATTGACAGATTTTCGCCCATAACGCAGCAAAGCCTTTATATCTTAATACCAGAAGAACATAAATTGCGCCTGCAGTAGTAGCATTTATTTTTTTTTTATTACAAACACACTGCAATTTTTAATTAAAATCAAACATATAATCCAAGAACAGAAGACGTTGTGTTAATCAAGGCATTTTACTCTGATTGGAATGATGACTCTTTAAGACCACTAAAAACAAAATTCAAAAACTATGTGTATTTGAGAACACGCTGACAACATAAAACTGCTACTCAATATTCGTAATTAAACGATGGAGTCTGAAGTACCTTTAGTGCTCAAATAAACTAATTGACTGATCATTTCTCTGCCAAAATATAAAATGCACTTGTAGTGCGATTGTTTTTGCTTGTCAAGCCTATCGTTTTGTGACGCCACCTCATTGAACTCAACAGTTCTAGAGTCAAAAAACTGAACTAATTTACCGATTCTTTGCCAAAATGTAAAATGGATGCACTTATAGTGCGATTGTGTTTGCTCGTTAGGCCTATCGTTTTATGACGCCGCCCCATTAAACTCAACAGTTGTTTGCACTTCAACCAACACTTCATGTGATCTTCCAATGCGCCAATAAAGTGCTTCGAGACATACTTACCACCAACGAGAACTTGAAAGAATTGGAAAAGCAAACAAGACAAGGGTAAAAAGCCAAAAGCTCTAGGTGCACATCTTGAACAATTGATGAATAAACATAAGCTACCTGATAAGCCTTTTTTACGGAAGCACCAGGTTGCGGTTGCGCGGAAGTCGCTAATGGAGCAATAAGTCATCTCTTCTCAATGAAACTGACGTTAATTGTGATTCATCTTGCTCGCAAGTTATCGTAAGCGCGAACATCGCTAATCAAGCAATAATTCATCTTTTCTCAATGAGGGTGATATTAACTTAGCTTGTTCATTTTCACTGAGGGAAGAGCTTAAAAACGGAGACAGTTTACTACCCTCAGGCCATTAAAACTGTGGTAAATGATAAAAGGAGAAATGTATCACTACTCAGCGCATTGGTATGTAGTTTTCACGTATTAAAATTACTTTACAATAGGTAATGGGCTCCTGACAATAGCGTGTTGATTGGACATAACGCGCAAGGCGGCTGACTGATTCAGGCGCTAAAACTGGGGTTAAATTAAGGGCGGTGCTCTTTAAGTTAAGAATGATTCTTAACTGAGTGGCATCAACATATATGATAATCATATATGATTCATCTCATATGTCATTCACACTCATTTCTTTCACGGGATCATATGAACCCACAATTGACCTGCTCCCAACCTCAGTGGCTTCATAGCTCAGTTGGTTAGAGCATCGCACCGGTAATCGCGAGGTCACGGGTTCAAACCCCGTTGAATTCCTGAATTTTTTTTCAGGCTTCTTTTCGCAATTGCATAAATTGCGTTCACAACTGCGAGGATCATTCTTCATTTGATTAAGTTTACTTAATAGCCAGTTTTCGGCGGCAACATTTAAACATGACGCAGACAATCAACAGCTGACAACCATTTCTTGAAACATTTTTCTCTACGCGGCGCCCTGTTTTTCCTTTTAATCCGTTTTTGCTCTGATTTTAACTTAAAGGAAAGTACACTGATGTGAAATACATAACAAAGCACTTCAGAGCACTATGAACAATATTAAGAGTTATTAACTTGCAATTTATGCGATAATTAAGAAATTCAGGAGCGTAGCTACCTGTACGCACGTGCGTACCTGAAAAAGTCGAAACATGAAAAAAATAAGATAAAATAAATAAATAAATAAATAAATAAAAGAGAAAATAAACAAAAATATAAATTTTTCAGTAAAAAACACAATTTGCTCAGTTCTACTCATTTAACTTTGCTTATTTCTTTGAATTATTGAAAACGAAAGAAAGACAACATTAGCTCTGTGCCTGTAACGGAAAACCAGTTATAAATACTTTTATGAAAGCTATTGGCAGTTATATTTTACATAGCCCCAGGATCTTGGAGATGGAGACATGTACACATTCACTTAAAACAAGGTAAAGCAATAAAAGCGTGTCGCTCACAGCAGCAAATTCAGCGTATTTTGGATCTGCATAACAACAAAACATAACAACATAACATAACATACCGATGACTTATCTTCTTGTAATTCTACAGAAACGAGTAGTGAGAACTACAGCTAAAACCCATTTCTATGCACATGTTGATCCAATCTTGAAAAATCTTGGTATTATAAAATTTCATGACATACACCTATTACAGCTAGATTTGTTTATGTATTCCGATCAAAACCGTACTCTTCCTTTAAAATTCGATTGTAAATTTACCTTACAGAGACAAATTCATTCGTATCATCCAAAAAAAACTCTCATTCATCTCGTTTTCCTTTTTGTCGGATTAACATCAAAGAATTTTCCGTTTTTTTTTTTCCCAAGGACCTAAATTTTATAACTCCTTAAATACCAAGATGGTCAACTCGTCCTCCCCTGTCTCCTATTAAAAAAGCACTTAAGGCGTTTATTTGTAATAACTATTAGTAGTTTTACATAAAAATGTTTAAGTATTAACTATGTTTGCAGATTGTAACTTTCCATTTGATATATTGTAATTGCATCCGTCGTCGTGTTCTTCGAAAACAATTGTAACTGAGGAGGCCTAAATAACAAAAGCTTCATAGTTTCCTTTATATAATAGGCCTCCTCGCCATTGTTACCCCTATTCATTCTATCTTTTTTGTTTTCATTATAACAATAATGTAATTTGTGATGTGGCAAAATGAATAAATAAATAAATAAATAAAACGTAAAATAAATAAATAAATAAATAAAAATGTCGACATATCATCTGATTCATCAGCGCTAAGATAAGCTTTGGTTAGCTTCTTGTTTCTTCAGCTTCTTATGAAGCACAAAGTTGCGAAGAAACGTAAAATTAGCCTATTCACCCTGAAATCGATTGCTTATGTCAAATCAACTGAATGGAACATAGATTTTACAGAGGCGTTTTACGTGCACTAGTATAAATCATAAAAAAACTTCTCATTCCTAAACAGCATCAGCAAAACTAAGATCGGAAAGAGAAATCCCTATTTAGGGTTGGAGGGCCGTGTTTGGGTGCCGGGGTAGCGGCGTATCAGAGAGGAATAGGGGAGGTCGATAATAGAATGAAGCAGGTTGTGGGGTGGGGCTTTATATATCAAATGCGGTAGATCAAGTATATTTATGCCAATTCTTCCACCAACATGTCACTTTGATCCGACGTACTAATGATATGGTCTATCTACCTTTAACTGTGGCAATGGAACAGTCAACGGTAGCCAACACCTCCTTTTTTTAACCTAATTAATTACACATTTAGCTAAATTCCACGACTAATGAAATGACAATGGCGAGAAAAAAAAAGTGATGATGATGATACCAGAAAAGAGACGACAATCAGATACGAAACGGACGCCATTCCATGTTGAAACGATTCTTACAATGACCGCCTCTTCTATTCGCCGGCATATATTTGACATCTAATGTTTGTTCAAGTTTACCCGTCGAGTCAAAGTCGTGATCAATTTGTATTCCTTTTATGTTTTAAAATATTTTTGTGATACTGATGCATGTCATCCTGTTCGCTGGTTCATATAGTGTATTCAGAAAGTTCTCTCAAAGATTCGGCAGAAAGAAAAATTTGTGAAGTCATCAACTTTTTCGCCCTTTTTTTTTTATTTTTCAGTTCAAGAAGAGCTTTGAAGACCAACACAGGAAACAGTGTGCTGCTTTGTTTCAGTGCAGAGACATGGAAGGCAATCTTAAGGGCATTAATAATTTGTTAACATAAAAACATAATCTATTAGGTACAGATTGACTAGGTCCATTATATTTAACAGTTAACACTCCTATTACAATATGAATTTTTTTTTATTAATTACATTTAGTTATTGTCAGATCTGGAGGTGAAATGTTTCCAGCAACATTACCAATGCTAATAACTTTAGAACAACATAGCTTGACCTGATAAAGTGTAATTTAATTAATCGCTTAGTGCGTAACCTAAGCGTACTGGTGAGATAGTGGTTTTGCGGAATTCTTATTTGCCTCTTAACTACACTGATAATTAGTCATCGCAGCCTGAGCGCTCGACCACCTCTAGTATAGATTACTTTATAATTGACGAATCTCATGAGAGTCTATCACATTAAGATTCATATCCTGTGCTAGGGATTGGTAATTTGAAAGTTAAATTTGTGAAATTTGTTGATATCCTTTCTTACTTATCTCAGTCGTGAAAGTTGAATAAAGGTTTTGCAGTTTTTTTTTTTCATATTGATGTTCGTCCTTCACGTGCGAAGATGACTACGACTTCTTCACGTCACTGGGGGTGTGGGGTGTTTCGTTTAGTTGATAATTTAAATTCGGCTGACATAGAGGGAATAGTATCAAGGTACCTGTGTAAAGTGATCTTCGCCCATCGGCCTCGTCGACAGGAATCACGGAAAGAGCTGCTTTCGTTTTCTCGTGTTCGACCGTGGACCGCTTTAACTTTGCTGTCTTTTTCGATAAATGAGTAAAACTCGACAAGAACCCTGAAAACTTAATAGTAACAAGATATAATAAGGAAAAGAGGTTGGTTTCATGGAGGGGTGCGGGTGAGGAAGCAAAAAGTTGGACTGGCAAAGGTAACATAACAGATCACAGTAGGCGATGGTAGGACTTAAACACGAAGACGCGCTATATAAGGAGCGGTACCTAAGGTACGTTCGGATCATTTGTCAATCAACCGTCGTCCCATACAGAACTCTGTGAAAATGTGTGCAATAAAAGACCGCTCATATGAGCAACCCGTTTGCAGCATTTTATTGTTTGTCTTTCTTGTTATCGAATTTCTCAGTGACTTTTTAAAAATATCGCCATGGAAGAATATGTGGAGGTTTGTATGTTCTGAAAGCAATGTTTGAACGTTGCGACTTATGGCGCTAATTTTGAAATTCGAAATGGCTTACGCGATCGCGCAATGACGACAGTAAAACTAAAATGTTTCTGTCTCTAATACGGAATGCAGATGACCATCAAGGTGAGAAAAGGAGATGTGGAAATGCTTCAAGCATTTCTACATCAATGCGAAGGAGACGTTTTATCAATAAAACGGCGCAGAAACAATCAAAGCCGATCAAGCCGAATGATTGTGGACAATGCAAGAACATCGAATACGCTGCAGACAGAAGCAAGTGTTCCTCCCGCAGAAAGCATGGAAGCCGCTTCGGCAGCTGTATTACCTTCGAATGGTAAGCTTTTGTTGTTGGAAATCATCTCCCTTTATGACCTTCTCAAAGAGTATAATTTGAATACAATAAGAATTGCGCGGTCGAGTCCTCAGACGTAAGCTTATCATTGATATGCAAATGAAGATGCTCGAGTCAACAATGGTTCAACTCAAGGTTCATAACCACAACTAGATGGATAAAATACGCTCAGTTTTCGAGCGATATATCAGTGTGCTTTCGTGTAAGGAAAAATTGGCTTATGGCAAATTCAAAATTACACCCAACCGAGGAAAAGTGCTTCCACTTCTTTGTTGATGCAAACCACAAAATATTATAATTCATTGCGTGACCGAAAGACTGAAGTGCAAGTGTTCCGCCAAAAAGACGAATTTATTCTCCTTCTCTGTCCTTAAAAAAGAGCTGGAAAGGAAACTTATTTTTGTAATTTTCCATTCTGAAATGAGTCATTTCTCTTACCTGCGACTCGGCGATGAACAAGATATTTCACGTGCCGCGCGAGAAACAAAAATTCGGCGGGAAGAGCGGTTGGCAAACTGTCCTGTTAAACTTCTAAATATTCGTTTCCTTTCTCTCACCAACAGACGATGCAAGCGTGCAAGAGGTTGGCATGTGTGTTTACTACCGGCAAACACCATGCATAACTAGTGACAGCCACGACTATCTTGGGTTTCGTGCGGCCCACATACAAAACCACGTGCGACGTAGGAAAGATTACAAGACGTACTGGGGGGCTTTGAAGAAATGCGGCTTATGGAAGGATCCAGTGTATTTGGCGAGAAAGGTGGAACTCGGTGATCATGTGGATGCTGTGCGAGAGCGAATGCCCAAATGCGTCATTAAAGATGTAAGGTCGAGGTTTCCCAACCCTCCTGGTGTCCCCTATATGGGACATAAACGGGAGTAAAAAAAAATATGCCCTGAATAACATCAAAGGTTTTGTCTTTAGTTGAAACATTTCTTGTAAACAAGGAAAGAAATTCGATCTTGCACCTTTTAGAAACACTAGGCTTGTGTACTACCATTCGAGATACAACTTGAGGAACACTGGTGGATAGCCAGAAGGCCTTCGAATGACTTTTGTGCTTGATAGCCAGTTATAGGATGGGAGGGAAGGGTAACCATCTGACAACTGTTTACCAAACAACACAAATTTGGAGCTTTTTTCCAGGTTAATTTTGCTTAATTGCCGGATGGATAAGAAACACAAACACTGCATAGATTTGGATTGGTACCCCCCTCCCCCAACACTCCATTAGTATACCTCAGTGTGGTATGAGTACCTAAACAGTGTGATTTTGTTTCAAAAGAAGAGTGATACAAGATCATAAACATTGAAGTTCTGATGTCATGCTATTATTGCTTGTAATAATTAGGGTTCCACATAAGTTTCTGAGGCAGGGTGTCAACAAGGAATTCCAACAGGTCAAATTCCCACTGCTCCCACCAAACCATTTTAACTTCTCTATTACTTTGTCTGGTCATATACAGTGTAGCTGACCTAGTGTAGGGTTTTTGACTTTAGACCCCTTCTTATCTGCAACACTACATAATCTATTCATAGGGTCTGTTCATGTTCAGATTATTTGACCATAACATATACTTTTCCCAAAATATCTTATACAAGTACTTTTTAAAGTTATTATTTTAAAAATATTAGAATTGTTGTGAATTGCAAGACAACCAACATGAAATGGTCAAAGGAACATGCCGGGCATTTTGCACAGTAAACACAGTAATGGTACACACTTATGTACAAAATTTAATTATTAAGACTAAAAAATTGAGACCAAATGGTCTCCCTAAACTTGAAAGTCTTCTCCACCAGCACTCTAGTCTCAGCCAGCCGATTTGGATGGCGGGCATGTTGGTACATTTGAAGGGATGACACTTCTCTATTCACATTTTCATTCTGCAAGAGAATATTAGCATAAGCATACAAAGAGCATACACACAATTAAATGAAAACAAAAAATGTGGTCATTTACATGGGAAAAAGGTATCTGACTGTTATTAGCTTATAAAATCAATTGGTTTGCTAGATTAAGGGACTGCTTCTTTCTTACCCAATCAAGCACAGCCAATTCCACTCGCATGTTGTATGTGTCATCCCCATAATGAATCCTCTTTGAGACATAGATCAGCATGGCTGTGTGGAAAGACTCTATCCAGTATGTTTCTCTGCACTGCACATGGAGAAATGAAAAAGAAATCATTAAATATAAAATAGTTTAGACTGGCAAGTTTTCTTACCAAATTTGTAGCACATCTTCCACCTTCCACACCTTATTGTTGAAAAAAAAAGTAATAATATACCAAACGAACTACCACAAACAGAAAAGAAGAAGACAAACAAGAAATCTTTACCCTCATGTAGTCAGAAGCATGTCTGTAAATGGTTGTCCCACTTATTGCCTTCCGATATGCTGCTATGGCTTCAGGTTTAGTGATTACCTTCTTGCTCATAACATAACCATCTTGTTGGCAGCGCGACTCTGCATGGCAGTTGGCATGATTACCCTATGTAATTTGTTATTTGTCACTTTAAAATCATAACAAAACAGTCACAACATAACAACAGTTATAATAAATAATTTGTGCAAAGTTATTTACATGTTTGAAGTTGGTATTGATGTGGACTTAGAGGAGTACCTGATAGTGGTCAACAACTTTTAACAAGTCACTACGAAAGTCATCTTCAGTAAGAGGGCTGTTCTTCATGCAGTAGTAAACGTGTGTTCTTGTACTTTTCACTGAGGAAAAGAAAATCTTGTTAATCCCTGTTGATTCAAAACTAAATTCCTTGCTTACTTTACACTTGTATTATCAACATACCTTTGTCAGACAGTTCAAAGAACCACTTGCTACCTTCATCCCTCTGAGGTCCAGAAGCAACTTTCTTTATTGCCTTTGTAACTGATTTTGCACCTGTCAATATTACATAATTATTTATTGGACTAAGACAATATTCAAAATTACCATTTTGTCGAAAAAATTTTAATATGTACTGGAAGACAGAGCACATATATAACAATGAGCATGAAAAAGGAATGGACTAGTACCATGCCAAGAATCAAATGAGTTGAGCATTCCTTTGGACAGGATCCAGGTCTTCAGCTGCAGGACAAAGTCGTGTGCAACTTCACTAATGCGAAACCCTGCAGGGGAAAATAAAGTTGCATCATTATTATAAATAATTAAAAGACACATTGAGCTATAAATTCTCATACCTTGTGTCTCAGTGAGGAATGTCAACAGTTCTTTGGTCATGGGAACCTCACGGCTTACTGCTGAGACTTCTGTAGCCCGACTCCAGTTTAGGACACCCACAACCTTTTTGGTTCTGCCGAAAATCAGTAACACAGTAATAAGAAAAAGAACACAATAGAAATAAATGGGAAGTAGAATTCTCCACTAAAAGGCAGCTTACGAGAAAGAAAGAGCTGACACTGTTGTATGGGCTGCTGATCTGCTGGAATCATGCCTGGCATCTGTTATGACACACTACCAAAACACTACGGTTAGTATCATGACAAAAGTTATAAACAAAGTTTATGGATATTCATCACCAAGAAAACTGCTGAATGTATTGCTCTGTCATTACTCTGAAGGGGATTAGTAAACAATAGTATTATTGAAACTACAGAAATTTAGACTTATTTTTGCACCAATACATGTAAGTCGCTTTTCGACACCCTGATATTATGACTAAGGAGAAACTAACTGAACATAAATGAAACAAATGAGTTACAAATTTATTTGCTACCTCGCCACTGACAATATATCCAGGGCTGTTCTTGACTTCTTCTTGGGCTGCACGCATTTCTTGTCCACAGACTCTTTTTACAACAGCCATGTAATTAAGTTAATTTTTTCAAGACTGTTATAAAATAAGGCAATTTTATTAGTACACAGCATAACTGAATAAGACGGTTCAGGAGATATTGCAAGAAAGTCCTTTTTAGATCTCAAAGAAGACAAGGAAATAGTATGTGCAACACTGGATCTACTGGGAAAACGTATGTTTTCATTCCAACAGACAATCACATATTGTGCACACAAGCGAATGAATGTAGCTCACCTGTGTCAAATGTTTTCTCACCCTCTGAGCCGATTTTGGCTGCTTGACAGAAACTTGAATACTGTGTCTCTGTTAATCCACAGCATAATGTCCCATGAATCATTCTATAATAGAGCGATAAATTAATGTCACAGAACTTGTATTCTTTTATGATCATGGCATTTCATTTCATAACACAAAATTCAGCGAAATCGTCATACCTCATGTTTACGTAGTACTATGGAGTAGATCCCCCCATTATTGGGGATGAAAGCCACTTGAATGAGTCCCCACACACACAGAAAATTGTCACCGATACAGCATGACCCTGCTTATTGAATGCTATGGAATCAGGCTGCAAGGGCTTTCCACAAAACGAACATTTCGCCGACAATGTAGCACTAAAAAATGAAAACAGAGTGCGCAGGGCTCCTTCACTACATAGATAAATCTGGTCATCCTCCTTCACTGGTGTGGAAACTTGGAATTTTTGTGGCGAAAATGAATACTGAGGTGTTGAAGATTCGGGTGGCTGAATAGGAGATACAGGAGTAGAAAAAGGAAGAGAAGTACGCGACCTTGGTGTTGACGTAGTTACAACGGGACTTCCAATCTGACTTGTACAGGGAGTGGAAATCGTACATGACCTCGAGGAGCTCACACTTGGTGATGTTATTATGTTTCTTCTTTGCATTTTCTCTTCAAATGCAAGCAGAAGAGCTTCTAATAAATCTGCATTCTGTGTGCTAGAGGTCGCTTTCGTCAGATGCAAGGCACTTTTTGCCATCTTGACGCGATCCTTGATCCCAAGTAGTCTGCTCTCTTGGTCTCGGGGTAATTCAATGTTTATCGAATATTGCACACCGCGGTCTCCGGTCGAACGTCTTTTCTTCGGTACATGTGAAACATTTCCCTCAGCCATAGCCCGCAAAGTTCGCAAGTAGAATATTATTTAAGCGCTCGGGACGTTGTTGAGCAGCGACTGCGACAAATGATGCCGAATGACAACAAGCTTTGTCGTAGTCATTACTCAACAATGTCGCCATTCGAGAAGGAAATAACCACAATGTTCGAGCATTGTTGTCACCAATAATTATACACCCTGCGCATACATTTTTATTACTGATCCGCTTGCTTTAATCCCAGCAACTAGAAGGCTCAGAAAACCGAGGAGAACACGGGGCTTGGAGAATACACCTGGGCCGGCGGCGCGAATTTTGAAAACCCACAACGGCGCGAAGGACTCTTTGACGTTAGATCGAGATTTACGCTGCAAAATGACATTTTCGGTTGGAATAATGAAAGAAAAAAGAAATATACACAAAATCAACGATATGAATTTATTTTTAGCATTAAAAAAACCAACTAAACTACGTTATGTACGAGGTCCGTCTCTAATTTGCTATGACCGTTGGCCGCCATCTTGAATGATCAGCAACTTCGAGCCGAAACAGGGGGCGGAGCTATTCCTTTTATAGCGCGTCTTCGTGTTTAAGGTGGCTCAATTGTCAAAATAGTTTCGTTATTTTTAAACACCAATTCTTTCATGGATCGACACTGTCACAATGTTTCGTTTGTTTTCTTAAACATGGTATCAAAAAAGGTCCCAATTATTTCTCAAAAAGTTGTGAGCATTTTTTGACATATAAGGTTACCATAACAACAGTACAGCCTCTTAGAAACACCCTTAATTTTGGCTTATGTGCCTGTAACTAAAAACGAGTCGGATGACCCCCAACTTTTATCCAGGATAACAAGATTCATCTTTCTGCAAAGTTTTAAAAAAATCTGTACATTGGGATCAGAACCACCTTAATTTTTCGATAACTGGCTCTGAACCCAATGAGCCACCTTAAACAGCATTGGGATGTAACAGTGAAAGATTACTTAGCTTATTTCCAATCTAATCCTGTGGATTCAAGGGGAACTGGACGACTTGCTTGCTATATATAAGGCGGGGTACACCTGAACACCGTTTTTTCGTCACTTAACAGAAATTTAATGTTAATAACTCGGTCACGTTTCAATAATCAAAACTCCCTCTGCTCGTTACATCAAGCTATGTTATGGGATATTTTGTGAATTTTTTGGTGATTTTTGGGTATATTTGAGAGGAGGTAATTTTTCTCAAAGGAATAGTTAAATTGAGGGAAATAGGATACCAAGCCTTCCGGGAAGTTTCAACAGAAAATTATGTTCATTCCAGTGGAGTGAAATTAATTGGAATTCCACTGTAGGAAAAGATTTATTTTTAATAAGAACATGCAGCAAGAAATCTCTGATTCAACCGAGTTAGAGTTAAATTAGCATTTCTGTTCAAGAGGCTTTTAGTTAGCGTGATTGACGATATGACTCCCACGTCAGATTGACGGCATTCAAAGATGGAAGTCCACAGTTCACTTTCAAACTTTGAGAGGAATTTAGCCCTTTTTACAGTTTTATAAAACCTATTTGAAGTTGGTAGATTGGTTTGATTAATTTTTAAACTTCAAACTGTTCTAATGTGGACATATTTCTACCTACTTGATTTTCTTGCAGACCAAGTTTACTAAGGTTCATTAAGAAGATGGAAGCACGCTGGCAATAACAGTTCTGTGTGCATGTATTTTAGAGCTACAACCAGTTGCAAATATACTTGAGACACTTCACCATGTTTAGGCTTTAACGATGACTCCATGATCTTGTGCTTTCCATCCCCTCCTCTTCTTATCAAGGTTGCTAACAGTGTAACAAGATGATCATAACTTGGACGAGCAACTTTGAATGAGAGAGAGGTAGGGGGGTGTGTGTTATATCTCACAGATTTCTTACAAGTAGGAATGTTAAGAAAGAAAGGCTCTTTTTTATTTGGAGGGCAACTGGTTGTAGTGTATGGTGTTAACATACCGTAAAATTCCGAAAATAAGCCCCACCATGTAAGCCTCTCGAAATATAAGCCCCCCCCCACAAACTTCTAACACAAACAATCGTCCTTTAAATCGCCCCTCCAAATATGAGTCCCCCAGGGGGCTTATACTTGGAAAATGCCCTCCAATACGAAATAAAACAAAGCAAAGATGGTACAGTAACATAAATTTCCTTCCAACTATAAGCTGGCCCAATCGATTTTGTAACACAAATTTTCCTCCATGTATAAGCCCCTAACAACATAACCCCCTTGAAAAAGGCCTTTGAAATATATAAGCCCCGGGCTTATTTTCGGATTTTTACAGTATATGCATGACAACACATGTGTGGATATGGAGAGTGCAATAAAAGTGATCCTTGAAGCAAGACATTTTAATTTTTATACATGTGTTGTTGTCATTGATGTCTTGGAGAAAATGCTCCACTACTGTAAATGATTGCAAGAGTTCACTGTGATTCAGATGAAATCATTTTTGATAAGTCATCATGCCACCGAGCGTATTTGAAGATGCTCACAATTGCCAACTTCCTGAGTGAAGGCACCTTGGCAAAATAACCACAAGGGGATCAAATCATATTGGAGATGGTGTAATTATAACAGCACCCTTGTAACTGAGTTAGAGTTGCACCCAAACTTTTTATTGGGACATATTTGCAGCTATATTTTATAGGATTTAACAGCTTGTTTTTTTATTCTGAAGATCATTGTATGATTACAAGTCAGTACAGTCAATAATACTGTCTATAACATCAATTTCACATTCGGATAGAGCAAAACTGAAATAGAATGGTTATAGCTTTCAGTGAAACAAAATGTTTCGGATGCTGAGTTGATGACTAATATGCCTTCTCTTGACCAACATTAAAATGGGATACCTTTATCAAGCAAAAAGCCACAACCCCTGCCTCCCTAGCAAAAAAAAATAAATAAATAAATAAATAAAAGAAAAAGAAAAAAGAAAAAAAAAAGGAAAAGAAAATCCACTATTTAGTAACTGTTTATCTACAAAATTTTCCATGCAATGCACTTCTGCTGCATGCACTTCTGCTACTAAGGATACTAGTACCTTTTATTAAAAATTGGTCTGATAATTTTGACTCAATACCGGTATTACAGAAAAGATCAGAAGGATGTCACCATGTATTGGAGCTCTAAATATGGTATCATAGCAGTTTTGGAGTCGCTACAAGTGAGTTATTCTGACTACACTATCAGGAAACATTCAATGTGAAATAGTTTATTGAGGAATGGTCAGTCAGTCATCCGACAACAACAATGTGTCATAACATATACTTAATATATATATATCTAGCCAAGCCTAAAAGCGGGGCTCCAAAAGCATTCTTTTTCTATTGGCATTTACATATAGTCTGCTTGTCATATCACCCATCTGACCTCACTCAAGCTACAGACCCAATGCTGTAAAAAATAGTATGGAAAGGTGATCTGAGCCAGTGGCACAGTGGATTTGGACCCTCCAGTCCAGATCTGCTTGTGGATCAGATTTGGACCCCCTAGTCCAGAACTGCTAGCAGATATGAACCCCCTTTTACGGATTTGGACCTCCACCCCTCCCCCCTAAAAACAAGCGTTCTATTGAGTAAGGTAAAAAAAATTCCTTTGCAAATTGAGTTTGGAGATGTTAAAAAGCAAAATAAAAATATTGAGGTAGGTTTTTTTAAAAAAAATCTTTAATACTTTGTGTAAAAAAGAACCTGCAACGCTAGTTTGCATCTATAAATTTTTAAAACAAAACATTTCTTAACATCTTAGAGCAATACCTAAGGACAGGTCTGTTTCCCCGTTCAACTGTAGGCTACTTAGTTATGGTTTAGAGCCACTAGAAATTGGTGGAGAAGCTTGGTGAATGCTATTTTGAATCAGTATCCGACATCAGATATATAGTGATTCAGATCATCACTTCATAATGAATGCAATTTCAGTTATCCAAAGCCTCCCATGAGACAGTTGGAAATCAGAAATTGTTTATCCTCTGGATATATGTATGCCTCAAAAAAATTATGAAAGAAAGATACATGGAAATCAATAAAAATATTTAGATGATATGCATTAAGACCAAGATATTTCTTTTGATCAGTTACTTCTTGACCTTACTATCAAAAAAAACTTCTTGCTGACATTAAGCTCATCAATCAATGCACCTACAGTGTTTTCAAAACGAAATCCAGCTGCTCTTCTGGCCAGCCAATTGCAAGACTAAGCAACTTGATAATAAAATATTGGGCATTTGGTTGATATCACTATCAAGGTAATTAACAATGTAGTATGAGGATTTAAGGTAATGATTCACCAAAGCTAAAGTGCTGGAAATCCGTGTTAGCCATCTTAACTTGATTTTCTATTTTGCAAGAAAGGTAAGGACTAGTCTCACATTTCTCCATGTACATTTGAAATTGCACAACATACTTCATCAAACATCAAAAATCCCATTAAACATTAATGCCAAATGTCATTCAAACATCCCACAAGATTGGTGTGACCAGCTATGAATAAAATTAATTGAAAGACTGCATGCAGGAGAAGGAAGTACATTGATGAGAAAGAGCTTTAAGTTTAATTTTAAGTTTAATAATTCCTTTTCATGCGAATACATCTAAGTTGATACAAAAAAAAGTGGGCTATTACTGTATTACACATTCTAAAAACTAAGAGGTGAAATTTGAACGTGGCCCAAAGCTAACCTAAACAAATTAAATCGCATACTTGTCTCTTACAAGTCACCCCTGCTTTGAGATTGACACTAAAAATAAAGAAGTAAAATTAAATTACATACTTGTCACTCACAAGCTACATCTGATTTAAAATTGACACAAATAATGTAATAGATAGGACTTAAAACTGCTTAAAGAAGGTGCATGCATGATGTTCGATGGAACACCATTCCAGTCTGGTATGTAGCGATTATAAAAAGAAAAGCTGAAGGCCATATATATATATTTAGCCAGGCCAAGCCTAGAATCGGAACCGTGCACACTCTCACCGAGCAACTTCGCATGGCTTTATTTGGGCCAGTTTAATTTGTATAGGTAATCACATGATTTCGAGTGCAATTTGGAATAAATAAGCACGAATAATTTTTTTCAAAGACTCACAAAATTGCACGAGCCCGTAGGGCGAGTGCAATTTGTGGTCTTTGAAAAAAATTACAAGTGCTTATTTATTCCAAATTGCACGAGAAAAATCATGTGATTACTTATTAATAATATACATGAAAAAAATTGCGAGATAGCTTCTTAACGTTGCAGAAGCAACGCAACGAAGATAAGGTGAACCAAAACAACAGTTTTCTCGATGTTTTTAAAGCGTTTTTAGCTGTAAAAACTGGCTAAACAATTACAGGCTATAGCTATAAGGCTACTTTGTTTGCTAAGTGTCTATCAAGCGCTGTAATTATTACCTTCAGGCTTTCTAGTTCGTTATCTTCGCCTTGTTTGTCCTTGTTTGTTTATTAATCTCGGCGTCACTCCATCAACGGACTCGTAATTCCAATTACGTCGGTAATTCCCTTCTCTGGACACCACTGTTTCCAAACAGACAGCTAACATACAGTGCTTTTCGCAGCCGTTTCTCCTTTTTTGAGCTGTTTTGCAGCTTCTCTGCTGTTATTGCGGTCACAAAGAAAGAAAACCTGCTCAAGAAGCCAGCCATTGTTTTGGCTCGCAGAGTCGCTTGCAGCTCTTCAGACTTTGCGCCATTCAGAGGCCGCGTTTGATTGGCTCAATCGCAGCGCCTTTGTTTATCAACCAATCAGAATCCTCAGTTTTTTACCTTGTTTTGCACTGTATTTCCTTTTTTCTGCACCGAATTACCTTTTTTCTGCACCGGTGTTTCCTAAAAACTGCATTTCTCTTAGCCAATCAGAATCGAGAAATTTTTTCATGTATATTATTAGTGTCCAAAACAATTGAGCAGCAGCAGGGAAAACGAAGAGTTTTCGATAGCAAGCGTTTGCAAAAAAAAGACAGACATTCGTGAGTCCTAACTACTTTCAGATGAAAGCGTAACGGAATTCAAAGCGGATAAAAAAATACACTACAAGCGAACAAAGTACGATGCGAGTGTTTTGCTCGAAGAAGGAGAAGGTGGAGAAATTAAACAAGACTAGCTTGTAATAAAAAATAGCTTGTACTGATTAATTTAGAAAAATCGGTATTTATTTTGACATAAATGCCCGTGGAAAAGACAATACAGGGTAAAAACTGATCGTTAAGAGCAGTCAACAGGAATTGACCGCGGTTCAAAAACAACAGAACAACAAACATAAGTATTACAAGAAAACAAAGCACAATAGCAATAATATTTCTTCGAAGATTCTTGGAGAAGGTAGAGAAATTAGACAAGTAACAAAAATTGCTTAGCAATTTTGACATTAATATCCGTAGAAAAGACAAAAAAGAGGTCCACACCTGATCGTTTAGAGCAGTCAACAGGAATCACTGAGGCAGCAATCATTCGGAACGCGACAGAGCTGAATAATAGCGCCATTTCCCACAAAATCTTTCCTTGGCTGACACAAAACGCTAAAGAGCTTTGATAGTTTTACTGGTACTTCCCATGTCTTCCGAAGAACCTTCTTCAATTAATGATTCTCAGTGGCAAAGCGTCATCAAGTTAACGAAGAAAGCGCTTGCCAAACCACACCAGCATTTCTCTCGCAGACCCGTTCACTATAAAAATTATCAAAGCCAGCCCAGCCAGTCAACCCATTTCGGTGTTTTTAACATCCAAACGCTGATTCTTACCGGTTCAAACAAATTAAGACGGCATGTTTATAGACGGCGAAACTTAATATTGTTGTTTACAGGCCGCATTCGACGAAGATCTCTAAAACGTTTTTCAAATGACGAGTGAAGCGAGCTGGTCTTTGACATTTTTGACAGCATTTTGACAACTTTATGTCAGATTTTGAGACGTGCACATGCACATGCATTTGATCGGCTTTTTTTTTTGTACTCGAGCTTGAGTTTCCGCCTTCAATGCTTAATTTTACGAGGACTCATTGTGATTACGTGTTATTAAGATAAGGGCAAACGTTTCTTAACGCTGTTGAGGTACCAAGGTCGAAAAACAGTGAGCCAAGCCGAGTAAAAACACTCGTTCGCTTGCAAAGAAAACAACGTAACAAAACAAACAAACAATTCAACTACTTCTTTGCGTCCAAAACGAGTAAGATGATTGTTATTTATATCCATTCGAGAGAAAAAGAACAAAAGTAACAACGATTAAACCAAATGTTAAGCTTCTATTTATTTAATTTACCTCACTGTCCTGCGCTGTGTTGTAGAGGTTTCTACCACTTGAAAATAAGCTTACGTAAACTTCAGTAAAGTAAAAACAAGCATCCGCAAAAATAGGAAATGGTTTGTCCAAAGAAAGAGCTTCTTCCACAGAGTTTGAGCTACTCATTCCTGCCATTAATACCGGTGAACTGGTAAGTGACTTTTCTTGGTGAGATGCAAGATGCCGCGGTGAAGTGAAAGCCCTTGACGCGTTGAATTATACTGTTTTCAACCGCACAATCGATCCAAGTTTTCCTGAGAAAAATCTTTCGTCCTTCCTTTCATCACTTGAAAATTCACCTTTGACAAGTTCTTGATTTTAATGCGAAAGACAAACTTCGATCGAAGAAGATGAAGTTGTTTTCCTCAAAATAAAGAAACCAACTGAATGTGAAATTACGAGCCGCAGAAAGGGCGCGAAAAATTTAAAAGCCTCGATTTGGTTTGGGTGTCCCACAGCTGGCTTGAGCCTGCGATCCAATCGAAAGATATGGTCACATGACACTGGTCAGCGGATACCTTGTTTTGACAGGTGTCAATTGGCTATAAGATGGATGTCCAGTATCAAAGACGTACGCTGTAAAGTAGCTGGCCAGCTTGGCCAGGTGGAGTATAGCCGCCATGTTGGATTATTATGATTATTATTAGGATATTATTAATTATTGGGCGACTCCGTCGTCGTGCGTACGCGCCCACGAGCAATACCGCTAGCCATTTTTACCATGAGAAAAGCAGTTGACGGGTTTCTATAGGTATGGTGCTCCGCTTGGCGGCCCTTCGGGCCGCCGGAGCTCCGCTATTACAACATAATATATATATTTAGCCAAGCCTAAAAGCGGAGCTCCCAAAACATTGTTTTTCTACTGGTTTTTACATATAGTCTACTTGTCATACCACCCATCTGACCTCACTCAAGCTACAGACCCAATGCTGTAAAAAATAGTATGGAAAGGTGATCTGAGCCAGTGGCACAGTGGATTTGGACCCTTTGCATATTTGCACCCTCCAGTCCAGATCTGCTTGTGGATCAGATTTGGACCCCCTAGTCCAGAACTGCTAGCAGATATGAACCCCCTTTTACGGATTTGGACGCCCCACCTCCCCCTCCCCCCCCCCCCCCCCCCCAAAAAAAAAAAACAAGTGTTCTATTGAATAAGGCAATAAAAATTCCTTTGCAAATTGGGTTTGGAGATGTTAAAAAGCAAAATAAAAATATTGAGGTAGGTTTTTTTTAAACTAATCTTTAATACTTTGTATAAAAAAGAACCTGCAATGCGAGTTTGCATCTCTACATTTTTAAAACAAAACATTTCTTAACATCTTAGAGCAATACCTAAGGACAGGTCTGTTTCCCCGTTCAACTGTAGGCTACTTAGTTATGGTTTAGAGCCACTAGAAATTGGTGGAGAAGCCTGATGAATGCTATTTTGAATCAGTATCCGACATCAGATATATAGTGATTCAGATCATCATTTCAATATGAATGCAATTTCAGTTATCCAAAGCCTTCCATGAGACAGTTGGAAATCAGAAATTGTGTATCCTCTGGATATATGTATGCCTCAAACAATTATGAAAGAAAGATACATGGAAATCAATAAAATCATTTAGATGATATGCATTAAGACCAAGATGTTTGTTTTAATCAGTTACTTCTTGACCTTACTATCGCAAAAAACTTCTTGCTGACATTAAGCTAATCAATCAATGCACCTACAGTGTATCAAAATGAAATCCAGCTGCTCTTCTGGCCAGCCAATTGCAAGACTAAGCAACTTGATAATAAAATATTGGGCATTTGGTTGATATCACTATCAAGGTAATTAACAATGTAGTATGAGGATTTAAGGTAATGATTCACCAAAGCTAAAGTGCTGGAAATCCGTGTTAGCCATCTTAACTTGATTTTCTTTTTTGCAAGAAAGGTAAGGACTAGTCTAACATTTCTCCATGTACATTTGAAATTGCACAGCATACTTCATCAAACATCAAAAATCCCATTAAACATTAGTGCGAAATGTCATCCAAACATACCACAAGATTGGTGTGACCAGCTATGAATAAAATTAATTGAAAGACTACATGCAGGAGAAGGAAGTCCAAAGGACGTAAACATTGATGAGAAAGAGCTTACTTTAAGTTTAATTTTAAGTTTTAAGTTTAATAATACTTTGTCGTGCAAATACATGTAAGTTAATACCATAAAAAAGTGCATGACTGGAGAATAATTGGGAGAAAGTAAATTCCCATACAAAGAATATTATCTAATACAGTAATAGCCCATGTATAAGAACCTGGGTTTTAAGAACCTGTTAGGCTAAACTTTTCATTTTAAACCCACTGCACATAAGAACCTGTTAAGGTTAAAATTGTAAGTTAGGTGGGCTTGCTGTAAAAGTGTAAAGGTAGAAACTGCTGAATGAGTTTCTTTGTTATGTTTTGTTAAGGACATATACTGTACCTGCACTGAACTGCCTATAGGCATTTCTCTATGGTACAAATAAATGATTTATACTGTATCATGAGATGATATTTATCATATATATATAGTATATTCAGATAAAATTCATATAAAAATATAAGAACCTATTTTAAGAACCTTGGTAGCCTAAATTTGCTTTAAGTACCATTTATATAAGAGCCTATTTAGGCTAAATTGGAAAATTCAGGTTCTTATACGTGGGCTATTACTGTATTACACATTCTAAAAACTAAGAGATGACATTTAAATGTGGCCCAAAGCTAACCTAATTAATTACAAACTTGTCACTTACAAGCTACATCTGATTTAAAATTGACACAAATAATGTAATACAACTGTAGATAGGACTTAAAACTGCTTAAAGAAGGTGCATGCATGATGTTCGATGGAACACCATTCCAGTCTGGTATGTAGCGATTATAAAAAGAAAAGCTGAAGGCCATATATATATATATTTAGCCAGGCCAAGCCTAGAATCGGAGCTGCACACTCTACACCGAGCAACTTCGCATGGCTTTATTTGGGCCAGTTTAATTTGTGTCCAAAACAATTGAGCAGCAGCAGGGAAAACGAAGAGTTTTCGATAGCAAATGTTTGCAAAAAAAAGACAGACATTCGTGAGTCCTAACTACTTTCAGATGAAAGCGTAACGGAATATTCAAAGCGGATAAAAAAAAAACACTACAAGCGAACAAAGTACGATGCGAATGTTTTGCTCGAAGAAGGAGAAGGTGGAGAAATTAAACAAGACTAGCTTGTACATAAAATAGCTTGTACTGATTAATCTGGAAAAATCGGTATTTATTTTGACATAAATGCCCGTAGAAAAGACAATAAAGGGTAAAAACTGATCGTTAAGAGCAGTCAACAGGAATTGACCGCGGTTCAGAAACAACAGAACAACAAACATAAGTATTACAAGAAAACAAAGCACAATACGAATAATATTTCTTCGAAGATTCTAGGAGAAGGTGGAGAAATTAGACAAGTAACAAAAATTGCTTAACAATTTTGACATAAATGTCCGTAGAAAAGACAAAAATGAGGTCCACACCTGATCGTTTAGAGCAGTCAACAGGAATCACTGAGACAGCAATCACTCGGAACGCAACAGAGCTGAATAATAGCGCCATTTCCCACAAAATCTTTCCTTGGCTGACACAAAACGCTAAAGAGCTTTGATAGTTTTACTGGTACTTCCCATGTCTTCCGAAAAACCTTCTTCAATTAATGATTCTCAGTGGCAAAGCGTCATCCAGTTAACGAAGAAAGCGCTTGCCAAACCACACCAGCATTTCTCTCGCAGACCCGTCCACAATAAAATTTATCAAAGCCAGCCCAGCCAGTTAACCCATTTCGGTGTTTAACATCCAAACGCTGATTCTTACCGGTTAAAACAAATTAAGACGACATGTTTATAGACGGCGAAACTTAATATTGTTGTTTACAGGCCGCTTTCGACGAAGATTTCAATTGACGAGTGAAGCGCGCTGGTCTTTGACATTTTTGACAGCATTTTGACAACTTTATGTCAGATTTTGAGACGTGTACATGCACATGCATTTGATCGGTTTTTTTTTTTTTTTTACTCGAACTTGAGTTTCCGCCTTTAATGCTTAATTTTACGAGGACTCATTGTGATTACGTGTTATTA
>JAEMWC010000020.1:350000-507500 GCA_016490735.1 Pachyseris speciosa | reverse complement strand
AGATTTTCCGCCAGTGAAGGTCGGCCGGATTGTTGCGGTTTCTTTAACGAACTTCGAGCTAAAACAACAACAAAGGCTTGCCACCCATTGAGAGTTTGCGGAAAAGAATATTTGCTTTACATGTTGACACTTGCATTCTTGATTGTGCAATATTTCATCCATAATGAAAACTGGCCGAAATTGGCTGAATTTGAAAGCCACTCAGAAATTGCTCCATTCAAAGGTGTAAATGGTATTTACCCTGAATGTTTCTGGTTCATCAGCTAAGGCTGGTAGCAACAAGTCTCGATATTTCTGTGAAGTCAACGAAGGTTCAGTCTTGGGTCTTTTAAAGTCAGGTGACCATGCAACCACCCCCTTTGTAACACGTCTTTGTTAATTGAAGCCGTTTCCTGATTTATTGCACCACGCGGAAACGGCATAAAATGTCCATAATCTAACCAACTCTTTAATCCAACCAAGTATTTATAAGTAATTATTACAATCGCCATTTAAACAAGGAGACGGATTTTGAGAAATTCGATAACCGGATGCCATGGTAAAAACCTCAAAGCAGTTAACGTAAACAAGAGATTCATGTAAAAATGTTCCTAAAAATCAGTATAAATAATAAATGAATTCGACTTTTCCTTCAGTTGTGGCCGCCTTAATTAACTCAAAATTTTAGGTTTGTATAGGAAATCAAGTCATGTGGGAGAAAATTTTGCGACCTTGCATTTCAACTCCGAAAGTATCAACGTGTAAGTTTATAAAGAAAACAACACCAAGGAAGTCCAAAGGATTAACGAGGAATTTTATTAACGCGCATGTGGTGATTTACACCCCTTTACATTTCCTGAGTAATACATACATGCATACTTTATTTGAACAGCTCCCTGTCTAGGGCTCACCTGGAAACTGGAAACGTTGGTCCTTGATAGCATTGTTAAAGGATGTGATCACATTAACGGGTACGTGTATAAGTCATGAGTCGGAAAATGAGTCTTAAATTTGCGTTTTAGATTTATGACATTTTCATTTCCGTCTGTAAGAGGTTCTTTGATAATCCCCACCCCCAGTTGCATTTTGAGCAACAAAAATTCAAAAGAGAAAATATGCTTTTGTTTCGTGATATTTCATGTCATTTTCAAGGAAACTGAGTTTTATTTTTGTGTTGTGAAAATATGAGCCAGGCCTACTAGCTACCACCAATTGGTGATTCGCTAAATCGGATCTTCTTAAACCAGATGATAGGATTAAGCAGGTGAGCCGGGCTGTACTCAGGGGCACCCAACAAGCCAAATCAACCAAAAGCTGTAGAAAGGCATTTTTAAGTACCTTATGGCGTTTGAAGTCTGTTTAAAGTGATGTTTTCATAAGCTAGAAGAAGTTCATTTGTTTGGATTCCCCAGCTGAAATTTTAATTGCCCGAAAATTTTAGGGAACAAAATCTTCCTTTGAGAAAATGCAAGCTGAAATGAACCTTCCACGAACTTTCAAGGGAACTATTTTCTTTCCTAAACTGCTAGCTGACGTTTTTAACTGCCACAACAGCAGTTACGACCTTTCCGAAAACCTCAATTGTGAATCTGTTAGGCCACGTTTTAGTTACGAAAATCCGAGTGCACTCTTTAATCGACGCCGAAAGCACAAGGCGAATTACCCTCCACCGAACAGATATCTACCGAATCTTGTCGTTGGGTGCCCCTGTGTACTACGTATTTTATTGTTCGATTGAAGCTGTAGTATAGATAGCGTTTCAAGCATAGGTCTCTGAAGACAGCGACGAGTATGCAACTACTGAATCCTTCCTTGAGGACACTACCACTCATAACGACATAAGCTCAGCGTGTAGTATCCATCAGAACCCGCTGGCGCTTTTAGCAGGGAATTGAGCCCTTTTACACTTTTGGAATTTTCTTCATGCACTAAATCCGAATTCCAAATAATTCACCTCAGAGTCTTAGAGTCGACTTTATATTGCGACCCCTCTTGACAACATTAATGGAATTAAAGTTTGTATGTTTTTACACGGGCCACTCCTACTTTTATTTGTTTATGAGCGCTGCGAGTCTAATCTTAGGCATTCTTATACTATAAACACTCTTGACTGCTGCGTTTAAAATTCGAAGACTTAGATAAAATCGTCGTTAGAATAATTGTTATTCCTCAACAAAATGCTTTTTCTTCTTTTGATTCGTAATTTGGTCGTAATTGCCTTTTAATGTTCGTCTT
Organism: Pachyseris speciosa; assembly: GCA_016490735.1. NCBI lineage: Eukaryota > Metazoa > Cnidaria > Anthozoa > Scleractinia > Pachyseridae > Pachyseris > Pachyseris speciosa. Next base: position 505,286 of record JAEMWC010000020.1, on the reverse strand, counting down.
GCTTCCGGGCGATCTGTTGAGAACAGCATTCTAGCGTGAACAATTGCTTCCTGTTTTTGTCAAACTTGAACAGGTATATTTTTTGCGGAGGTCAAAGGCCGGGAAAATACTTACAATGTTTTCTAATTTCCCCTTTTAGGCAAATAAAGGCAGTATGACAGGAAGTAAGGTATTATGTGGCATGTTAAAAGTGGCTTCGGTCCGGGCAGCGAAGGCTTGAGTTCTGAAAGCCATTTTGCACTCAGCAGGATTCAAGAACATAGAGCAGATGGCGGCAGTCTTGTCGATTCTGGAAATTCTTTGCGCTGCTAGTTGTATTGTAGCCTTAGTTACTTTTTACCACATGATCAAGATGTGCCAAGACTTGATGACGTCGCTGCCAAGAGTTCAGATTATTAACGTTACAGTTAGAAAAGAACTTCGAACTCGAAGAGGACATAGACGAAGACCTCGCGTTTGGCGCCAGCCACAAGAAAATGATGAACCAAGAGATCTGTGGTTATCACATCGACAAAATTACGGTAAGTTAGTGTTTCTGTCACTGCCGTATAAATTTAACTGTTTTAAACAGGAACATTTAGACTCATCTTGAGTGAAAAATAAAGAGGAAATTTCCCGCGAGTAATAGTTGTGGCCGTAATGCAAAACATTAACGGGAAATCACGGGAATTCGTCCATAGTGCGATCTTCTAGGATGATCTGTACAACATTTGAGCTCAAATGAGATTGTTTATCAAGAAAAAGCTCACTAAACTAGTTAAATTTCTGTAAAGGGGAAAAAATTAAAGTTAACCAGAATGATGAACAGGTAATTATAGCTTGAATTTTGGCAAAGATAAAACGATGTCCAGATCCTTACGTGGTAGAGGATTTGTACTTGCGAAGTCATAATACTGTAACAGCTCTGATCATGACCAGTTGAAATGCTATACGTTGTTATTTACTGACGCACATACGTTCTGCTATCAGTGTCTTTAAATACTGAACACGACGTTTGAATTCCTTGAAACTAAGCAGCCACTGTTTTATCATAGACCTTCATCCCCTGGAAGCCTCTTTTCTCCATTCCTTTCCGCCAAGAACATTATAGAAGTGACCAACAGAAACCTTCGTGACCATGTCAGTGTTACGAGACCAACAAACCACCTACCCGGAAATAATTATATATACCCTTCTTCTGCACTGTTCTGAGTTTCTTACTTAAATAGACAATAATAATAATAATAATAATAATTAAATAACAATATATAATTATAATAAGAACCTTCCCAGAATCCTTTGCAGCTGGAAAATCGTCAATCCCAAATAACTTGGTCAGTTTGAGGGCAGCAAGATCCCCACGTTGTCTAGAAATAAGTCTTACCATAAACTAATTATTGTACAAGACTAAGGGCGATGACGTCATTGGTCACGTGACTTTGCTCACAAGTGCGTTTTTGCTCACTGTGACGAAGTTATTTTGTTATTGAAAAAGCAGTCAACGTGGTTTGAAGCACAATGGTGTGAGCCATTTCGGACTGCCCGGGTACCGAACAAAATATAAATATTAAGGGAGGTATATACAATTTTCAAAAAGTGGGAGTCTGGGTACAAGTGCTATCTCGCGTTGCATTAAACGCGAGGAAACAAAAATTTGGATATTGGTAGATATTTTTATGAAATATACATTTTTGTCATTTTTAATGCTGTGACGTCATCGGTCACGTGACCAGAAGGGACCGAAGTTTAATATTCGCTCTAAAAGTTTACTAAAACCTTTCTCCAAGAATATTTTTAAGCGAAGTTGTAGTTTAATAAATAGTGTTTTAAAAAATGGTCATGATTACTTTTTCCTAAAAAAGTGCGGCAGTAGAAAATCTAACTGAAAAGTTTGTCAGCTTCCTGCTCAACAACCATTTGAGGTAGGAATAAAAGACAATTTTGCCTAAGGCTTGAGAGTATGCTCTTTATGATGGCGTTGTCAGTTTCTTCTAATTTCAATTGCTTTTGGCGAGGATCGATGTTTAAGATTTTTTCAGAGGAGAGGGCCTGGAGGAAAGAACGAAAACGAGGCTATACTTTCGCGCGCTTTTTGTTCACTGCGACGCCGCGCCACAAAAGGTTAGCTAGAAAAAAAAATTCCAAGGACTGGACAACGGACTGGACTTGCATTTTCTTTAAACGGAACTTTTGACGACTTTTTTAATAATTTTTTTTTTATGGCTGCTGTCTGCTCAGGGACAATGTATACTTGAGAAGGTAAGTTGATACAGATAGTTGTTGCTGTTTGTTAAAAAACAAAACAAAAAAAAGCGCGTTTGTGGTATACTTAAATGCACGTCCCACCTAAAAAGTGTTGTTTAATTCTTGAAATTATAAAACGTAAACTAGAAGTTGCAGCAATGCGAATGAAATCAAATTAATGCTAACATTAAATGAAACAATTAAAGTTGCTTAAGGCAACCGATGCAAGCTCAGTAATTTTACTAAATACGATATTTGAAGGTTAAAAACGTATCTTAAACAGTGATTACTTTATTTTCAACCGGAACTTAAAACGTTACCTTCATTCGCACAGACATCAAAACTTTATTTTATACTGTCCAGGAACTAAATTCCCTATTACAATTATAACAAAGTGTACAATAAAGCCATTATTCAAAGTATTGGCCTAAGAAAAATAGTTGCGCATCAATAAATACTGGAACAGTTCGTGCTTTCAAATGGATTACCCTAATGAATTACACGATTCCGACACATAAGTTTAATTTGAGTGGCGAAACATTTTGTTGTATCTGAAAAATTACTGTACTACAAAAAACGTTTTCACAGAGGTTGCAATGCATGGGGGCTCACATAATTTAATTCAATTTTATAAAGCTAAAAATTGTATGTCAAAGATTCAGCAGAAACAGAAAAGTTTTAAAATCACGGCTATTTGTGCGAGTTCGTGTACGTGCGCGCTAAACGCGGAAAGCACCTAAGCTTAATAACTCTGAAGACGTCAAGTACTTAAGTTTATGTCAAAACCGACCAAGAACCAGTCGAAAATAACAAAGAAAGATTAGCAAATAATTTTTTTAATAGATTTGGCAGTTTTACAAAGTGTTACGCTTCTGGTTTGTGGCACCTATTTACAATGGTAGTCGAGGAAAAACCTTTTTACAACAATGTTTAAATTTATAAGCTTAAGCTTACGGTAAATTTCATTTGAATCTATTTTTTAAATTGAGGGGAAATTAAAATGTAATTTGCTATAAGAATGGGTCCAACACAGAAATCCTGAAAACCTTCTTCACAAACAAACTGACGATAAACTTGAAAACAAATTTGAGAGTAGGCTTAACTTCTTGCCGAGTCATACAAAAGTTGGGCACATAAACAAAGACAACGCTTATCTGGCTTATCGGTTGACCGTAAGTTTTTTGAAGAAAACGACTAAATAAAAGGTCAACGGTAAATACCTTCTCCAATCGTCGAAAAGGCTACATCGGGCCACTGCGTAAATCGCACATCCTTCGTCTTTAGTCATGCTCAAAACACAGCGGGAAAATTTATGTGTTGTCGAATGCAGTCGCGGCGCGAATACAATCCCTTTCACAACGCTTTAGATACATCCAAAAAGCCGTCCATCAAGCCTTGATATAATTCTTCGCAGAGTGGCCAGTTAAAAATATTTTCACAGTCTAACACATCTTCAGGTGACCTAGTCGAAGTGGCGGCAGGAGAGTGGAGTCGAACGAGGTATCGCACAGCGTTGACGTGGACGTCGTTAATCCACTGACTTGATCTAAAGTTTTATGCTTCGGACTAGAAATTTTCCATTACTTAGTTGAATTTGACGGCAAATCTCCCATTTGGCGACCTTTTCAGCTTTTCACCACAGCTCTTTCACCACACAAATCTTTTCACAGTCTAACACATCTTCAGATGACCTAGTCGAAGTGGCGGAACGAGAGAGAGTCGAACGAGGTATCGCACAGCGTTCATGTGCTCGTTAATCCACTGACTTGGTCTAAGGTTTTATGAGACAGGATGAACCAAATTTCAAAATCATTTCACCGTTTTGAATGTAGTTAAGCTTCGGACTAGAAATTTCCCATTACATACCACTTTCACCACAGCTACAGCGCTGTCGCAAGCAAACCGTCGCTTCGTTTCAGAAGGTCGATTCACTTTCTGTGATTGGTTAAACAAAATGACGTGTGAGTCGCGAGGTGTGGAGAATATACGATTCGATGACAAACATAGCGGGCAATGTCTTCCTTCGTAATTTTAACCAAAGAAAAAAATTGCAAAACATTTAAGTTTTGGTTTATCGTGAACTAAAAAAACTGTCAGAACAAGAGCGGATAGGCGTGTTTTCAGAGCACCTCTCTCTCTCTCTCAACTAACACTTGTGATTTCTGGTATGAATGAATTAATATGCAAAAACTAAAAAAGGTAAAAATAATAAAGAAAAATTGTCAACTATTTTCCCAAAGAAGTACAAATACACTTGCCTCGATCCAAGCCCACTAATAATAAATATCCACAAAAATATGAATACAATCTTCCGTCTGTACAACATTTAACCCCCAAATTTCAATACAACCAATTTTTTTTACATTTATTAGTAAGCTCTGGCTTGCTGGCTCAGCAACAAATAACTTTCAAAACCATGAGAAGTTAAGTGAGAGAAACAATGTCTACAAGGTCTAAATAATAAGTCAGTAGTGCATGAATGGGTGGGGCAGGGGTTCTGAACCTTCAACTGATTGTACTTTTTTCTTCTGGTTCTACCCCTTACGTAGCAGTATCTACTTATGTCTTAACTTTGTTGCAGAGTCTAACAAAATTGCAAATTCATCACAACTTATCATTGTTCTTACCACCTTGGGAATGCCACTTTTTTGGTAGCCGCTTCAGTACACGTCTATTATTTCTATTTCTGTATTGTAACCGTTTTCTCCATTTTTACTTTGCTTCAGTGTTGCCCCTGAAGAAGGTTAGTCATGTCTCGCCGTAATATATGGCATTAAAAGTTACCCTTTTCGACCATCATTTTGTTTCTTTGCCTTATATCTACCTTTTTATGGGATATATAATTATATATTGTTATTTCCGGTTTCACTTGTAATAATAATAATAATAATAACAACAATAATAATAATAATAACAACAACTTTATGTCTATAGCGGTATATACAAAAAGCTCTATATCGCTTAACGGCAAACAAAAATTAAAAACTGTACAGAAGAAAAGATTACCCTAAATGCATAGAAAGATAAATACACAAGTCCCCAGGCTAAGCTTTAGAATCCTTACTGTTTTCAGTCATCAGTAGCTACAAACGGTCATTACAAAGGTCTTAATCGAATTTATCAAAAGTGTCTGCACTAATCGTTCCTTCCTTTAATTTTTCAGTTCAACAAATACTGTGATGTGACCATCAATGAAATGCATTGTTCACAGAGCCGGGAAAAGAAAGGGTACGCTGGACACAAATTTAACACGACGTCTAAAATTGATTCTGAATGAATTCGGAGAAGACTATCACATTTGTAAACCGGACGTTTTCATCTATGTAATCTCAGATGCCATCGTGAAATGGTTTGCCGGAATAATATTGACAATGGATTAACTTACAGAGATTTGTTAGGATCGCCGTTTGTTCACAATTTTAAGGTTCTATAAAGGACTAATTATTTTCGGAAGCATGAAATGATCTGCCATTTTGCACTGATTTTGAATAGCATGGACGCGTGGACACAACTATGCATGAGCAGAATATTATTTGCAGCAAAATCACAGTTGGACGGTACTTCGCATAAGCAGACCATTATTTGTAGGCAGAAATTTGTAGGTCACGTGGCAGGCTCTGGGCCAATGAAAAGGAAGGGAAAGTATCGAATGATAATACAAAATGATGAAGTGCACATTACAATATGTTTCACATTATAACTCTTTATTAGCTTCGGGGTGGGTGAGTTCGTTCCCTGACAAAGACAGAATATGTAATTTCTAACGGTTGAGTGACATGGAAACGAATTAGTTAGAAATTAATATTCTAGCGGCACGTTGGAGAGATTGGCTTGGCATCGTGGGATAGCCTGGGGGTATTTAAGGTATTCGCAGGAACGTATTCTAGGTCAGTCAGTCTCTTGTTTGACCTCTTTTCTGAAGTGAATTTTTTGAGATTCCAGTTTTCTTTTGAACTTTTTGTCGCAGTTTCGTATTGTTAGCTTTTAATTGTATTTTCGCTTTAGAGACCTTGGTACAATATTGTAACTTAATGGTTAGTTGTGCCCTTTCCTCGGGGTATTGTGCTGCTGCATTAGATGAGGAATACGTTTCCACAATTTTTTTGGCCACATCTCAAGGGTGGTTTACAGTGGTTTTTCGTATTTGGCGTAGCACATCTCATTTATGTACAGTTGCTCAGTTTTCTGTATATCAAGACGCTTTTTGTATCAGAAGACTGTCTGACTCGTCCTAAATAAACTTTTAACACTTAATGTCTCGTATGAGTGTAGTCAGAATAATAACTTGTACCTGTATGCAGTGCTCTCCTCCTATCGGCCTTGTCGTCAGGAATCATGGGAAGAACTGCTTTCGTCTTCTCGTGTTCAACCGCTGACCGCTTTAACTTTGCTGTCTTTTTCGATAAATGGGTGAGAACTCGACAAGAACCCTAGCGACGAAATGATAGAGATGGGTTACAACCTTTAAATGAGAGGTGATGGGTTTATGGAAAGGGGGAGAGATTAGGGTTGTTGACTGAGACGGTAGAAAAGGTCTAATCTCCTGGCCTGTTTGTAAGTAAAGAATTAGAGACTTATTTAGTAATTATAAAGACCTGTTGTAAACCCCTTTCTCCAATAACTTACCGTTTTGACAACGTAGATCCACTTAGCCTGCGTAGCAAGCGTTTCCGTGTGGTTTCCAAGCAAAGATAGACTGAGCAAAGAAATTTTTCGATGTTTTGCCCGCGCGAAAATGGGGCGAAAGCAAAAAAAAAATACAATTTTCTTGCTCTCGCCCCATTTTTAGCGGCCGAAACTTCTTAAGTCTTTCTTTGCTCGGAAACCACACGGAAAGGCTTGCTACGCAGACTAAGATCCATTTCGTCTTGCTCTCTTTCACTATTACCACTCCTCGCCTGCCAAAATAAGAAGACTAACAAAGTGGAGACTGTTTATAAAGCCCTTTTGCCTAGAAACGAGAACAAGGGGATAAAGACGAAGTAGAGGACTGCTGATATTATAGCAATAACGTGAGAACGAATTATATAAGGCCCACATTTAGAGTATGCAACACTCACATTGGTGTTCTGAAGCAGGGTTAAATCCCAGTTTTCCAGTGCTCAACCTTGCCCCTTTGACGGGATATACCCCAGGTTTAAATAATAAAAGGCTGTTTGTTGATGTCATGGGAATGTTTTGTAAGACCACCGAATGATGAAGACCAAGGTATATCTGCTCAAAAGCTTAATGTGCCTCAGGCTTTGCTTAGGGGTAGAGAATGTGACAAGAATGGCCTTCACCGGCAGATTTGAGATTTGCTTAAGTGGGGAAGGGACGTCCGGCGGAAGAATGGTGATTGATCAAGTTGTTTATCCATGCACAGCAAATGGGACACAAAAAAGGTTCTTCAAGACAATGTTCTATAGGCTCACAGGAGGACACAAACCTCACTGATCTGAGAACTGTTGTAGTTTTCGGTGAAGATAAGATAAGATAAGGTAAGAAAAGATAAAAAAGATAAGATAAGGTAAGGTAAGGTAAGGTAAGAAAAGATAAGATGATAAGATAAGATAAGATAAGATAAGGTAAGATAAGATAACATAAAATAAGATAAGACAAGATAAGATAAGATAACTGAGATAAGATAAGATAAGATTTTAACACGTGAACACCTGGCCACGTAAAAGTGCTAACTTACCAAGCCAAACACCAAAATGCATAAGGGTCGCTTGAGATATTTGCACTAACTGAATAACTATTCTTGAGAGTAGCATTTTACCGTCATTTTGAGCGCCAATACAATTTGACCTTGGAGGTCGGAAATTTGAACTTGTCGAGATTACCTTCAAATACCTGCGTATTTCTGGAGATAGAAGTTGAAGTTTCAATTTGATTGGTCCATTAACTTAGTCGAGCTTAAGGTACGGAGAGCGGTAATCGTCTTTAAAGTCTTTGGTTTTCACCATTATAAGCTGAACTTCAACTGGTACGTAACATTTCACTCCACCGTTATCTTCAGATCTCCACACAAGGCGTTGTGTATCAGAAAAAATATCAAGAAGCGGGATTAAAGCCTGTCCTACACTGGAACTTAGTCCACTTCAGGTGACAATTCTCGAGAACTCCATGCAACAAAGGCAGCCTGAGACTCGGCTCATGCTTTTTGATCCGTTTTGTAAAAAGGTGCACGTGTTCTCAGCTACCGTTGTCACCGCAAACGATTTAGAAAGGTGTCTCCAGTTAACTTTTGTCGTATCAAATCAAATCAAATCAATTTATTAAAGCTCGATAGCTTGGGGGAGTGGTTGCCCAATCTCCCGAGCCGGGGGCTCATGATATGTATGAATCCGGTCCGAGTATTCCGGATCGAATTGGAATTTAGAAGTGTTGGCTTTCTAGGGGAGGGGAAAACCGGAGCACCCGGAGAAAAACCTCTCGGAGCAGAGAAGAGAACTAACAACAAACTCAACCCATATATGACGTCGAGTCCGGGAATCGAACCCGGGCCACATAGGTGGAAGGCGAGTGCTCTCACCACTGCTCCAACCCTGCTCTCCTGCGTTTAAATTTGTACTGGATACTTTCCGCATATACAGCTGTAGTCCTCCAAAGTAAATTAATCTAGGCAAACATTTGAAGTTAAAGTACAATAATACTGTAGTTTGACTGATATCCGATTACCTTAGAAATAGAATACGTTCAGGCTCTCTTCCGTCCTGGTAACTCATAAAAATATCGCGGAAATCCTAGAACAAACAAAGAGTAAGGAGCAACAAAGTTTATTGGTCTTGCAAACGATTTTTTATCATGCATTCCACTGCTGTAATATAGAGAAGGTTTAGGAGGGGGTTCACTTACTGAATTAGTTATAAATTGCAGAAAGAACTCATTAGAAAAAAAATATTTGTGGAGAATAGGAATAAGGTGTATTCTGACCGCATTTTAGACTCTACCAAAACATGTCCCCAGCTAAAAATCTCTTTTTAATACCTTGATGAATCGTATTTTATTATTATAATTTTTTTGAGCCTCCTTAACCTACCTCCCTACAAACAGCTAACAGAGACACTTCGTTTTTACACAAAACTTTTTTACTTCGAGTTTTGTGATGAAGCAAAGCCAGTTCCAACAGGAGACAAATAAAATAATGATCACTAAGGAATGATTAACACCGTAGAGAGACCATAAAACGGAAATCTCCAGTGCATGACTTTCACTGGCTCCCAATAATCCATATTTAGTGTGGATAGTTTGGAACTTTCATTTGCCCTGGGGAGATGTGAAATCTGCAAGAAAGACATTTGCAGACATGGCCATCTTTTCAGTGTTTTCGCGAAATTTTTTTACTGCCGCCAATAACAACTACAACAACAACAACACTTTACTTCAGCCGATAATTTGAAAAGAAAAAATAATGCATTGTTATATCAAATGACTGGAATGCTGACCGACCTGAAATAACTGAAGAGTTAAGCAGCTTTACTACGGATAATTTTGTACAGCGTTCAGAGTTACACTTCAGAGTTGGAAAATCTGCAAGTAAGGCATTTGCAGAAACTGCCATTTCCAGAAAAAAACGGCCCATTTCCAGCTAAACTTATCGGCCATTTCCAGAAATAAAAGGAATTTTTTCTTATAAGAAAACTCTCGAACTATATATGATGTTCATGTCAAAGGTTTGATAACGAAGGCCTCAAAGTTCGTACCCCAAAACTGCTGCCTTTACCCAGCACTGCAACGGTCGTGTTTCTCTGATCTTTAGTAGTGGTATCATTTACTAGCAAGGTAACAACCGCTGCAAAGCAAAACACCCAAATTTTATTTTGTGACGTGCAAAAATCTATCTTCATTATGTTTAAAATTATTTGTTCGACATTGCCGTTCCACTGTAATTAAAGAGCCGACTCCACGGAAAAACTATTCTTCGTTTCACTCATGCCTGCAGTTTCGTTTTGACTAGATGTTATTTTGAAATTCCATGGTACATCGAAAAAGAAACTGACTTTCTCAGGAATGGAGCTCCCGAAGGGTGTCGAGCCCAAGGGTGTCGAGCCCAAGAACTGCCATAGACCGTCTGGAAGCTTGGATAAAACTAATTATTTGAAAAACAAACCACTATGCTGATTCTATTTTTATGATTAAAATGTGCGAATCTGCTTACCCGTTCCAGAAAGAATAAAATAAAAGTTTTCCACTTTGTGACCCTGTCTTATGTTGACTCTCTTGGCCTCAAACCTGAAATTACAAACTAAGTAAAACAATCTTTTATTTGAAAACAAACTCAAATTCTTATTGATAGTCATTTGATGAATGACTGCAATAAAAATCGGCTCGTGTAGAGGTATTCTGGCTTATGACACGAAATAGCAACTTTGGTATCTACACGTATAGGTGAGAGGCTATCATTTCATTTGTTGTATCTACGTCCTCTATAGGGGAATCCTTGTTTACAATATTTGCCTCATTAGCATGAACAATTCAGTTTCTGATGAAGCTACAAATAAATCAGTTCTGAATATTGAAAGGTCATAGCATGAATAACTCTGGCAATGAATATGAGCCTCATGTAGTGAATAGTTTTTGTGCAACGCAGGTTTAAAAACACAAAATTTTACAAGGAATGTATGAGCTCATTAGTGCTTTTGCCACCCAGAAATTTTGCAGTTTATGGAAGACAATATCTCCTTGAATACTACACCTAAAGAGCTAAAAATTTCACAATGTATTAAATTTCACTAGCTCTTTAGTTGCCTGGGGTCAAATCACATCTAACATGTTTCCTTCTGTAAGCAAAGCCGTATGCAAATGAGCAAAAATGTAAACAATGACGTAAGCATGAATCCCCCTATTAACCAGTGAGTTGTGAGCTCTCCGCTAATCTTAAGCTTTAATATTAATAGTGGAGTTAAAGGGAACCAATAACGTTTTAACATTGATACCTCAAATTGCTCCAAACCTCTCACAGAATCAAGAAAATATGTAAATTCTTATAGATCGAAACCATTTTCCAGAAAAATGACTTCAAATTTCGAGTTTTTACCCTTGAAAAGTTCACCGGAGGCCGCCATCTTGGAATACGCAATGATCTATGGGATTGATGACGTTTTACGACTCCCAAATCTTCTGATCCATTGTACAAATATGCAGCCTTTCATTCTGGAGCCAGAATATTCTTCTGAGGAAAAGCAACTGGGAAATGACAACGGCGAAGGGAAATGAATTTACAGTATTTGAAATGGAAGGAAGCTGTCTGCTTAAAGTGTATATGACAAAAAGTTTTTCAGTTGCTTGCTCCAAAGAGCTTTTAAAATGATGAAGAACGGCGTTTATTTTATTGTGATAGCACTCTTGGTTGCCGAGTTATTCACGATTTTGACTTATGCAAATTAGAGGACTTGTGACGTCACAAGTAGGCATGGATAGATTGTGCTAGTAATCCAGCAAAAGTTGCTTGACAATACAACCAAAAGTTGCTCTAAAGTTGCTCAAAAATTTATAAGTTGCCCGCCCAAATTTAGAAACATTGCTTACTTTTGAAAGCCATTTTGTTCTAGATTGCTACTCAAAACATGACCTTGTATGTGTAATTTAACATCATTTGTTGTGATCAATATAATCTTTAAGCTCAACGCAACTAATATTAGTATAAATCTACTAGCGTTCTATCACGAATGCCGTTCTCTGATTGGCTACGCTACTCGTTATCTATTCTGTGATAGATAGTGAGTAGCGATTGTCAACACAATGGCCGCCGCTTCTTCGCGTTTTCGAAGTGTCTGCGAGGAGGATTTAGATAATTTACTTGTTTAGTTTTGAACGACTAGTAGATTTATACTAAAACAATTAGATTATTCGCTCTCGATTTCTATGCGTGATAGCTTATTCGGGCTGCGCCCTCATCAGCTATCACGCGATAGAAATCGAGAGCGAATAATCTAATTGTTAAATAGAAAGTATTTTCTAATGACGTTTCTAATGAGTAAAGATCATAATGTTTGCAATAGATATCATAGTGCTGACTACTAAGAGTTGCCCCAGCGGCTATGGTAACCTCAGTAGGGTCAATATCTGCGTTATTTTCATTTGCCTCGTCAGACATTTCAGCTTCTAATTGTGATATCTCGTACTGCAGCAAATACCTTGATGGCGGGCAGGAAGCTCTATTGTTGGAGCGAATAAACGCTGGATGTAAGCGCCCGTTAGATAGATAGCTGCTGTCCAGTTCGTGGGCGCACGTGTCATTTTATAAATTATTTGTAAGAACGTACGGCATCCTTAGTTTTGACCAGTTTTAATAAAAACCTTTTAATAAATACCTTTATGATGGTTTGGTCTGTTTTTAACTATTTGTTGACTCAAAAGTTGCCAAGGAAGGCAAAAGTTGCTCTAGGTTGCTCGCACTACAAAAAGTTGCTGAAAACGCTAAAAGTTGCTCAAAAGTTGCCGAGCACAATCTATTTATGCCTAGTGACAAGGTGGGTCCAAAATGAAGTAAAATCACAAAATATAGAATATCTGTGCAAATACTAAGTCTACAGGGTTAAAATTTTGCAGGGTTGATGTGCTGCCAGAACTACACATTGTGATAGTGGTTATGATGTCACCATAGCAACATACTCGTTACCAGACCTCTACCTCCAAAACCTCGTCACGTTCTTTTATTAACTAACGCGAAACAAATTGTGATCTTCATTTAGCGCTTTCATGAACGGTCGTTCGGCAATTCAAATACTGCACTTCTGTAGCTTTCCAAAGAGACCAAAATCACTGTAAAAGCAGAAATATAACGCGAGTTATAAATTTTTACGCAACCAGACTCGTTGTCATATTAGAGTTAGTCCGCTCGACTCTGAAGAGTTCAGATGTAACCGCGTAAGCGTTTGTCGAGGTTTCATTTCATGTTTAAAAAGATTCATTCATATTTTCAAATAGAACATGGCGTCTTAAGCTTCAACTGCAGTAAGATAATGTTCGAACATTGCATTTAACATTAGGAAAATACTTTTGAAACGTGGAATAATTTGCAGAAGTCTCCCGCTTGGCGGGAATCTTGTCAATAAGCTTTGGCCTTTCCTCAACGGTTGTTCGGAAAGAGAGAGAGTCCCAAATGATTTTATAACGGCAAATATAACTCCACTTCTGAACTTTTACGCATGCATAACTGTTTGTTTACATTTTGCCGGATGACTGGCGAAGATTTCACTTTACCTTGCTCTCCTCCGCATTTCCAGCGACAACCGAAAATTATGCTGGGCGAAGGCTGTATCGGTGGCATACAGACACCATTCCTTTAGCCGTTTTCATGTCTCATGGATTGCTTTATTTTTGTATATATTCTGCTATGCGGCTAGTTCCATTTCTGCTTATTCCTTTCACCATTATCTGAGCTTTTGTGGAAGCTGGCGGGAGAAAGAAGCCTTCAACCGGGGCCATAGCGTTTTCCTCCTCTCGGTCCTCCGGCCAACGGCATTAAAAACAACTCCAAAAAATCCTGATTGCACGAAAATTGCAACCCAACAAGACCTATGTATCATTAATCTATAATTCTGAGAAGATTTAGGGTAATATCGAGCTCAACTGAGCACGATGCAAACGGATTTTTGAACGAATTTTTTTCTTCTCGCATCTTTTTATTTCGCGACAGGATGAAAAAAAATCAAAATTTTGAGCATGCACAGAATCGGGATTCTGTTCCTTTAAATAATGACATGCAGGTGCGAGATGCGCACGTGCGCACGTGTTTAATTAGCATTGGTTTCCGTCACTAATTCGCGACCCGTTTTCGAATTTTTCCTACAGTTTCTTATTAGCTAATTTAAAAATAGGTCCCTTAATACATTTCGGAGAAAAACTTTCATTTAAGTTGACTTTATTTGTTAGCAGAAGGATTTGCAAAAGCTGTTGAATCTCATCTAACTCGTTTTCATTCCATAATAAAGGAGAAATTAAAACTCAGCCCATAATGATTTGCAATAATAAAATCGATCGAAACCTTTTGCTAAAGAAATATATTTCAAGAGGCATGACTGCCTTATTAGTTATCAATATATTAAAAGCTATTAAACTTGAGAGCATTGTTGTAATTTACTGACCAAAAATAATATTAAAAAGAAACCAGAAAAGCCCGAAACGTTTTCTTGCCACGTCTATGCCTACGTCTATACCAAACCCTGTGACGCCCCCCTCACGTCGTAAAACGGCTTGCCAACATTTCAGTTTCCTGAACTGCTTTTGGCACGGACGCACATACAACAGTTTTGTTGTTGTTGTTAAAATTAGCGGTGGCAAACTTTGATTTTCTTTTTCAAGATTTTCTCTTTCAAGTTTAATTTTTGTGAGACTTTAAACCTGAACAGAGGTGGCGAATTCCGTCTCAGTTTCCCAGAATAACAAATAATATTTCAAGTAAACTTGTAATTAGAGTGATGTTGTGGTATGCGGTTTTAAATATTCCCTTGCATGGTAAAATGACCGGTTAATTCTTTTTAAGCCCTTATGTGATATTCTCACCTTCTGAGTTGGATTTATACAATGAAATATCCCCCACCAGAGCAGCTATTTGCTGCTTTGTAAGCTTCAGTACCAAGCTGAATTTTCCTTACTTGAGGGCATGGGTCTGTTGTGATCAATGATTTTTGACCACTCGACGCTGAAAAGTGTGATCTAGGGAGCTTACCATTTAAACGATCCACCCGGGTTGAAATTTTAGTTGTAAATATTCAGTGCTGCAGCTTGTCCAAACGCAAAGTGGACAAATCATAAAATGTACTGGTATCAAATGGAAAGCTCAAAAAGAAACGAAAAAGTGCATTGGTTAAGCCGATGGCATATAATTTCTGAAATATTCCAAATGGAATGGTATGTACCATTTCATTTACCAACCAGAATTTCCCGGTTTTCCTTGTAAATGGTAAGGACCCCTAGCCTCGTATTTTGGGGCGAGCGAGGGCTGAATATTATCTCGCGAAAACTGTATTGGATTAAGAAGAAGGAGACTGGGAAGAAAACCAAATGTCACCAACGGGGTGGGCGTCAGGCAGGAAGTCGGTTTGAAAATACAAGATGGCGGCCTAATACTTTGAACGATAGTCGCCCTTCAAAACAACGCCTATACTGCAGATTAACTGCAGCCATTTAAAGCGAACTCATTCGAAACTGTTCATTTTACGTTTAAATAGGACGTCTTTCATAACTTCATGACATGTGCGAAAACATACTTTCATTGAAAAGTATACATAACGCACGAACAACCTTACATTAATTTGTAAAAGTACCGAAGATCCATTGATCCCTTTTTGCTGAATATTTAATTCTTTAATTACTGAACCTTCGGAATCCAGAATTGAGGCCGTTCAGAGTTTCCGAGGGCTGACAATTAAAAACAAATCAGTTAATAAAATGATAAAAAGTTCACATCGGATATTAAACCGTCTTTTAGATAGTTTTCGCTTGTTCGTTTGATAATTTTGTAAGTTTGCAGGCAGCCGAGTCCAGGTAAATTTATTTATTTATTTACTTATTCATTTATTTTTTGTTTGTTGGTTTCTTTTTTCCTTACCCCTCATAGCGAATTGAGATATGAAGTGAGCTGTGCACCAGAGTGAAGTGCGCACGCGCGAGGCCATGATCATTTTGGCGGGAACTTGAGGCCCCTGGTGTCGCAAACAGAGATACAAATTATGAAACCAAAAAAAAAGAGTCGAAAGTGATCAGTTAAGTGCTAACAGCATCACTTTGATTATAATGAACGAAATAGACATAAATTTATCGAAATTTTTCTCACTATCAGGGCAAGATGCACAGCAGTGGCCCGGTTCAACTTTCAGTCTGGCGCACGATGTTGTTGGACATGCTATTTTCCCCACTGTTGCTGAGTTTGAAAGCTATCGCAAAAGAAATGTTTTTAACCAACGGCAGCAAAGATTAATTAATTAATTAATCAATTAATTAATTAACAAACGAACAGTATTCTGAAAACGAAATACTCTTGCGGAAGTGACCTGAGAGCCGCATAAAAAGTGAGCCGTTTGCCATTTGTCAACCAACAAAAACCGAAAATTCCAGTTGGAACACAGCCGCCTCTCAAATCTGGATCGAGTGTCAGAGCATCTGAACTTTTCTTCCGGTGCCACGTCGCACGACTTTCCCGCCAAAACTTTGCCAAAAGACCGCGCCCTAACTGGCTTCTGATGTACTGAAGAACACGTTGCGCTGTTTATTCAGATGCGCTCATGTATCGTCGGCAGGTTTTAAACATCACTTAGATTGCAAGCAGCCTTTCAATTTTCTCCAGTCCGTTGTATCGGCCTGCAAACATTTTTAGATTGCACGTTCGCTAAAGGAAAACACAAAAGGCATGAGAATGCCTGTAGTGCACAATCTAAAATCGTGATTCTTACTTTGCCGCAATTCCTTTGCGTGTGATAATAATCTTTTTGTTTACTAAACAGGTTTCTTTGTAGTTCGAGAGCTAATCAATTTCATCACTATAACAAATAAACATCGATTGTAACAACTGACAAAGGCATGCGATGTTGTTAAGATGCGCGGGGCCAAGAACGCGGGGCCAAGAACTGCTTCGCACACATTTTCGCGGATAATGGCTGAAGGATCCTTGAAGTTTATGTCGGCTATCACGTTAATTACAAAGTGGTTTTTATAACGGCACACAAAGCGTTTTGTTCCTGCGTGTATGTGGGATTATTTTAATTGGCGATTGAATACATAGAAGCAAATAAACGTTTTGTTGTTAATTTGAAACAACAAAGAAATGTTCAGGGTGCAAGGAGGAGTCAAGAAAGAAGCCATTATATTTTCTAACGCTCTGGGAGATATATTCTCTGAATTGAGCGCTAATGAAAGTACTGCGCCGGTGCTGAGGTAAACTCATTAACGTTCATGATCTAGAGATTAGCCCGCCAGTTCGTAGCAATTATAGTGAAAGCTCAAGTGAATCTTGAAATCGTTTTGAGAAAAATTTAAAACAAACAATACCACGTAAGAGTTATGCTCGTTAGCTTAAAAAAAAAAATAAGAAAAGAAGAGATAGGGGTGTGGCATGTCCCATCTTGGAATTGTTAGCACTGATAACTGTATGGTTTTGTTACCCAGTTATTGTGACTTATTTAAAATCAGCTTCAAGGTATCGACTGTGAGTAAACGTCTTCGACCGGGCAATAAATTTCGTGTCCTACCTTATTGCGCGTGCAGATAACACAAAACGTGATCCCAAAAGGGGTGATTTCAGGATGCCATGAATCTCCGATATTATAATGCAGATAACCAGCAGCCTGTCAGAATTGCTTTTCTTAAGTACTGATTGCTATTTGGGCGATTTGTTTCAGCAATAAAAGCGACTTTTTCTTTGTTTAGACGAACCTTACGGCTTCGTGGTTTGGCATTTACCTCCAGTGCCACGTCCAAAAATCCGAAGTCCTATTCGTCATTTTCCCGCCAAAATAAAGATGCAAGAAAAGGTATTTAGCCAACCTCAAAGGAAAAGGTATAGGAAAAGGTTTCGCCACACTTAAGGATTCCGTCCACATGCACAAAAGTTGGAGTCAGTTTGCACCACACTAAACCGAAGCACCACGAAAAAAAGGCAGCTGCCAGTTAAAAGGTTCACTTGATTGGTCACACTTGGATAATTTATCATCAACGCACAAAACCAAAAAATTAGTTTTTATTATTATAGCTAAAGAATGGATTTCTTGGTTCGCTACTGAGCCACAGCAGAACTATTTCAAGACTCTTTCGCGTTTAACATCACGAGCGATAATTAAAATAATGACTTGGAAAACGACGATTGGAATGCTTTATTTTCGTGAAGAACAAACGCAATTCAAGCAATTTTGTTACTACCAACTATACAAAGGCGGCATTTTAAAGGTGTAGCGCAGTTCAAAAGTATCCCGCTTCAGCGTAAATCAGTGTTGATATCTCATTGAATTTTATAGCACTTCACTCACTCGACCATTATCAGTGTGGTTCTTTCTTTCTTTTTTTTTTTTTTTTTATTTTTTTTTTTTTTTATTTAACCCATTGACTACCGCAGGTTTTTACATTTTCGGAGTGATTTTCCACCTATAAACGATGAATAGCAATTCGTGACTCTTTATTTGAACTACCAGGGAAAAATGGTGCTGTCCTAAGCCACTGGAGGCTCAAGGTTTCTGAAAACGTCATTTTGACGTAGCTATTTTTTATCCGTGAAGCGACAACAATGGCCCAAGTTGGGTTTGCTTGCGATTTCTGCTAAATTTACAGCCATTTTTCATCTTTAGCGGCTGCCTGATGAGCATCATTAAGCGTGACGGTAGCTAAGAGTCCACTTTCTCAAAGAATCGAGCAAGGTGATGTACTTTGTTGTTGAATTTGGCTTGTTACTCGACGAACTGGGAATTTGGCCGGTCGAACACTTAGTACCTTTGGGACTCGACTATTGATGAATTTCTCGACCTACCGCCACATATTTTGGAATTTCTGAGTACTGAAGATGACCACGAGCAGGAAATTTTGGCGGTAGGTCGGAGTGGCTGTAGACTTAGTTTATATGTGAAAGAATTGGGGGAAGGAACGGGCGCTGTCAAAAATTCTCGTTAGTTCCCAGCATGCAATGCGCTCAAGATGTTGAAAATGTCGAGAATGCACTGGAACAAAAGGCTGTATCTACGCTCGGGAGAAGAATATGAACAAATAAAGTCATTTCTAAGCTAGAAAAAGGACTGAATTTCGTTATGATGGTTGAATTTTGGTTTTTCGACGATGATTTCCCTAAAAAACATGAAGGGAAAAAGGGGCATTTTTGTTGTTTCTCTTTGACGTTAAAAACGGCCAGTTTCGTTCTTGTCCAAACTCAAAAGGCCATATTTGGTAAAAGTCGCTACGTTTCTTGCATTTATTGGATATCCAAATTTAAAGGGCATTCCATTCCGTGCTCACAACTAACAGTTAAGGCAATATTCGTGCGATTGAGAAAGTTGCAATGTTTTGAAGCATGGGAGTTTTTTACGGCCGGTTTTGGCCGGCACGGGTGCCAATGGGTTAAAGCAGGTTAAGATTACAAAAATTACAAGAGTAATAGTTGCATCGGCAGCTATGAGCTGATGTGGACCTGCTATGAAACTATCTAAGATATGTAAAATAAGTTATAAACTAAAGCAATCATAATTACAATCACTCCAAAGCTTAATTACAAGGAGGCTGCCATAGGTATTAATTAAAATAAATAATTAATAGATAATAAATAATAATAATAATAATAAATAAACTTAAATAAGGAACTTGATGAATCCTAATATTAATAGTAAATAAAGTCATCATTCTTGTTTGAGATTACAATGGCTTCCTTATGGAAAGAAAAATTAAGAATATCTTTTGAGTGCTTCCTAATTATTGCTTTAAACCCTTCTTTGCTAACATTACATGGTTTAGCTTTTTTATTTATAAAGTTCCATATATTTGGGCCTCTATATTGAAGGGAACTTCTACCAAGTTCAGACTGTACCCTAATAATATTAAATTGATTACAAAATCTTTGTGATCTGGATGATAATGAAAACATTTCTAAAATTTGGCTGGGAGCAGCCCCTGCAAAAATTTGATGCATCTTAAGTAATATACGCCTTTTATACAAATAACTAATAGGGAGCCAGTTACACTGAAGCAAACATGAGCTGCTTTCTTGTGAAGAGGGAAGACGATTAATTATACGACATGCACGAGCATGAATATGATCTAAACTATTAAGTAATGATTGGGAACAATTTCCCCATACCGATATTCCATAAGTTATGCTTTGTATAATTGTTTTAAAATATATTTCTTCAAAGTTGACTTAGGTAAGTATGACATTCTCCTCAGCGCACCAATTTTTTTGGAAAAAGAAGCTTTAACAGTGTCTACTTGGGAGTGCCACGAGAGTTTGTTATCAATTGTAACACCCAGACAGCTTGTAGAGTTGACGAGCTTCACAAAGCCAGCGCCAAAGTGCAAAGGCTGCAAAGGACCAATAAATTGCTGCTTTGCCAGAATCATAGCTTCAGTTTTTAAAGGGTGAATAGTCAATTTTTTTAGAGAGCTCCACTTAGATATCTGTGACATCATAGCATTCAAAGATTGGATAACTTGGTCAATACTTGAACCAATTGTGTAAAGTGTAGTATCGTCAGCATACATCATGGACGAGCCATCTTTAACTTGGTTAGGAAGGTCATTGGTATAGATAGTGTATAATCTTGGGCCGAGCAGGGATCCTTGAGGGACACCAAATTTAATAGGAAGAAGAGCCGACCTTTTGTTGTTTATTTCTGTAAATTGATATCTATCAAATAAATAATTCATCAGCCACTGATGTAATGGGCCAGAGATACCAACTGCATTTAGCTTTAGAGATAGGATCTCATGTGAAACAGTGTCAAAAGCTTTTTGAAAGTCTATAAAAATTGCCCCAACAATGTGTCCCTTGTCCATAGCTAGCTTCCATTTTTCTGTGGTTACCGTTAAGAGGCTGTCTGGAGTCAGGATGTTTGAGAATGCGCGCCCAGTTTGAAACTTGTTGTCGTGGAAATCCCAATTTCACGCTATTTTAAGATACACAGCCGTGCGTGTTATTTAAATGCATGCGACTAAAATTAAAGTTGAACGAGGAAAACACATCTGAACCAATATACTGCAAAAAACATTACAAGAATGCACACACTAATTGTGTTATATTTGCGGTAAGGCCTCGCCGTCTCTCTGCTTAGACTGGACTTATAACAAGTTTGAACAACGAGGAACTGAAATAAAAATTCCTGAGGCCTGAAACGAAACTGCGTCTATGCACCTTCGAGCAGCAAGCGAGCAAATATGACTGATTTATATGTTTCTCGAAAAATCTTTTAGTGTTTTGGTTCATCTATGCATCGATAAGGCATAAATTTTCAAAGCAGGGGTCATTCCTAACTTGTGCTAGGCTCATGGCGTAAAGTTTGGTCAAAGACTTAAGGAATTGACGGAATAATCTTCCTATCGCGTGTTATGGTTTGTAGGTTGTATTGATCATTATTGATAGCAAAGCTTGGCGAAGGAAATTGCGTGTTTCAGCAGGATTAGGCAAGGACTGTTTCAGAAGAGAAGCGAGAACTAACTCACGTATTTAGCCGGTCAGCTTACCTCCAGGTTTACAAAAAAGAGGCTGATATTCTCTCCCCATTGGCCTGTAGATTAACGTGCTGCTGGACGCGGCCAAACATAAGGGCACGAAGATTAACAAAACAAAAATATCTGTTCCTAAGCGATATCCTTAGTACGTCCCATCGTAACCGCAGTCTTAACTGGCGGCTTTACTCGGCTTTGCAACTCAAAGGCGTGAGAATGTCGCCTTAGACGTCATACCTTCGGCTCGACAGCCAAACAGCTCAAAAAACTCACAGCATTGGTATGCAGTTTCACGTATTAAGCGTTGTTGATCGGACGTAACGCGCGAGGCAGCTGATTGGTTCAGGCGCTAAAATTGGGGTTAAATTAAGGGCGGTACTCTTGAAGTTAAGAGTGATTCTTAAGTGGCATTATGATCTTGCGAGAACTTTTATTCGTCCACGCACGAACCACCAACATTTATTTCAGAATCGCTTAAATTTTACCTAATTGCTTTTCGGGGCCAGCATATCAACACTTTTACGCAGCCATTAAGAGAAGGACACTACAAAACGATCTTAAGTATTCTAAGAAATGTTTGTAATTGATATTGAATGAGATCTTTTTCATTATCGTAAAGCTACATAAGAACAATAGCACTTCTTGATCAGTTTGTTTGTATATATAAACCACTTACTTCATCTTCCGAGAAAAGATAAATTACTGCTTGATGTGTGATGTCCGCCCTTATGAGACCTTGTACTTCAATAAAAAGGCTTTTGTTTATTCATCAGTCAACTGTGGTAGATTTAAATTGCGGGCACTTCAGAATTCTACAGACCAGACACGGAGCTCTTAAAACTATAAGAAATTAACTGTTGCAAGGATGTTCAAGACGCGCTCCCAGAGCTTTTGGCTTGTTACCCTTGTTTTATTTGTCAGGTTCCCATTGGTGGCACATTTGTCTCGAAACACTTTTCCGCATTGGAAGATCACACAAAATGTTGGTTGACGTGCAAATAAATATTGAGATTAATGAGGCGGCGCCACGAAACGATAGGCCTAATAATGGGCAAAAACAGTCGTACTAAAAGTGCATTTTACATTTCGGCTGAGAATCGGTAAATTAGTTTTAATACTTGAACGCTGACGGTACTTAGCACTCCGTCGTTAACTCCGGATAGAGCAGTTTTAATGTTATCAACGTGTTTAAACTTGTTTTAAAGGTCTTAGTGTTTCTGTAGATTGAACAGGCTTTAACATTCCAATCAGTTTGAATGAATGAAATGACGTACTCTTCGGATATTGAACGTCAGGTTTGCAAGTTTGCAAACGAGTCAGGTTGTTAATCCAATGGGACGTCAAACTCAATAGGCGAAGTGTTGATGTTTGGGAGTAGAGAAAAAATAAGTCGACTAAAGGGAGCGAAAACAAGCAATCCAACTGAAGAGCAATGAAAACAAATATTGTCGCTGGTTTAAATTAGGTTGCTGTTTGTTTCGGGTGAAAGTAGTGATACATTTCGCTTATTTATCATTCACGACAGTTTTAGTAGCCTGAACATTTATTCGTCCACGCACGAACCATCAATTTATGCTGAATCGCTTCAACTTATCTGATAACTTTTCGGGGGCAACATTTCGGAACAATTGATGTGGACAACCAACAGCTGACAACTAGCATCCGTAGGTAGGTACAGTTGGTTTCTTGAAACATTTTTCCTCTACGCGGGGCCTTGTTTTTCTTTTCAATCAGTTTTTGCTCTGATTTTAAAATGTGCATGTTTTGCAACTTTTTCCCTTGAAAGGGAAAGTGGACGGAAGTGAAACCCTTCAAAGCACTGTTAACAATATTGTGACTTATTAACTTGCTTTTCATAAGATAAGAAATTCAGTGCTTAGGTGTTTAAATTAAGCGCAGTTGATATGAGAGGATAAAACTTTCATATAGTAACACGTGCCATATTGTGGGCGCATTTCGACTCTGACGGAATCTTCTTGCAATCTCAGCACCTTTTCCTCAGACCACGACGCATACTTCATCCGAGGGATCTGATAATCAAGTTTGTTCATGAAGTTTACTTGCCATCAGGCTTTCCAAGGATACTGACCAAATGGCTACAGTAGTGGAATTTGCTTGCCCTGCTGGCTGTGTTGCTATATTTCTTGTTCTTTTGTTCGTGATAAGGATGTGCCAAGTTGCCATAGAATCGGAGCCAAGAGTTTCGCCTCTAAACATCACAGTTACGCTCAAAACAGCAAGCGGCGGAGGAAGAAGACGAAGACGAGGAAGAAGAGCCGTTCTCACCAATGTTCATCGTCGCGCTTTACGCCCGCGGCCACAAGAAAATGACGAACACGGAGATCTCTTCGATCGCCAAAGCTACGGTGAGTTGGTAAAAACTTTACTAATAAATTTTTTGGGAGCATTCTGAAAACAACGTTTATAATTTCTCGAGATTTTATTAGCACAGCGGCGGTGAGAACATCCCAAAGGAACTTTTATTTCTTGCTCTTTGAAACTGTTCTAAAACCTAAACTCTGACTTCAAGTAATCCGCGGTAAAACGAGTGGACTTTTCATGCTTCTTTCAAGTGCAGTGAGAGGTAAATTCATTAATAAATCAAAGTACTCTGAACAGTCAATATCTGTGGTCCCAGAGCGGAAAGTTCGAGTAGCACGTTTTCTGCGATCTTAATCGGAAAGACAAGGAGCTATGTTTTGCTTTATTTTTCAGGTAATTAAAAAGCACTTCTGAGTTCTGTACCAGTTGATGGGACGGTTCACATGAGCAAGATATTACATTCCAAGGGTTCACAACGGTTCACATGCCCAATCAAAGAACATAAAAGATACACTTTATTTGGGTTCTTTGAACCGCTACGAATCGTTGTGGATCGTTGCATGCAAAGCCACGTTAAGGCATGCAAACAAGCAGAAAATCTTCATTCTATATGAATAATTCCGTCATCAGCTCAGTTATGATTTTATCCTCTATGTCCTACAGCTTTTATTTTCAAGTACAGTTTTAGCATATGAATTCTTTAAAAAAGAATCATTCTCCCACCAAACTTAGACATGAAGGAGAAAACAAGAGTGAAAATCAGAACAACAAAAATTCAAATGTCATCCATGAAACGGTTTTCAGTCTAGAAAACATGGTTTGAGCGCGGAACATCCGGAAATTTTGAATCAAACTGACCCCGAAATTAGTAAATTTCTCAAAAGAACCTTTCTCAGCTGAATTCTGATACGTCTAGCGTAAATGAAAATTATATCTTACCGCTATTGAAGGCCTTCAAAAACCGCGGAACCGTAAAGCCCTCTTAAATAAAGAGCTTTGTATTCATAAGTCATTAGAGAGGCGTTTTACGAGTGTCTAGTATAAATTGTAAAAATTTCTTCTCGTTCCAAAATAGCATCAGCAAAACTTAGAAGAAAATACCAAAAGCATTTGATCAGAAAAAGAAAACCGTATTTCATATTATTATTCAAAACATTGTGACCACGTCCAAATATGTTCATAGCGTGCTCAATATTCATGCGTACTCAACAGCGGATCCTGCGATAAACGGAGAAAAATGGCGACTTTTCCAGCTGTTTTTGCAATAAATGCAGAACAATTTGCTTTGTCATGAATGGGTTGAATAATAAAACAATTATCCTGTTCAATCTTGCGGAATATCCCCTGATTTTTGCCAACTCGGCCTACGGCCTCGTCGGCTAAGTATCAGGCGATATTCCGCGCGATTTCGTAGGATAACGCACCTTTGTAGTAAATATAAATAAAGAATTGGCAGAGAAAAGTGGGAGAGGTTGATAATACAACGAGGGAAGGGGTCCTTAATATCCCAAATACGGTAAATCAAGTATATATATGCCGATTTTCCACTAACAACATCTCATTTTTGATCCGATGTACTAAGGATTTCGCCCTGGGCTTTGAAATAATTCAATCTCTACCTTTAATTGTGGCGATGGAACAGTCAACTGTAGCAAAACCAGGCCTTGTTATAACGTAATTACATATTTACCTAAAATCCATGACTAATGAAATGATAATGACGAGAAAAAAGTAATGATAATGATAGCAGAAAAGAGAGGACAATCAGATACGAAACGGACGCAATTCGCGACAAGGCCATTCCATGCTGGAACCGTTCTTACTTTAAAATAGTACTTAAAGACTACTGTCTCTCCTTTCCGCACACAAAAATTTGACATTTAATGTTTGTTCAAGTTTACCCGTCAAAGTCGTGATCAATTTGTGTTCCTTTTATGTTTTAAAATATTATTGTGATACTACTGCGCTTCATCCTGTTCGTGGGTTTTTATAGCGTAATCAGAAACTTCACTAAGATTCGACAAACAGAAAGAATTGTGAAACCAGTAATTTTTTCGGCCTTTTGTTTTTCAGTTCAAGAAGAGCTCTGAAGACCAACATTGAAGGAAAATCCTTGGGACATTAATAATTTGTTAACAAAAAACATAATCCGTTAGGAACAGAGAACACAGCCTTATTACAAAATGAAGTTTTGGGTTAATTGCATGCGTAACCTAAGCTTAGTGGTGAGGTAGAGGTTTTGCCGAATTCTAATTTTTGCCATTTAACAACTGAGGGCCCAACTCACGTAAAGATTTATAATCGACTAATCTCGTTAGAGTCTATTACATTAAGATTCATATCCTGTGCCAGGGATTGGTAATTTGAAAGTTAAACTTGTGAAATTTGTTGATATCCTTTCTTACCTATCTCAGTCGTTAAAGGTGAATAAAGGTTTTGCAGGTTTTTTTTTTTTTTTTTTCATATTGTCACCCTTTTTTTCGCTTAGCCGATAATTTTATTCGACTGACATGCAGGGAATAGTATCAAGGTACGTACCTGTGTACAGGGCTTTCCTTCTATCGGCTTCGTCGACAGGAATCACGGGAAGAACTGCTTTCGTTTTCTCGTGTTCGACCGTGGACCGATTTAACTTTGCTGTCTTTTTCGATAAATGAGTGAAAACTCGACAAGAACCCTGGAAACGAAATAATAACGAGATATAATAAAGAAAAGAGGTTGTTTCATGGAGGGGTGCGGGTGAGGAAGCAAAAAGTTGGACTGACAAAGGTAACATAACAGATCACAGTAGGCGATGGTAGGACTTAAGGTGGCTCAAAACGGTTTCGTTATTTTTCAACACCAATTAATTCTTTGATGGATCGATACTCCCACATGTTTTCGATTGTTTTCTTAAATATGATATAAAGAAACTTCCCAATCATTTCTCAACCAGGAAGTTGTGATTATTTTTTTTGACATATATAAAAGTTACCATAACAAGAGTACAGACTCTTAGATACACCGTTAACTCATTTCTGTTTGGCTCTGTAATTTATGCGTCCTCAGGGACGCATGATTTGAAAACCTGCAACTTTCTCAAATCCCGGACTGTGGTTGAAATGAGCCAATGTGGTAGCCAAATGCTTAGCTGTTTAGACTTTACCACCCCAAATCCCAATTTTCATGGAATTTGACCGTTTATTCTGTTGCAAACCAAAAATTTGGCTTCGAACGCCCTTGGACAACACCAAAAAGATGCAACTTTTGTCTTGAAGTTTTAAAGACAAAAAATCCTCTTGAAGCTAAAAGTCTACATTGGCAGCAAACTTCAACTCCTCGTCCTGCAATCTGTTCCGCATTTTTCTGCTCACTTCTTTCGCGCGATGTGGATAACGCTATTTGATTACCGTTCCTCTCACCGTCTGTAATTTTCGCGTTTGTGACCCAAAGGAATTCTGGAATATTCGTCGATAACAACCGCGCAATTTCCATTTCAGATATTTCTTAGAACCGTGTGGAGCCACCCAGTCCTGCTGACAAAACATTGCTCCGATTGCATTATTTACAGGTCAAAACTTGCCAGAATTGCTATGCCAGGTCCCGGAATCCACTCACAAAACGACTGAAGGGACACAACTTCACTCCGTGAATTCCCACAACTCGCTCGAAAACTTTGAGCGGCTCACTTCGTGTGAAATTGCTTCTCACCTTTGTTTTCTTTCAAAGGATTGCCTCTACCCATCAACCCAGCTTTATGATGCCAGGCAGGGGGCTTCTGAGGTGGAAAATGGCTCGAAAAACACACTTATAAATCAAATAAGTAACGAATTGTAGCTACAGTAATCGTTGAGAAATAAACGACAGCTGGCCTGACAGGGCCTTTGAACTTGTGGACCGGCCAAATCTCCGTGGTAACCCCTCGAAAATTACAGAAAAACACATACAAAATGATGGACAGAAATAAGTTAAGTTTTAATTATGGGCCTGTAACTCAAAAACGAGTCGAATGACCCCCATTTTATAACAAGATTCATCTTTCTGCAAAAGTCTAAAACAAATCTATACATTGGATTCAGAGCCACCGTAATTTTTCGATAATTTAAAGTGACTCTAGCTGAACCCAATAAGCCACCTTAAATCGGCATTGGGATGTAACAGTGAAAGGCAACTTAGCTTGTTGCAAATCTATTCCTGTGGATTCAAGGCGAACTGGACGACTTTCTTGCTATATTTAAGCCTTGCCACCGCACAGTATTCTCGGTGATTCGGTAATCTCGGCGGAAACTCTAGTTACTTGTGGATTAATTTAGTGAT
The DNA here is from genome assembly GCA_016490735.1 of Pachyseris speciosa. Lineage (NCBI taxonomy): Eukaryota > Metazoa > Cnidaria > Anthozoa > Scleractinia > Pachyseridae > Pachyseris > Pachyseris speciosa. Next base: position 477,323 of record JAEMWC010000020.1, on the reverse strand, counting down.
GCAAAGGCCACTTGAAGAAAATCTGTCTAGCCAACTCGCAAGAGGCCAATGTTTGGAATTATATACCGTTTTGACAACATAAATCCACTTTGTCTTGCTCTCTTTTACTATCACAACGTCTCGCCTACCAATAAGCAAACGCATGCAAACTGTTTACATGAGAATAAGAGCTATATACGTGACTGCTGAACTTGAAGTAGGATAAAAACTATAAGGTTGGACTCAAGTATCAGCTGGACTGATCAATTAATATCGTTAATTTCCCAGTATCGAAGGGACAAATTTTATATGATAAAGGCTTAAAAGCAAGAGTGGTGCTTGCCTTTTGTGATGTGAGAATCGAGAACCGAATCTAGCGGCCGCGACCCTCATCGGTCAAAGATCGCGCGATTTAATCCCGTCAACATCTTCAAGAAAATAACAGCTGCGGCCAGTCGATGTCAGCCGTCAAAATGAGAGGTGGGGTATGTTCCTTTCCCCCCACAGGCGCCTCAATATGGTTACCACTAAAGTCTTAGAGAAACTTTACTTGAAAACGCTGGGTTCAAACCTGTTCTACCGCTGACATTAGGTTCGATTACCAGCCGTTGTTTCAAGAAATGAGCCCACGCTCACTGCCCGAAAAGACTCTTACGGGGAAGGGATACTCCGGATGCGAGTAAGCGGCCGAAATCGGGCCTACGTTTACATCCGAGAGAGAGAATTTAGCTTCCTTATTATCTTTCTCTGCCAGTATATAACATTAAAGACTCAATTTTCAAGTGCCAATGAGCCAAATAGCACTTGACACAAGACTCGGTAACCTGTTTTCTATAAATCAGATATAAACATGACAAAAAAGCTTATAATACGCGCGCGGACTCATTGTTCAGTAAGTGTGTTTAGATGAGAGTATGGAAACACGGTTGTGACATCACACTCTCTGTGTTTCTCAGTACAATGTGCCCTTTGCAGGGTGTCAGTCACGTGGTACAAAAACGCCATGCTGGGACGCAAGCAACCCACTGGGACAAGACAAACAAAGAAAATTACCATTTTAAGGTGGCTCCTACCGGATTCCAGCATTTTCAAGCACTAATATTTTGATGGATCATTACTACCAATCCTTATATGTTAAAACCTTTAAAGTGGTATCATTGGCGAACAAGTTATGAATTTTTTTAGACATAACTGGTTACCATAGCAACACCATAGCCTGTTAAAAACACCCCTAATTTTAGAATTAACTCAAAAACGAGCTCAGTAAGCCCCAGTTTTTTTTTTCGGGAACTAATTAACATAATAAAATAAAGCTTTTTGCAAAGTTAAAACAAATTGTAGGAGCGGATTCAGAGCCACCTTAAAATTTCCAAAATTTATGGTGGCTCTGAATCCGCTCCTACAATTTTTTCTAAACTTTGCGAAAACTTGGCTCTCAACACGCTTATTACTTTTCAACGATAAAAAATAGGGGTCACCGAGCCGGTTTTTAACTATTTCTGCTTAAAGTGCACCTAACCCCAAAAAATTGTTTTCGCTTAAATAAATCTTTGCACCTGTACGAAACGTATTGCGTCGTTTTGAGCCTTTTAAAACCAAATATTGACTTTTTATAGGCTGCAAAAGTTACTAAATTTAGCCATCATCTGTCCCACGACCGAGCTAGTAAGGGGCATGGGTCTATTCCTTACATGACGTCACAAACCGATTTCCATCGCATTAAGTCTTTGTAAACATGCATGCAAAGCAGTTTGTGACGTCATGTAAGGAATAGACCCATGCCCCTTACCAGCTCGGTCGTGGGACAGATGATTCGTAACTTTTACAGCCTATAAAAAGACAAGATCTGGTTAAAAAAGGCGCAAAAAGGCGCGGTGTGTTTCGAACAGGTGTAAAGATTTATTTAAGCGAAAAAAATATTTTGGGGTTAGTTGCACTTTAAAGCTAAAATAAGGTGTGTCTTTAACAGGTTATTGTGTTGCTATGGTAACCTGTTATGTCAGAAAAGTTTCGTAACTTGTTCACCAATGATTGGGCATTTCTTTGATACCACTTTAAAGGTATTAACATATAAAAATTTGTAATAATGATCCATAAAAATAATATTGCTTGAAAGTGTTGGAAACTGGTAAGAACCACCTTAAATGATGTAAGCTTTTTGTTTGTCTTGTCCCAGTGGGTTGTTTGTGTCCCAGCATGGCGTTTTTGTATCACGTGACTGACATCCTGCAGAATGGTCAAACTTTGCCCTGTCAGGTTGTCAAAGTCGTCACACCTCAGCTGCCAGGTTCTAATCGGCCAACTTGAAACACCGCGAGATGTGTTGTAAAATGAGAATTCTCTGAAAAATTATACAGAAACGCTATAGAACTTCTAACGTTACCGGCAAACGGAAAACTGTTGTTTTTCATATTTTTGGGCATCCATCAATTGATAAGATAAAATCTTCTTATCAACGCATGATTAAGATTCAGAAACAAAGGATTTAAACGGTAGGTAAAAAGAATCAATATACAACGATTTCTGTCTCTTTAATGTACTCCTTAGAACAAAGTGATGGTTACCCTGCGAGCAGTTGGTTTCTCCTTCGCTTCCCGAGAGAGAAACCACTGCGAGAAACCGTTCGTTTCTTTGCGTTAGCCGCCGTCCAGCGCCAAGGACGAATAAATTAAATTTGAACCGGTAAAACGAGTTAGTAAACTTGGTTTTTGCCGTTGCGCATGCGTTAACCTACACAACTGCTGCGTTTGAGCGAGCCTGCTGTGTAGTGATGAAAATGGCAAGATATTTTACAGCCTCGGCTAATTCACCACTCAAAACTTTCTCTTTGGTCTGGAGGGATATTTAATACTGACCAAAAAACCAATAGAGAAATAAAATAATCTAAAATTGGCATATTTAGCAATGTTTACTTCACAATTAAAACCCTTCCCACCTTAATTTTGTCCGTTGCCAATGTCACAAATACCGGCGGGAAGGTGTCTGAAATTTGCAAATTAAACAATAGACAGAGCTGTAAACAGGCCATATTCTCGTTGGAATTTGTGAATATATTCACTTCAATTCAAATGGAGGCTAACCCTGTAAAAATGCTTTCTCAGTGATTTTGTTCAGGGTCATCGCTAACTCGAAACTTGACTATTCTTGTACTTCGGACAGCTACGATTTTGATCAAATTTCAAAGTATTGCACTTCTAAAGCCAGCAACATATCGTCATTAAATTTTTTATAGTTATTTCTTTCATCTGTGTATAGAAAATATTACAAAAGGGACTTTGTCGGGCCCTTATGTTATGTTAAAGAATTTTGATTATGTCATATGAAAACCAGTAATAGAAATGGCAAGTACGGCAAAATCATGGTCAGGTGGTATTGTTTTGCGATCGCATGCGCTCTAAACATGGTGTACAATTACTACTCTACATCGATCAATCATATTTCACTGACCACCTTAATCGGAGTGGTCTCCACTCAAACAAGGGTGGAACCTGGCGTCTCGCTCAGAATTTTATTAATCATTTACGTGTAGATTAGGACAGTGCCTTCTGGGAATCCGATCCAGGTGATGCCTGCAAGTGTAACGACCGCGGTAAGTCCAACCATTCTAGTACCTTTGGTCGACGTTTAGTCTGTCTAGTATTGATATTGTATTATGTCTCTTAAAGAAAATTGATGACAAAAAAGCCACTGGTCTTGACAAGATTCCGAGCAAGCTGTTGAAGATGGCTGCTGGTATTATCGCACCTTCGCTTACCGCTATCTTTTCTAATTCTATTCTCACTGGGATATATCCAAACGAATGGAAATCGACATAAGTAACTCCAGTTTTGAAAAAGGGTCTTAAATCGGATCCTAACAATTATAGGCCGATTTCTGTTATTCCGACAGTTTCTAAAGTTTTTGAACAAATTGTTTACAACCAACTCTACCATTATTTAAACGATAACAAATTACTATCAAGTTGCCAATCAGGGTTCCGCTCCTTACATAGTACTTTCACGGCTTTGCTTGAGGCGACAAATGATTGGTCAGTTGACATCGACAATGGGCTACTAAATGGCGTCGTTTTTATCGACCTTACTAAAGCATTCGACACCATTGATCATGAGATTATCTTGCGTAAAATGTCATACATGGGTGTTGACCAGGCAGCTATCAGGTGGTTCCTGTCGTATCTAAGTGGCCGAACCCAAAGATGTAATGTCAACGGCAAACTATCAACTGCTCGAGATCTCAAGTGCGGCGTTCCAAAGGGCAGTATATTGAGTCCTTTGCTTTTCCTAATTTATATTAATGATCTCCCCAACTGCCTGGCGGCCGCTGCGCCAAGGATGTTTGCTGATGACACAAACATTACACTAGCGGCTAAAACGTTAACGGATCTGAAACAAGCCTTAATCCCTGAACTAAATAACCTAAGCTGCTGGCTTAAAGCCAACAAGCTTAGTTTAAACGTTGCCAAAACAGAGTTAATGATAATTGGGTCAAGGCAGAGATTATCTGTCGAAAATGAAGACGTCGAAATAAGAATTGACGATCAAATCATAAAGAGGGTTGGACATACCAAATCCCTGGGTGTTACCATCGATGCTCACCTTACTTGCCGCAAACACGTTGAAGAAATAAGCAAGAAGGTATCCTCCGCTATAGGCGCCCTCAAACGGGTGCGACCCCTTATTCCCAAGGAAACTGCCATTCAAATTTATAACGCTCTAATTTTGCCAAATTTTGATTACCGCAAATGAATAAAATGGATTAGTTTCTAAAGAAACTGTGGTGCTGCGTCGGTGGGGGAGTGAAACACGAAAATTTGGTTTATCAACGGAGTTGATAATGTAAATTGACCACCGCAGTTCGGTTTGGGACTATCTCAGTGGCTACTTGAGTGATAAGCTCCAAAAATTGCAGAATAGTGCAGCTAGAATAATTACAAAATTGCCCTTTGATACGAACTCAGGTCACCTCCTATCCACCCTTAACTGGGAGAGACTATCAATTAGACGAAACAAACAGAAAGCCTTAACGATGTATAAAACAATGAATGGTCTTACCCCGGAATATCTCCAACGTCTTTTCGCTCAGAGCTACTCTAATTAAGACCTGAGAAACTCTGAGGGAAAACTGGCACTGCCTAAACCAAGAACCAATTATTTAAAACGTAGCTTCAGTTCTCCTACAGCGGGGCCAAGTTATGGAATAACTTGCCCGATAGCTTAAAAAATGTCGGATCTGTTGATCAATTTAAGCGAAATCTGAAGAAGTTATCCAACATATCGGATTCCCACACGGCAATCATGTAAAGCAGTTAGTTGTAAATAGTCTTAGTTTTTAACTTGTAATACTCAACTGATGATTTTCAGAGTTTAAATAAAGTCTTACATACATACATACATACATACATACATACATACATACATACATACAGACAGACAGACAGACAGACAGACAGACAGACAGACAGACATACGGAAGTGAGCTCGTAGGACGGAAGTTCGAATGGTTCTTGGTGTTTATTTTTTATACATTACTAACACATTTTTGACCCGAGTGGCATTTTTTCTCATAACACGACTCCGCGTTATCACGCGAAATTGTTCTTTCATTAACTGATTCCCACTTTGAAATTTGACAAACAGTGTACTATTTTAAGAACGGAGGCGAAGGGTAAACATACTTAGACTTTGAAGAGGGTGTGAATGAGGGTAACTCGATAACGCTTAACATTTAATTTTTTGGCTCTGTAACATGAAACAATTAAATTTTAGGCATTTTAATACCAATAAAGATCGATTTACGAAAACATTTCAAAAGGAAAACTAACGATAAAAACGTTACATGACGTTTCGACGACCTGATGTAATCATTGTCGAATGTGGAGACATTAACATAAGTGACATTATACACCTATTTCTGTATATATATATATAATGTCACTTAGGCCCGTTTCAAAAGTCGAACTTCTCATGAGCCGAATCTAATGCAAATGAGCGAAAACAGTAGATTTTTCTCATTTGCATTAGATTCGGCACATGAGAAGTTCGACCTTTCAAACGGGCCTTATGTTATGTCTCTACATTCGATAACGATGACATCAGGTCGTCGAAACGTCATGTAACGTTTTTATCGTTAGTTTTCCTTTCGAAATATTTTAACGCTGACAGTAAAAAGTTCACTGTAACAGTAATTTTTTTCCAGAAAGAAACAAACTGGGCCGCCAAAAGGCCAATATACTTTGTTTAGTATATCACGGAGGTTTTGGCCATTTTCCAACAATTCCCGATTACTTCAAGATTTTCGAAGACTGACGAAGATGTATGAAGACTACCGAAGATTTCCAAGAAGAAATCCGAAAATTTACTACTTTACTTTTGTAGTTATATTCACGTGGGAAAGAAATATTTTTTGTAGTTTACAGATTCGATTGTTTTCAGAGAGAAAAATCCTTGTAATTAACTCAAATTAATGTCATAACAGAATATTTTTGTAATCATTAAGATAGGATACAATGTACAATGCTCAACAAAAATGACAGATTAATGTCCCTCCTTCCTTGCCAAAAGTTTATGAATATTTGTCATACCTGATTGTCCAGATGTTCCTACAAATCAAGCCGAAAATGAACCTTCCAAACACCTAACAGTATTTTCTAGTCCAGGAACAGTAAACATTAAAAAATGGCCAATTTAACAGCAAACACTAAGTATTATGAGCAAATAATACTAAACACTAAACTCCATTCATACCGGTAGAGTCATCCAATCGCAAGCATCAGAAAGGAATAACCAAAAAAATCCGGGAAGACAAACGAAAGCTTGACGAAGTTCCTGGCTCCAAGAAATTATGAATTCGAGCAAAATGATCACGCTCAGGGTTCCTAACGATACGCTTGATTTTCATTCTTCTGTCTTCGGTCATAAATGTAGCGGAACTGACGACAGTTTGTAATCCGAAACTAGACGATTTGCATTAATCTTTCCGGGTTTTTTTTTTTTTTCAGTTCAACAAATGCTCTGATGATCATCACTGGAAACAGTATTTTGCTTTGTTGCAGTGAAGGAAGACTGAAGAAAATTCGTGTGGACGGTACGATGGGCAGAAAGGCAAATATTTGATTCAACGTTTGACATTGATTTATGAGTGAAGAAAATTTGACTAGGAGTTGAACAAAAACGTCAACACACAAAGTTTTCAATGATTTAATCTCAGATCCGGGGGGGATGTACTCCCATAAATTTTGGATAGGTGTGTGCCGCGAAGGGTCTGAAAACCTGACCCTAGTTTAGGATGAAGCTAGCGAAAGTTGATACCCTATCTAAGGCCCAAACTCGAAAAAAAAATGGAAAGCATCGGCGTGAAACAAAAGTCGGATTCGCAGGCTAATATAATACGGGACGATCCAAACAATGTCTAACCGCGCAGAAAAACAAAATTTATCATTTGTTTTTCGTTTAGCTGGGTATTTACGCCCTGCTATTTTAGCTGATACAATTTGCACTCTATCTAAGGATCACACCGGGAACACTATGCCTACATGGGCAAAAATGACACCCTATTGCATATAAGTGAAAGCTCAATTTTTTTTTACCATTTCAAGTATTTAATTTCATCGCACTGTGCACCAACAAGAGAAAATTTTCTCTTGGCACCGCGGTGTAGTGGTGGCGGAAAATTATTCTGGAATTTAAATTTGCGACTTATAAACGCTGACTATTAATAAGTGAACAGACGTAAACCAAAATGATCCCGTTTCGTCAAAATGCGCCTTTATTGGCTTAAATAGGTATAGCGTCTTAGAGAGCCTATGTATTTGAAATATTAATTAAATTATATACAAATAAATAGCCAGAATTCGATTTTGTAAACTTAAAAAATAGTTGCTCTATATAATTATGTTCAGCACATTCTGGCAAAGGCATCAATGTTGAATTGCTTGCATGTGTCTTATTTATTTTTCAAAAGAAAAAAATTAAACCAGTAAACAATTTAGTATTTTAGTAATTTTATCCATGTAGTTTTGCCAAAGAATTGCCAGAGAGTCCATTTTAGTGAGTTCATCTGCATTAACCTTAGGAGACTAATCCACTGATCTCCTCAAAGCACTATTGGCTGCTCTCGATTGCAAGAATGTCGGGATCCTGTGTAAGGTTGGCTGGCCTGGCTGGCCTGTATCTCAGGAACGCGAGAGAAGCCGCCCTGCGCGGACTCCTCTCGCGTTCCCAACACGATGCCCAAATAAATTGTTGACGTAATTTCAGCAGCTAAATTGACATTTTAGTTTATACATATGCTATAAGTGAAGCGTATCCAGAAGAGTGTTTATCGTTTGTGTTTTAAACGAGTCCCAGTTTGCTTGGTCCTGCATTTTTTGCTCTAGTTTTGCTTGACTTGGGTAGGGAGGAATCTGAAATGATTTTATGCAACGAAAAAACTGGTCAGTTAGTGTAGGAAAACACAGATAAAAGAGACGATAATAGAAAGAAGATGATATTTAAATTGGGCTGTGATAGCACTCAAATCTACACTCGTGTTCACGAGTAATAATACCCCGCCCATTGTAAAACCCACTCTGAAAGAAACTCAAAGGATAAAAAACAAACAAAACAAAATAAATAACAAAAAGCAAAAACAACAACAACAACAAAAACAGAAACGAAACAGAAAAGATTGCTAAGGGCCCGAGGAAAATCTCTCGTTCCCAGTGTCCCTCTCCCGTTCTATTCTATCTCCACTGAGGCTGCTCCCATTCAGGGATGTTCAGTCCCTTTGTTTAATTTCTTATTCAGAGTTGTCCTCGGGGAAGCCTAGGATCGATTCCTTGTACAATATATGTGATTTACTTTCTCGATCTAATTCCAGGAGTATCTGATCCAATGTCAGTGCGCAGAAAGCAACTAGCTACAACTTTTTTAACAGTAATTAATCAGGTTTTTTTTTTCGCTTTCCAAAGACTGCTTTATGAAATTCCAAAACACTGCACGGCACTGGATGACTAGAAAAATATCACACTTACTTGATTTCTTAGTTTTCGTAGCGTAGCCTCATATGCATGCTGAAGAAACCAACTTTTCTTTATCAGCACACACTCGGCGCCATTGCTTACCTGCAAATACACAAGCAAGAATCTTTAGAAAAAAAAATCATAAGCTCCTGCAGTAGCTGCATTACCGTGAATTGCTCATATTCTGCACTGAAGTGTGACTATCAGCCATTATTATTCAACACATTTTAGCACCGTCCTAATATGGTCATAACGCGCTCAATATTCGTACCGCACACTCAACAGATATCCTGCGATATACGCCATTTCGTGTGTTGCGGAGAAAAATGGCGGCTTGTCTAGCGTTTCTGCAATGAACTCAGTTAACTGTTCTTTGTTATCAGTGTGTTGAATAATATGTCAATTATCCTGCTCAATCTTACGGAATATTCCCTGATTTTAGCCAGCCTGTCCTAAGCCTCGTCGGCAAAGTATGCGAGGCGATTTCCGCACGATTTCGCACGATAACTGTTAATTATTATATGACTGGCTCTTTCAGCGGTCAAGATGAATCAGTTCTCCTGCTGTGATTGGCTACTCGCGAGGTCAAGATGCAGCCATCTTGAACGCTCGGGATAGCCCGTTTGTCCCGCGTTTTACTGTCTTTATAGCGTCCTTTGAGTCATATAATAAATCCTTTATTGACCAAGCTTGTTCGGTCAAGATGGCGGGATATTGGCCTCTTTCTTTTTTTGCGTGTTTAAGGACCTCGACTTCGCCTCGGTCCATAATCACGCAAAAAAATAACTTAATTGGCCAATATCCCGCCATCTTGACCTCACGCTTGGCCAATAACCCATATATATCTTGGCACTGCAGAGAATCACGAGTAGAAATAATAAAAGCTCATGATCTCAAGGTCCAAACAATTCTTTGACATACCAAATGACATTTCACAGCAGGATTGTCGAAGAGTATCATTGAAAGTCCCTAGAAAGTACAAGAAGAACAAAAATTCACCAGTGGTCCTTTTATAAAAACTTGGCAATTACTTTGGATTAAGTGAAACAGTATAAACGATAGGAAAACTTACAAACTGATCTTTGGGCTTGAGTAACTCAATCTGTACGACTACTTGTTCGCCCTTCTGATCCACATCTGGTGTCTCGTTTCTACTGCAATCGCTCTGAAATCACGATGATATTTTAAAATAAATGCTTTCATTATTTTATGAAAAGGGGTACGTAACTTAAAATAAACCGTCTATTGCCTAAAATCTAAAGACTTTGTTAGAATATATCTGCGCTTTTTCTTCTCCACGTCCTTTATTACTGTTGGGTCTTCTTAAAACCTGGTTTCCATACGATCGCAGACGATCGCGGATCAACGCAGATATGGGTATTAGCACATTCCGTTCTAGTGTTGTACCTCGAGCCATAACTTACCGGAGCGACCTTATTGTGGAAAGTGTCTGCATTGCTGATTCGTTTGTGTATTCTTTCAATCTTCTCCCGGTGCTGCTCTCTTTCTTTGACTGTGAAATAAACAACGTGATATCAGTTGGCGTCTAATGACGTTTTAATAATCCACATCCAATGAAGGCACAGACTCACTGAAACTCACCTTCTCTTGGAAAAGCTCGTGATGCCAAGGCAACGTTTTTTCCTGTTTTCTGTTTAAGAAATTTAGGGAAAAAAGAAGTGAAATCATCAAGATGTCCACTGAAGAGTTGATTTCACCAACTTGCTTTACAAACAAGTCAACAACAACATAAAACAAGGAAAAGGAAAACAAGAAACTGCTTTGCATTTCAAAGAGCGATCAGTACTGGAAAGACTTAAAGAACGAAAGAGTCAAATTGCGTCGCGCTCAGTCTGGCAAAGGTTGTAATATATGCCACATATCTAAAATATTGCAGGTTATAACACTTTTGCAGCTTTTGGGGATTTGTTAACGCGGCGGATCTGCAATTGAAACGAATAATTCTCCGATCGTCAATTCAACAATATTCTTGGAATATTTGCTTTCATAGTCACTTGCATTTTCGACCGCGCCATATATTTGGTCTGTAAAAAAAATGGCCGAATTTAGCGGCTGAATTTAAAAGCTAATAAGAGATTTCTTTATTCAGAAGTGGATAAGGTATTTACCCTAAATTTTTCTGGTTCACCAACTAACGCCGGCAGGGACAAGTCTCGATTTTTCTGTGAAGTCAACGAAGGTTCAGTCTTGGGTCGTTTAAAGTCAGGTGACAATGCGGCAGGCCTGACACGATCACCAGCAGCTGTTGAGAAAGAAACAAACACGACGATATCCTCAGGAATGAAAATGCTTCTGATTTACGGGGCATTAACAAAGATTTTTCGAAAGGTTAAGTTACATTCACGAAAGTTTTATTATGATAAGGATTCACCGTCTTAAAGTAAAACCAGGTGAATCGAAATACCAAGCTAAAGGGCCATCCCTAGCTATATCTATTCCTCCCAGCAGCAAATTTCACCGAACCTTCACCCACTCTGCAGGCAAAGCTTTCGTGGGGTCAGTTGAGTCCTTTATATAGCTGTGTTAAGAAAAGCTTATGCTATAAAACAGTTCCTTGGTTTGCGATGAAAACATTTAAAAGTGAATGTAATCTGTGTGCAAGTAAAAGAACAACAAATACACACACAAAACGGAATAACGGCAAATACGAAATTAAAACCGTCGCCGGGGGAACAGCTGGTATCTAGGCATCAAAACGAGGCGTTACTGGATACAAAAATAATATTCCTTCCTGTGGAATCTTTCATGGGCGCAGTCAGCTAATACGTACAGATTTCTTTGATAGCCAGCATTGCCGCTGGTTTCATTTGAGATGCTTTCTGGTTCTAGTGTGACTCCAGTGAATGTTTTTTATGTGTTTCCTCCTCGAGTACGATATAATTGGAGAAGACATGAAAAAAAAAAAAAAAAAAAAAAAAAAAAAAAAAAGACATGGAAAAACCCCAGCCGTAAAGAAGTTTGTTCTGAGGGAGCCCAATATCTATATTCTTCCTCGCCACGTTTATTTGCTTTGTGTAACTGTTTTGTTTTATCGTTATTTGTATTTTGTGGTTAAATAAATGAACATCCAAACATCCATCTTTGAGAAAATTTCTATAATTTTTAATCCGCGCTTTCCTCAAGAGCGACCCCCATGATGTACACAATGCTTGCAAGATTTATAAATCTCAGCTACATTTCAAAAACACCAGGCAAAGGCGCCCACATATTCGTTATCTTGTGGAAACATTTTGAAGCATTGAAATAGTTGCTAAGTGCTTATATACAACACAGATTTTTTTTACTTACAATAACACAATTATAGCTTTTAAAACTATTGAGAAAAACAACAAATTGACACTTAATTGTAGGCAATAATTACTAGATTTCAAATTTTGTTTTAAAATGTGGATTTAACATTTAAGTGTTCAAAAATGGATATCATCATCGCCTATTTTCGCTTTTAAATTTCCCTGGCGCTGCCATTTTGGATTTGATGACGTGTAATGGTTGCGCTATTGTTTAACACAAAGGATTTGCTGCTTCATTTGCTTCCTGACAATAGCTGCAACCATTACACTTCATCAAATGCAAAATGGCCGCGCCTGGAAAATTTGAAAGCGAAAATAGGCGATAATGATGTACACTAAATGTTATATCCACGTTTCAAAACAAAATTTGGAAGCTAGTAATAATTTCCAACAATTTAGTGTGAATTTATTGGAAGAGTGGAGGTTCCCTTTAAAGTGCACCTAAACTCAAAATTTTTCTTCGCTGAATTAAATCTTTGCACCTGTTTGAAACGCATTGCGCCTTTTTTTACGCAATCTTGACTAGTTATTTTGACTTTTCTAGGGTGTTAAATTTGCAAAATCTGGCCATCGTCTGCCCCACGACCGAGGCAGAAGGGGCTTGGGTCTATTCTCGATTTGAGGTCACAAACTGATTTACATCGCATTAAGTCTTTGTAAACATGCATGCAAAGCAGTTTGTGACGGCAACTCGAGAATAGACCCAAGCCCCTTCTGCCGACTCGGTCGTGGGCAGAAGATGGCCAGATTTTGCAACTTAAACACCCTAGAAAAGTCAAAATAACTAGTCAAGATTTGGTAAAAAAGGCGCAATGCGTTTCAAACAGGCGCAAAGATTTATTTTAGCGAAAAAAATATTTGGGTTTAGGTGCACTTTAATAATACGACTTTTACACTCTGTGCGTGGGAGGCTAACTCTGATAGGGACGGCTGACCCTTTTATCTGTGGATAAAAACACTAATAGCTTCATAGAAAGCAAACCGCTAGAGCATAACAAGAGTATAAAAAGGACCAGTACTACACTCTGATTTGAAAGATTAAAAAGTTTGCACCACAAAAAAGGCACTAAAGCATTTATCACTAAAGGCCGGTTTCCCGATATGACCGCTACGATCGCTGCGATCATATGGAACTACTTTCCGCCGAACGTAGCGACCGTCGGTAGCGACAGCAAAAATACCAGGATGCTCCGCGTTATCGAGAGCAAAGGACGAGGACGGGAAACGTCAACGAGAACGTCGCAAAGCAAGAGGCTTAATGAGCAAACACAATCGCTCTGCACGTGTGTTTTGCATTTTTGTACATTTCTTTGCCGTCCTCTGCAAAAAAAAAAAAAACGTGAAATGAACAAATGTTAGGTTTTGGCGAGAACGTGAGGACATGAAGCAAATATTTCTTTCTTTTTCTTTACTTTACCGCCGTTCATAGAAATTTAGTTTCTGGATAATTCGCCGAAATTTTACAAGTTGAAAAAATTGGAATAGTGGCGAAAGTGCTACAATAATGAGAAGATATATTTTGAAATAACGTTTTCGTTGCCGTCGCGTCCTCGTTTCTGAAACTCGCTAATACCAGGATACACATGCGTACGTCCACTCATTTAAAATGATCTCTCGAACCCAGAATCTATGGCTTCTTTGTCTTCCCGTCGTCTTCTACGTTGAAAAACACCGATAAGTAGGAAAAACCAAGCTTCAAGCGGGAGTCGACTTTCACTGCCGCCAGGTTGAATTTGACGAATGGCGCAAACGATGTTGTCAGACCCAGGTCCTCTCGATCTTCATTCCTTTTGTCAGCGATCATAGAAATCGCAGCGATTATATGGAAACCATCAATCGCTACGATGGCAGTGATGGCAACAATCGTAGCGATCGTAGGGAAACCAGCCTTAAACGCTACGGAGCATCAATGGAATGTTGAGTATAAACAGCATCCCACACTCTTAGACTATGGAAATGCTATTTTGAACAAAAACACTGAGAACTAAATTAAAATAAAATGGCATAAACTGATTTGAGACAACATATAAACTGTTGTGGCATTGAAGTTCAGCGATGTGTTTGCTGAGCAACTTTAGCGATTATTTTGGCTCATTAAACCTATTGTCTTGTTTTTGCCCTGCACGCATGGTACAGCCGTGGTTGACACGTGCACTAACATGTTTTTGTCAGCCAAGCACCAAAATCTTCGTAACAAATAAAACTCCTGATGCATAAAAAGTGTGTTGGAAGGAGCATTTCTACACTCCGATTTGAAAGATTGACAGATGTTTTGGCTGCTTTATTATACCACAAAAAATATTACAGAAGAGCCAAATGTTCACTTTTAACTAACAAGTTAATTTTACCACGACGACTAAGTTAAAAACACTAATATCCATAACAGGAAACGGTTGATAAGTCGTGGATCAGTGGCTGTACGATTTGTATGTTTGGTGGTCGCATGCCGTGGGTGGCATGACGTCAATTACCGCCGTTCTCACAATTTTTAATTTTTTGCAACTTGAAGCAGAATTCTGTCAACGTTGCTGAAAAGAGCGACTCAAACTTTATAAAATAGCCAAGTTTGTCGTATCTTGTTGTATCACAATTTAATTTTTAAGATTTTTCAATATCCCTGCGGGAGGGGGAGGTTGTACAAACTTGTCCTTCAGCATACAAACGTCTTTTGATTTTGTAGAACCATATTTTCACTAATTTGCAACGCACATCTCTCAAACTCGGCGTTTCTACAGCAGCTTCGATAGATTCAGTTTTCACCATCTGGCCTTTTTCTAAAGTTGAAACAAACCGTATTATGTTGTAATTATTAATATCTGAATTCCTTCCTACTTAGTTCTTGCTGATCAATAGATTCCATGTTTTAATATTATCATGTTGAAATATTATTATCGCATTCCCTCGTGCCACAATTTTGATTCCCCGTGACGTCATTCGGTTGGATTTTCAGCTTCATTTGTTTTCTGACAAAAGCAGGAAGCACTTTTTGACGAACGCTTTTCAAGGATACTGACTACATGGCTACTATGGTGGAAATTACCTGCGCCGCCACCTGTATTGCTACATTGCTTATAGTTTTGTTCGTGATCAAGTCAGTGTGCCGAGCTGCAATAGAGCCAAGAGTTCCGCCTCTTAACATCAAAGTTACCCTCAAAACACCAAGAGAACGAAGACTGAGACGAAGAAGAGGAAGAAGACCCGTTCAAAACAATGTTGGTCGCGCTCTACGCCAGCCACAAGAAAATGACGAACTCGGAGATCTCTTGGGTCGCCAACATTACGGTAAGTTGGTAAAACTTACCGTACTTTACACCCGGCTTTTACCGAGAGCATCCATTTATATCAAAGAATATCTGCTCGGAATTTTATTAACACAACACCTGTGAGAAAATCACAAGGAAACTTCAAATGCCTTCTCTATAAAATTGTTCTAAGAAAGAAACCTAGTAAATTAAACGCGCGATCTTTCAAAGTTCTTGTGAATGATTTGTGACTTCATTTGACAGCCCGAGGGCTCTGGAAAGTCATTACCTGAGGTACCTGAGGTCCCAGAAATTGTGAGGTCATAGATGATGAGACAGAAACAATGACAAGGAGAAAGGTTATATTTCAAAAGGAAGCGAAGTTGCTTTGACTGTTGTTCAATGATAGAACGGTCAATTCCTCAAGTTGGGGCTGAGGTCTGAATAATTCCAAAGCCGACTCAGTTGCCGTGATTTCGCCTCCCTGTCCTTTTCATTTAAAGTACAGTCACGGCTTTTGAATGCATTGAAAAGAATCTTCACGTTTCAAAAGATATATCACAGTTCGCGAAATATTTTCACGAATAAGCTGGAACTGACAAACAGATACGAAGTAGAAAAAGGGGCTCAAAATCTGAACAGCAAGATTTTAAAATTATAATGAAGAGTGAATCAAGTGATTTGTGTAACGTCAGTAGACGGTTTTAATGATAGTTATGGTAGAATGGTTTGTACACTAGAAAACATCGTTTTGAGCGAGAAAAATCAAGTGAGTTGAAACAACTGACAACGTAATCCCTTAATTCCTCAAAAATATATTTTTCCAAACCCTCGTGTAGATTGCTACCAAGAAAACGATATCTGCCGTGCTGTTATTAAGGGTCTCCTAAAACAACCCAGAACCGCAAAACCTCCGATTTTAACATAAAAGAGCGGAAATTATAATGAAGAGTCAAGTGGTTTGTGCAACGTCAGTAGATGGTATAATGGTATAATGGTAGTTAGGGTCGAATAGTTTCATACTAGGACACATCCTATTGAGCTAAGAAAATTAGGTAAGTTGAACGAAACTGACAAAGTAATCCTTTAATTCCTCAAAAAGATCTTTTCCCAACCTCGTCGTGTGGTTTTCAACTCTGGAAACGATATCTTCAGAGCTGTTAAAAGGCCTCGTCCACACGTCTCCGTTTTCATTCGAAAACGGAAAATCTTTTTTCCGTTTTCAAAAAAATTCGCGTCCACACATATTGTTTTCCAATCGTTTTCGCTCGTCCACATGTATCCGATTCTGTTCGAGAACAGCTGCTTTTATACGAATCTATCTTGAGTCATCGTAAAATTCTCCATCTTTTCCTCTGAAAACAATGTTTGGTGGACAAAATTGTCTCACCAAGCTCTCTACGTACTGTTCTAACACTGATTATCAATTTTCGAGACCGGCGGTAAAGTCGTATTCTCAAATAATGTATCAGTCAATTCCAAAAGCGCCCATCCCCTTCCCGGGCAAACACCCGGGCATTTCACTTTTTTGAAAACTTTTGATCAAATGCCCCGCTGTGTCTCCAGTTCAGACGATCAAATGCCCCACTGTCAGGGCCTCAAAAAAGGCCAAATCAAGTGTAAATCTATAGCAAACCACTCGTTGCATGAAGCATTTTGGTCCGCTCCCCGCTCATAATGAATATTTTATTCTTAAATCGGTACCTTTTTCAGACCAAATCCGAAAAATGTACACCAAAACTCATTTCCGATCTCTTTTGTTGACACTCCAAACTTTGAATAAAGGAATATCACTGTATATTTAGTAAACAACGGAAAACCTACGCGGAATCTTGAAGTGAAGGGAGCGAAGCGGCTCCCTTGGTAAATGAATGAATATTTAGCTGGCGACCGCCGACCAATGTTTAGCCCAAAGTCAAATGCCCCACCGTGCGGGACAAATTTCGGATCAAATACCCGGGGTATTCCCGGGGGGAGGGATGGGCGCTTTTGGAATTGACTGATACATAACAAGCTCGAAATTTTACTTGAAAGAAAAATTAACCCTTAACCAACCACATTTGCGTTTATTATTCAACGCATTGCGACAATGTCCAAATATGGTCATAGCCCGCTCGATATTCGTCATGCGTACTCAACAAGCATCCTGCGATATAGCTAATTTTTTGTATCAGGGAGAAAAATGGCGGCATTTCTAACTTTTTTTTTTTTTTTTTTTTTTTTTTTTTTTTGCAATAAACACAGAAAATTGTGCTTTGTCATCAGTGCGTTGAATAATAAAACAATTATCCTGCTCAATCCTCTGGCATATCGGCTGATTTTAACCAAATAGGCCTACGGCCTCGTCGGCTAAGTATCAGGCGATATTCCTCGCTATTTCGCAGGATAATTTGTCAAAGAACACACCGTTTTCAAACGAAAACGGATAGGTGTAGACGGGGCCTAAGGCCCGTTTCAAACGTCGAACTTCTCATGTGCCGAAACTAATGCAAATGAGCGAAAACAATAGATTTTTCTCATTTACATTAGATTCGGCACATGAGAAGTTCGACGTTTGAAACGGGCCTAAGGGTCTTCTAAAAACCCCAGGGGGATTCTTTAAATGTCAAGTTACATCAGCGGAAAGCGTTGTCAACTGATTACAGAGGCTTTTTTGGGTGTTTAGATGAACAAACTCGACTGATGATATGACCCGGGGCTTATATATTTATAATATGAGCTCATCAGTTCAGCCGGTGATGAAAACTTTCCGGAAATGGTTCTGAAACATGGCAGGAAATCCTTCTTTGTTAAGGTGATTACATACTTAGCTAAAATAAACAAAAGATGAAATAACAATGACGAGAAAAAAAAAACAGTGATAATAAACGAACAGAGAGTCCAATATATTTAGAAACAGACGGCAAGACCGCAAGGCATTGCATGCATTCCCAAACTTGTGACTTCCTTTCATCCTTTTCGTGGGTTCATATACTGCATCTAGAAACTTTGGTAACGTTCACCCGAAAGTAAAGATTCTGAAATCGGTAACCTTTCCACCCTTTCTACTTTTCAGTTCAACAAGAGCTTTGAAGACCAACTCTGGAAACATTGCTTTGACTCGTTTCAGCGAAGAGACATTGAGCGAAATCCGTAAAACATTCGCTGAACTGAAAGGACACACGTCATCACTCTCAGTGATAAATGTTTTATTCAGCTATTAGGAGCAGGAGTTAAGGTCCACTGAAGTCAGCAGTTAACATAGGCTTATTACGAGATAAAATGTTTGGGTACTGAATTAATCATTGTCAGATATGGAAGTGAAATATTTCAAATAACAGTACAGTGACTTCATTAGAGAAAATTACGTAGCTTGTACCAATAAAGTGTTATTTTCTAATAATTACATGTAATCACATAAAGTATTTAAGCAATACTCCACAAGTTTCTCTGGTTTATAGGCTGATAAACCACTTGGGATGTGTTCTTCCAACATCCCAAGTGCTTTATCAGCCTATAAACCATAGAAACTTGTGGTATATTGCTATTATACAGTAATCCAGAAGACGCGCGAATTTTCCATGAGTTTACTGGAACAATAAACCATAGCTGATTCATCACCAATCAGAACGCGCGCATTGATTTTGTTATTATATAAATCTGTAATAAATCGAGACTATAAAATGCATACAAGTGGGGTGGATATTTTTGAATAATTTTCTTATTTCTGCCATTTGACAACTTGTTATTAGTCATCTCAGCCTTACAGCCTCCCTCTCGAAGAAGATTTATGATCGATGAATGTATTTAGTCAGGAGCCCATCAGATTTAGTATACGCCCTGCGTGACGACTCGTATCCTTTGTCACGGATTGGTAATTCGGCAGAAAATTTGTGAATTTTATTGATATCCTCTCTTACTTACCTCAGTCCTCCGTGCTATTTCGCAGATAGTATGATTATGATTATATGATGATGATGATAATAATAATAATAATAATAATAATAATAATAATAATAATAATTATTATTATTATTTTAACTCATTTTTTTGTTGAGAGGATGAGTTAATTGTCTGACGTTAAAGGAATAGTGTTGAGGTACCTGTGTACAGCGCTCTCCTCCTATCGGCCTCGTCGACAGGAATCACGGGAAGAACTGCTTTTGTTTTCTCGTGTTCGACCGTGGACCGCTTTAACCTTGCTGTCTTTTTCGATAAATGAGTGAGAACTCGACAAGAGCCCTGGAAACGACATAATAACGAGATATAATAAGGAAAGGAGTTTGGTTTAATGGAGGGGTGCGGGTGAGGAAGCAAAACGTTGGACTGACAAAGGTAACATAACAGATCATAGTAAGTTATGGAAGGGCTTAAATCGACAGTGGGATGTAACAGTGAAAGCTTGTTTCCAATCTACTCCTGTGGTTTCAAGGCGAACTGGACGACTTGCGCGTTTGCTATATTGAATCCTTGCCATCGTTCTCGGTAACTCCCGACATCACCGCCGATGCAATACAGTTACTTGTGGAGTAATTCGAAGATACAAAGGTCACTTGAAGAATAGCAAGCAAGCCAACTCGCAACAGGCAAATGTTTGGAATTACATACCGTTTTGACGACATAAATCCACTTTGTCTTGCTCTCTTTTACTATCACCACGCCTCGCCTATCAATAAGCAAAAAAAATTGAAACTGAATATGTGAATGATCATCGCAGTCATGAACAAAATAAAGCCTGAAAAATTGAGGCTTGCATGGGAGTCGAACCTATGACCTCTGCGATACCGGTGCAGTTCTCTACTAACTGAGCTAACAAGCCAACTGCTGGGAGCTGGTCATTTTGTTGGTTCGTAATTTGAGTGAGTGATGAATAGGCAAGAATAAATATATGAAAATCAGATATTCGAACTGCGGATTAAAGAATGAATATGCGAATGATCATCGCAGCCATGAACACTGCTTGAGTAGTTGTGAAAAAAAAAAGCCTGAGAAATTTCAGACTTATACGGGAATCGAATCCTCGACCTCTGCGATACTGGTGCATATTTATTCTTTGTATGGGAGTCGAACCCACGACCTCTGCGATACCAGTGCATATTCATTCTTTAATACGCAGTTCAAATACATGATTTCCATATATTCAGTCGTTCTTACAAATGCAAACTGTTTACATGAGAATGAGAGCGATGTTACGTGGCTGCTGAACTTGAAGAAAAAGATAAAAAACAAAAGGTTGAACTTTAGTATCAGCTGGACTGACTAATTGATAGCTTTAATTATCCAGTGTCAAAAGCCAAAACAACTACGAGACGATAAAAGGCTTAAAAACCAGAGTTGTGCTTCCCTTTAGTGATGCGGGAATCGGGAATCGGGTCTCATAACCGGAGCGGCCACGACGCTTATCGTTCTAAGGTCACGCGATTTTCTCCCGTCAGTATCTTCGCGATAATAACAGCTGTACTAAGTCCGTGTGCCGTCAAAATGAGACGTGGGGGATGGCGGCTCAGGTCATGATCTCTACCCTCATTTTCCGCCTCCCCCCCCACTCCCCCCGCAGGTGTCTCAGGACGTACCACCATGTTTTGGAGAAAAGTAACCTGTTCCACTTTTCACATTCGAGAGAAAGAATTTAGCTTCCTTATGACATTTCTGTACCAGTAAATAGTACTGTAGACTAAATTGTCACATCACATTCAAGTCAAATGTCGCATCCGAGAGAAAGAATTTATTATCCTCATTATCTTTCTATACCAGTTAATACTGGCGTTGTAGACTCAATTATCAAGTGCCAATGAGCCGAACAGCACTCGACACAGAAGATTCGGTAACCTGTTTTCTATACATGCTCTGGGCTGAGTTGCTCAAGCATTGTTAGCGCTAACCACTGGTTAAGATGTAGTAAAACCTACAGGTTGTCATGGTATTTAACCCTGGTTAGCGTTATCCATGCTTCAAGCAACTGGGCCAGCAAAAGGCTTAATGGTCAATAGCCACCTGAAATAATGAAATATGCAAACATCGTGTTTGGTCGTCATATCATCTATTGGAAAATCCCTTAAATATGGTACACTTCTGTGGAGAAAGGAAAAATATAAAAAGATGCTCAGCTCTAAGTTTGCAGCTTTAACGTAGGAGAGGAGGTTTTGTATCTTACACTACAACTTTATCGGCAGGAGAATCGTGTTAGCCTAGACAGGTCATTGAAGTTAAGATCAACAGCAAGGTGGATAATGTTCTTACCTTAAAAAGCGAATGTGTTCAGGTTCTCTTCCGTCCTCATAACTCATGAAAATATCTCGGAAATCCTAGAAAATAAGAGATGGACGCTCGTTTAAATGTTTGCGATGACTGCACGCAATGCGAAAGTTTCTCTTCCCAATAAGGGACCGTTCATTTTTTATGGGGTAGGGGGGCTGGTGGGATTTGGAGGAGTGTAATTTGAAAATTGTATGACCCCCCCCCAATTTCCGATTTATTTCGCATGCCCCCCCCCCCAATTTCCGATTTATTTCGCATGCCCCCCCCCTCATCAGAGTAATTTTTTGGAAGCCCCCCCCCCTGC
Organism: Pachyseris speciosa; assembly: GCA_016490735.1. Taxonomy (NCBI): domain Eukaryota; kingdom Metazoa; phylum Cnidaria; class Anthozoa; order Scleractinia; family Pachyseridae; genus Pachyseris; species Pachyseris speciosa. The sequence continues at coordinate 455,252 of JAEMWC010000020.1, read as the reverse complement.
ATTAAAATTTCGTTTTGTTACATTTCACGTAATTTAGTGAAAGAAAGCTGAAAGCTAGAAAGCTGTTTGTAACAAATTCTCACTCAAAAGAATGAAAAGTCAATTTCAGCTCGTCCTGAGCGTGTTGTAACTGGCCGCTCGTTTACATATTCCTTGTCTGAGGCGATAAAAGCAAGAACGACATCATTTGAGTCGTCTTCAGAGTCAGGGGCATCACTCTTGTAATCATCATCAGTTTCTTCTCCCTCACTGCTTTCACCACTGCTGTCTAGTTGACTTGATTCATTGCTGCCTCTCACTTCGGCTTGACCTATTCTGAGAGTATTCATCTGCAGGAAGTGTCCCATAATTGTCTTCACTTTGTCATTCTTGCTGCTCTTCTGATGCTGTTTTAATAGCCCATGATGTTGTAAGTATTTGTTCAATTCTGGCACACGGAATTTTTTTAGCTTGGCGGCATCTTCGCACAAAGTAGCCCGATGATAATCATCATAGGACTTTTCTCTTGCCTCCCTACTTTCCCTTGCCCTTTCCGACAGTCTCTTCTTTTTTTTTAAACTCTATGACCTCAAGATGCTGGAGATAGTCAACAACAAACTTTGGTTTCACAATGAATTTGTCTCCAAATCTAGCTACGCTTTCTGGGTCAGACAAAACTACGCTACCACTAAATTTCTCAGAGAAAAGCTCTGGTAACGAGGTCAGTTCCAATTCAGGACTCAAATTATTGGTTTTAATTATATGAGCTTGACAACAACATTTTTATGAATGAAAAGAAAGTTGTTGCTATTCAAGACGGGTATTATGGTATGTTCACTGTCCTTATAAAATATAAAAGCTGTTGAGAAGTTGTTTTTGTTACCCTGGAACTGTTTTAGCATATTTGTTATAAATAAAAGTGCACAATTTTTCTTGCATTTGTAAACATCTCTTATCCTATTTTTAATCTAATTTTTTCGTCCGACCCCCCCCCCCCCTTTCCTTCATTTTTTTTCGGCTGGCCCCCCTTTCAAGCCAATTTTTTTCGAGCGCCCCCCCCCCAAAATCCCACCAGCCCCCCCCCCCCCCTCTCTCATAAAAAATGAACGGTCCCTAACGTGACTGTTGTAATGATTTTGTATCCAACTCTTCCTTTTTCACATTTCTTTTTAGTTTAAAAACAAACGTTTTAGAACCCTGGGTGGGATTTGCGACCCAGTCCTCGAACTTCGACCCTGTTTTGCACCAAAACACTCGAGTCAGAACCTCCTCGATACTCATATAACCCATAGTACTACCCCCGAACGAGATTCTGTTCTTACTTATTTTACCCTGCTGAACCTACCTCCCTGCAAACAGCTAGTAGAGACACTTCGTCTTTGCATAAAACTGTTGCACTCCGAGTTTTGTGATGAAGTAAGGCCAATTCCTATGAGAGGTAAATAGACACAATGAGTCTTCTACATGAGGACAAACAAACCCTCTGCTCCGAACTTTTGTTATCACGAATAGAGTTGATAAGGTAAATTACCAACTTTTAAGTTTAAATGTCTTTACGGTAGCAAACATGTTATTATTCGTATTCGTAATTTTTTCTACTCAGTTGAAGTGCAAATGTTTAATAGTTCCTTGTAACGCTTGAAGAAAAATACCAGAATGAACAAAACAAGCCTTTAAAGGTTTATTTGCAATTCACTTGAAAACGCTCCCACAGATTTTTTCCTAATCTGGCCTACAATTTGAAGGACTTAAAGGAGCACTGTCACCGGTATTTTTGCTGTTTTTGGTTCAATTCTGCCAAAATTATTGCCTTTTTTCTGTTATCGAGCAAAAAATGCTCTACAGAATCAGCAATATGAATTCAAATGAAATTTTAGCAGGGAGAGCTAACCATAATAATTTTTTTGGTGAGTTTTCTATGCATCGCTTGGAATTTTGAAAAAACTGGCAAGTTTTTTCAAATTTCAATCCATTTCCATCCTCGTCATCTTAGATGGAATACAGGCGTTTATAGTGTGAATGCAGTACTAATGTCGTTGGCAACAAAACTAGACAATTATTTTAAGGTTTCCACTGATGCATCGGCAGTTTTAAGCCTTTTGAAGTGATGGTACAATAGCGTGACACTGTCCCTTTAAGTATTTTACACTCTTGAAGTTTCGTCGTGAAGCATCTGACTGAATTTCAAGATAATTGACCTTTTTTCAAATGAGCGACCGCGCGTTACCGTCACTATGATAATAGCTGTTGCTTGGAAACCAATGAGAAAATAAACTTTGATCATACGTCAAAAAGCGTTGTCAAGGAAACCGAAGCTTGTCTTCTTTGATTTCAACAGGTACACCCCAAAGCCGGAAAAACTGATGCCACCTTTAGCCAACCGAAAACTGACACGGAAGACCATTGTATGAGATGGGTGACATTTTGTGAACTTAGAGAATTTGCATTTTAAGTCTCGAACAAAATGTCAACTCCTGAACTAGAGAAAATTTACAATCAGTGTTCGTACCTCAAAACTGCTCCCTTTACCTAACACTACAACAGTCGTGTTTCTCTGATCTTTAGTGGTGGCATCATCTACTAGCAAGGTAACAACCACTGCAAAACAAAACAAACAACATTGTCCAACACTAACGCTGTTCCGTTATTATCATTCAATTAGTTGGTCAATATTAGTGTTCCACTGTTAAGAACTGACGGCTCCGCAAAATAACGACCATTCTTTACTTTACTTAGTCTAAGTCATGTGACAGAGGCGACTGGAAAATAAAATTTGACTGAAATTCCAGGGTTGATATGTCACGAGAAAAATAAATCGAGGGTACATTAAGCTAAAAAGAAAACACTCTCAGGAATGAAGTCCACGAAGGGTGCCGAGCTCAAGAACTACCCCAGATCGTCGGGACGTTCTGATAAAAACTGATTATTTGCGAAACAAACCACCATGTTGATTCTGTTTCAGTGATTAACATGTGCGAATCTGTTTACCTGTTCCAGAAAGAATGAAATCAAAATTCCTCGCTTTGTGACCCTGTCTTATGATGACTCTCTTGGCCTCAAACCTGAAATTACAATAAAAACAACCTGTTACTGGATTATAAATTCATTTGATGAGGGACGGCCGTGAAAATCGGTTCGTGCGGAAGTATCTCTGGTTTTTGACATGAAGTACCAACGTCTGTGTCTATGTTGTGGTTCATTTATATCCTTGGTTGAATTTTTATTGTCCTTTGTTTTGTACTCAATATACAACATCTACATATGCAGGTGAGAGCCGCCTATCAAGTTCTATCAGTAAATTTATTTTATTATATAAACACCAGTGAAATACCAAGTGAGCTTTCCCGCGAAAACTTCATATCTTCACATGTGAAGATAAAATGTTATCTTCACATGTGAAGAGATCACCGTCGTTATGGTTACATAATAAATCGCGCCTTTGAAAGCCTTTGAAAATGGTTTGGTATTTCACTGGTGTTTATATAATAAACAGAATATTACATGCCCGCTTATGGATATGAATTTTATCTTCTCGTGGTCAACTCGATATCTCACTCGTTCGCTGCGCTCACTCGTGAGATATCGAGTTGACCACTCGAAGATAAAATTCATATCCACGCGCGGGCATGTAATATCCTCTATGTATCTACGTCTTCACTTTTATAAAACCAGTGAGTTGTATGCTCTCTTGTTATCTTTCCCGGTCTTTAATAGCAGGGTTAAGCAATAAACGTTATAGGAAACAGGAATAAAAGCTAGGTTCAATTTAAGTGTATATTTAAGTTTGAATTCCGATAAATTCTTCCAGCTAGTGTGTTTACTGAAAGACAACGATCATCTTCGGCCACACGTCTTACAACTGCACGCGAAAACAGAGAAGTCTACTACAAGCTCACTTTCATACCAGCCTACAGATACGAGCCTCTTCTGTATTTTGAGTTGATATTCCCCAAAAGCAGCACTGGCCTTCAGTGCGACTAGAGCCTTATAAGAAAGATTTGAAAAGGCAAATTCATAACATTCATGTTTGTTATCGATAGAAGGGCAAGAAGCCCTGATACCTTTGATCAGAGATGTTAGTGTACACCAAATCAGTGAATAATGTTTTGTGGTCTTCTGATCGGCCACTCAAACTCCAGATAGTATGCGTCATTCGCCTCGCAGCATAGTCCTCGATTTCGGGCGATTTTTTTCGCTTTATGACAGAAATAAGTAAAGATGACCATCCTCTGGTTTGGTATACACTAAAACAATTATTCACCATACATAGTTCCTGAGGGGAAAAACTAGGAAAACTCCGCTGCCCAACAGAGAAAATATAAGGGCTCAGCTATTCCACTCCAAAACTATTTTACAGTTGACGTGATCCACAATACATTACAAATTCGTCCAAATCCCAAATGGGGTCACTGAGGTTTTCGTTCATTGAAATTCTCTAGGCCCTACCGTTTGAAGTTGCTCCTCTGTCCTGGATCCAGGACTTAATGACAAGATATGACTAGCTTCCTGGGTGAGTTGAACCTGTTAGATAGCACGAGAACACGAGAACTGTAAACTCAAAGAGGATGCTCTTTTTGTCCAGTGGTTAACAACTGGAAAAAGATGCAGATTTCATGTAGATAATTAAGAGAAAGTGAAAAAAGCAAATCACCTCGCGCACGGCCTTGACGTTGTTTGGATCAAAAACCACTCCGTCACAGTCCACATCGGTCACTGTCTCCTCATCCAGATTAGCAAACACATTTGAGGAGTTTTGGGAGCGGTATTTCCTGTATATCAATGTATTCAACGAGACTGATAAACGTCATATAAAGGTTTTATTTAATTGTAAAAGGTCTTGTTGCAGCAAAGAAAACCATTAAAAACTCCGCATTTGCCTTAACCCCGGGCTAACGTTCTATCATTGTTGTACAACACTTTTTTTGGTTCAACAAATTAGGACGTTTAGATGTTAGATGACGTTTGACCAACATTTTTTGTTGAATGCATGTTTTGCTTTCGATGAAACAGTTTCGCCGACTTGTTATTTATTTGTTGTTATCATTCGATACTTTTTTCCCTTCCTTTTCATTAGCCCAGAGCCTACCACGTGACCTACAAATAACTGCCTACAAATAATGGTCTGCTCGTGCGCAGTACCGTCCAACTGAGATTTTGCTGCAATTAATATTCTGCTCATGCGTATAGTTGTGTCCACGCGTCCAAGCTCTTCAAATTCAAAGAAAAATAGCAGATCGTTTCACGCTTCCCGAAAATAATTATGAAAAACAAACTAGGTGGTCGAATGATAAAACTATTATTGAACTCGGTTTTCGCAAAATATCGTGATTTGCCAGTGTCTCCCAGATCAATTATTTGTCTCAGCCTTCGGCTTCGGCAAATAATTGAACTGCACGATATTTTGCTCAGCATCGCCCAATAATTGTTTATTATTTTACAAATGCTGGACGTGTTATATAACAATGTTATATATATGTAGCGGGTTTTTCTTCAATATCAGATAAGAAGCCATCGCAGATCACTTTTGCGCTATTAAATAGTTCTCAAAATCAACATTAGACAATTTCAGGAACTGAAGAAGAGACACTCTCATCTGAAGATTTTTCAAAAGAAATTATTCTGATGACTTGCCAAACAACTTTCAGCTGAAAATGCAGTAAAACTAAAAATCCGTCATGGAAAATATCACAGAAAAAACCGGCATCTGGATTGAAAAACAGAAAGAAGAAGATTTAAGCTGGTTTAGATCGAGCGAGATTGAGGGAAATCGTGTATCGAGAGTTAGCAGTTTCTTTAGTATCTGTTGAGATGTCTTGATTTGTCGGTGAGTTTTATTAGTGCTGCTGATTGTACAGACTCAAAAAAGTGGTCGATCAAATTGGTCAGCTTCAATCTATTCATTCCTCAAAAAATTCTACTGCTTGATGGCATCAATCAAAGTTTTCCGTAGACGTAGACTGTACGTTTGCTTCTCGAAAGGTTGCAGTACAACTTAGTGAACTACACCCCAAATCGAAAAGATCGATCGTATTCATACTTTCCTTGTGTAGCTGGTCTCGCATTGAAAAATGCTTGGCGTAAATATTTGACTAATGTACGTCAAATGTTGATAGCAAGTGTTGACTTGCAAGTAGCCTACAGTTGAATTTGCGTTTTCAGAAAAAAAAAAATATATGAACGCACCACACAATTTTCTGGTTCAGCTTTCATGCTATTTTCCTAAATTCTCGGATGGTACTGAATTTAAATCGATCGTTGTTACAGAGCTCGAGAGTCGATATATCTGAGGTTCCACTGTAAACACGTTCTAAAACCTCAGGTAGTATTCTAAAATAGCTTTATTTCGACAAAAACTAGCATTTTTGACTGTATTTTTGCCAAAATCACATATTTTGCTTAACGAGTGAAGATAATTTATTAAAATCAGGCGGATTTTACCGAATTCAAAGTAAGGTTTGCAATATTTTTAAACAGATAGAATATTTTGCCAAATTTTCATACAGTTTTGCAAGGTTACAACGAAAATATATTTTTTTTACTGGGTATATGCCGCTTGAATTTAAATTCGTCTGTCGCAATACCGTCAAACACAAATTTCCAGCTTTCATGTATAGGCGGTGGAAATTTCCAACGTCATCTATAACAACCAGAAACTGATTGTGGAAATTTCCAAAGTCGTTCATATTAATTAAGCAGAAACAGACTATTAATTTCACCCAACGTTAAACCTCTTTTGTACTTTTTGTGAACTGCTTTTTCCGTAAATTACAATTTACTGGAGAAGATGTGTTTCAAGTTATCTTTAATCAACAATTTGAACGACATGGAGGAAGTCAGTAAATTTTTTTGCGATTCAGTTAAGGTACACATCTGCAGTAATCTTCGTAATAACGGCGGTATTCTGTACCTGAAAAAGAACGTAAAATTAACATCAATAGGTTATTTGTTGAGGGCTTCCAGAACAAGTGACTGATTTTGCTGGATTTTGGTGAGTCTGTTCAATCTCACGTTATTCCTTTGTGGAATAGGTGATAAGGAGTAAAATTTATGGAGCCGTTACGCCCTCTGTTTACAATTCTAACTAAACACAGGACTAAGCGAGGATGAAAAAACATGTCTTCGATTCATGTTCAATATTTGAGTCATTTTGCGGTCACATTAGCTATGCAGAGACAACTGAAATTTCACTGGAGGTAAATTGGTTGAAAATAAAAATGGCGCGCACTCGGACAAAATAACTGTGTTATCAGTTATTCATGAAGTGAGGTACCCAAATCGATAATTTCAGAGGGGTCTTACTGCAAGGCCCACCAACACTTGAAATACCTCATACCATTATTGCAGCAGGGGGCAACAAAAAGAGTTGACTTTCCTACCTGAATGGTGTACGGCATTGTCTACAGAGATCTTACTTCGCCGGTTGTCGTCGCTCTGCCTTTTGCTGGTGACTCAGTACTCATGTAGGACTTAGGTAGGGCAGATCGGTAGGGCACAGTGAAAAGACCTCATCCTTATATTTGCACATTAATTGCATCGGCCAAGATACAGCTGAAGGGATACCGTACCAGTCAGTTTCACGGCATGCTCTCCTTTGAGGTTTGAATATTTATCCAATATGAAATTGTTATCAGAATGAATAATGATGTTGATATCGGTGTGAATTAAAAAGTGACACCTTTCGAATAGACAAATCCGGTATGGTTTTCTTACTCGGATACCACAGGTATAGATTGTGTCACGTACTCACTGAATGGATGGAAGTATTGGCATGAAGTTTTTCTAGATTCTACATTCACGGAGCCCAAGTTTATAACGAATGTCGTAATTTTAATTTTTGTTGTGATGTATGGAAGAATTCGGTTAATGACAGTATAGAAAAACGAAATTTGTATCACATCGGGTCTTTTCAATGAAAATTATCATGGGAGGGGCACTTAACGAGCCAAATCAACCAAAAGCTGTAGAAAGGCATTTTTAAGTACCTTGTGGTGTTTGAAGTCTGTTTAAAGTGATGTTTTCATAAGCTAGAAAAAGTTCATCTGTTCGGATTCCCTAGCTGAAAGTTTAATTGCCCGAAAATGTTAGGGAACAAAATCTTCCTTTGAGAAAATGCAAGCTGAAATAAACTTTCCACGAGCTTTCTAGGGAACTATTTTCTTTCCGAAAATGCTAGCTGGCGTTTTTGACTACCAAAAACAGCAATTATGACCTTTCCGAAAACCTCAGGGGCTATGATTTCCCAACTGCGAATATTTTAGGCCACGTTTTAGTTACGAAAATCCGAGTGCACTCTTTAAGCCACGCCGAAAACCCAAGGCGAATTACCCTCTACCGAACAGATATCTACCGAAAGTTGTCGTTGGGTGCCCCTGATTATGCCGACACATTCCTAGTACTTACCGCTTTCCTCTGGTGTACCGCAGAATAACGGCTCCCAAACCGCCAAAAGGCCACTAGCAGCTCAATTCAACCGTGAGTCTTCGACTGAAGAACGCCTTTCTGTCATGTTTAACGCGGGATGTTTGAAAACGATGCAATAGTTACACGAGGTTATGCGCGGTGCATAGAGTTTATCAAAAAGCTACGCTACAGGGTCTTTAAATAGTCAGTAACTTTAGAAACATCCCATGTAGAAGAATACCTTGGAGTGGGTGGTCTGAGAACGTAAACTCCTTTGAGTAATCTCGCTATTAAAGGATGTGAACCAAGAGAATCTCGATCATCATTCATGGAACAAAGTGTTGTAGATAGTGCAGAACGGTAAGTGTTAATGGTACTGTATCCTTTGCCTCCATGATAACAATCAGTTAAGAACTCCACAACCTGGATGACAGAAACTTGAAGTAAATCAATTTGCCGTATATGACACCAGCCAGACCACTTGTCCCACACTCCCTTGTACTGTTTCTCAGTGCCTGCTGTCCAAGATGCACAGATGATGTCAAGTGCTTGCTTTGAAAATCCCTTGTTTGACAGAGTTTTCCTGATAACGTCCAAGCGGCCAAGTTGAGTTTTTGTCTCAACGGGTGCTGTTCTTGGTTGTGAGGGAGACTCAGGAGATTGTCCAGACGAGGCAACAAGATTGGCTGAACTGTTGACAACTGTAACAGAAGTGGATACCAACTCTGGGTAGGCCACACTGGTGCAATTAACAAAACTACGGCTTTGTCGTGGCGAATCTTGGCTAGTACTCGAGGTAGCAAACTAAAAGGAGGAAAGGCATAGCAATTCATATTAGCCCAGCTCAAAGAAAAGGCATCTATAGCCACTGCACCTGGCTGTGGGTGCCAGGAGACAAACTTTGCAGTCTTGGCATTAAGCCTAGATGCAAAAAGGTCAATCTCAGGAATAAAGGTTTGAGAAATAATGTCCTGAAAAAATGTGAGTAAACGAACAAGGAACTCCCCTTGAAAAAACGAAAACAAAACAAGGAACGTAAAATAGATAAATACAAACGAATTCGCTGACCTTGTCAAGCACGAAAGGAAGAACTGGTTATCACGCCGCCTCCTGGGGTTTATATCACTGCTGATTTGCATTTGAATAACTTCTTTCAAACGTGACCGCTGACCAGTAGGTAAGTAGGAAGTATGCATAATTATCCCATAATGCGGAGCATATCGGAAGAGAATGACAGATTAATGTCCCTCCTTCCTTGCCAAAAGCTTATGAATATTTGTCATACCTGATTGTCCAGATGTTCCTACAAATCAAGGCGAAAATGAACCTTCCAAACACTTAAGAGTATTTTCTAGTCCAGAAACAGTAAACATTTAAAAATGGCCAATTTAACAGCAAACACTAAATATTATGAGCAAATAACACTAAACACTAAACTCTTTGAACGGAACGGCGGCAACCTCGTTCCCAGGTTCCTCTCTCTAGAGAGAGGACCTTGGGAACGAGGTTGGTAAGGCGGTAGATTCATCCAATCGCAAGCATCAGAAAAGAATAACCAAAAAATCCGGGAAGACAAACGAAAGCTTGACGAAGTCCCTGGCTCCTAGAAATTATGAATTCGAGCAAAATGATCACGCTCAAGGTTCCTAACGATACGCTTGATTTTCATTCTTCTGTCTTCGGTCATAAATGTAGCGGAACTGACGACAGTTTGTAATGCGAAACTAGACGATTTGCATTAATCTTTCCGGGTTTTTTTTTTTTTTTTCAGTTCAACAAATGCTCTGATGATCATCACTGGACACAGTATTTTGCTTTGTTGCAGTGAAGGAAGACTGAAGAAAATTCGTGTGGACGGTACGATGGGCTAAAAGGAAAATATTTGATTCAACGTTTGACATTAATGTGTGAATGAAGAAAATTTGACAGGGAGTTGAAGAAAAACGTTAACACACAATTACAACGTTTTCATTGATTTAATCTCGGATCCCGGGGGAGCGGGGGGATACTCCAATAAATTTCAGATGGGTGTGTGCCGCAAAGGGTCTGAAACACTGACCCAGTGATTTAGGATGAAGCAAGCGAACGTTGATACCCTATTTAAGGCTCAAACTCGAAAAAAAAAAAACCGGAAAGAATCGGCGTGAAACAAATGCCGGATTCGCGGGCTAATACGGGACGATCCAAACAACGACTGACCGCCGCAGAAAAACAAAATTTATCATTTGTTTTTCGTTTAGCTGGGTATTTACCCACAGCTATTTGGGACAAAATGATACCCCATAAGTGAGGCTCAATTTTATTTTTACCATTCCAGGCATTTAATTTCATCGCACTGTGCACCAAGGTGTAGTCGGGTGGTGAAAAATTATTCTGGAATTTAAATTTTGCGATTTATAAACACTGGCAATTAATAAGTGAACAGACGCAAACCAAAATGATCCCGTTTATTTAAAATGCGCCTTTATTGGCTTAAATAGGTATAGCTTCTTAGAGAGCCTATGTCTTTGAAATATTAATTAATTATATACAAAATAAATAACCAGAATGCGATTTTGTAAACTTGAAAAATAGTTACTCTATATGTTCATCACTTTCTGGCAAAAGTGTCACAGCGATGTTGAATTGTATGCAAATGTCTTATTTAATTTCTTGAAGAATATTAAACCACTAAGTAATTTAGACGAAAGTGATCCAGAGAAATAAAAAAAAAGAAGCTGAAAATAAGTAATTTTATACATGTAGTTTTGCCAAAGAATTTCCAATTTCCAAGAATTTGTGAGTTCATCTGCATTAACCTTGGGAGACTAATCCAATGATCTCCGCAAAGCACTATTGGCTGCTCTCGACTGCAAGAATGTTGGGATCCTGTGCAGGGTTGTCTGGCCTGTATGTCAGGAACGCAGGAGAAGCCGCCCTGCGCGGACTCCTCGCGCGTTCCCAACTAGCCTCCCTCACAGACGTCTTTGGGCTCGTCACGCGTTCCTTGCCCACGAACGTCTGCTGAAGTGAACTACCACTTCCGTTCGCGGCGGTTAGCCAATCATAGTTCGTTTTCCAATTTATGGAAAGTAGGACTTCGACCCCTGGATTATTTTCACAGACGATGCACGTGAATCGGGTGTCGATTTCCATTCTTACGCAGCTCGTTATTGGTTTCTTCAAAACAAAGGCTAACCGCCGACGAACGGAAGTGGCAGTTCAGTTCAGCAGACGTTCGTGGGCAAGGAACGCGTGACGAGCCCAAAGACATCTGCGAAGGAGGCTAGTTCCCAACCCGATACCCAAATAAATTGTTGAACTAATTTCAGCTGCTAAAATGACATTTTAGTTTATATATATGCTATAAGTGAAGCGTATCCAGAAGAGTGTTTATCGTTTGTGTTTTAAACGAGTCCCAGTTTGCTTGGTCTTGCATTTTTTGCTTGAGTTTTTCTTGACTTGGATATGGAGGAATCTGAAAACGATTTTATGCAACGAAAACAACTGGTCAGTTAGTGTAGATGAACACAGATATAAGAGACGACAATAGAAAGAAGATGATATTTAAATTGGGCTGTGATGCACTCAAATCTACACTCGTGTTCACGAGTAACATTACCCCGCCCATTGTAAAGCCCACTCCGGAGAAATTCAAAGGATAATAAATAAATCAATCAATCAATCAATCAATCAATAGCAAAAAGCAAAAACAACAACAAAAACAGAAAAGATTGCTAACGGCCCGAGGAAAATCTCTCATTCCCAGTGTCCTTCTCCCTTTCCATTTTATCTCCACTGAGGCTGCTCCCATTCAGGGATGTTCAGTCCCTTTGTTTAACTTCTTCGGGGAAGACAAGGATCGATTCCTTGTACAATATATGTGATTTACTTTCTCGATCTAATTCCAGGAGTATCTGATCCAATGTCAGGACGCAGAAAGCAACTAGCTACAACCTTTTTAACAGTAATTAATCAGGTTTTTTTTTCGCTTTCCAAAGACTGCTTTATGAAATTCCAAAACACTGCACGGCACTGGATGACTAGAAAAATATCGCACTCACTTGATTTCTTAGTTTTCGTAGCGTAGCCTCGTTTGCATGCTGAAGAAACCAGCTTTTCTTTATCAGCACACACTCGGCGCCATTGCTTACCTGCAAATGCACAAGCAAGAATCTTTAGAAAAAAAAATCATAAGCTCCTCCAGTAGCTGCATTACCGTGAATTGCTCATATTCTGCACTGAAGTGTGACTATCAGCCATTATTATTCAACACATTTTAGCACTGTCCTAATATGGTCATAACGCGCTCAATATTCGTACCGCACACTCAACAGATATCCTGCGATATACGCAATTTCGTGTGTTGCGGAGAAAAATGGCGGCTTGTCTAGCGTTTCTGCAATGAACTCAGTTAACTGTTCTTTGTTATCAGTGTGTTGAATAATATGTCAATTATCCTGCTCAATCTTACGGAATATTCCCTGATTTTAGCCAGCCTGTCCTAAGCCTCGTCGGCAAAGTATGCGAGGCGATATCCGCACTGACTGGCTCTTTCAGCAGTCAAGACCTTCTCACCTTCTCTTGGAATAGCTCGTGATGCGAAGGCAACGTTTTTTGCTGTTTTCTGTTTAACAAATTTGGGGGAACAAAGAAGTGAAATCACCAAGATATCCACTGAAGAGTTGATTTCACCAACTTGCGTTACAAACAAGTCAACAACAACACAAAACAAAGAAAAGGAAAACGAGAAACTGCTTTGCATTTCAAAGAACGATCACTACTGGAAAGTCTGAAAGAACAAAAGAGACAAAGGTTGTAATATATACCCCATATCTAAAATATCGCAGGTTATAACACTTTTGCAGCTTTTGGGGATTTGTTAACGCGGTGGATCTGCAATTGAAACGAATAATTCTCCGCTCGTCAATTCAACAATATTCTTGGAACATTTGCTTTCATAGTCACTTGCATTTTCGACCGCGCCATATAATATTATTTGTTCTGTAAAAAAACTGGCCGAATTTAGCTGAATTTAAAAGCTAATAAGGGATTTCTATATTCAGAAGTGGATAAGGTATTTCTCCTAAATTTTTTTGGTTCACCAACTAACGCCGGCAGGGACAGATCTCGATTTTTCTGAGAAGTCAACGAAGGTTCAGTCTTGGGCCGTTTAAAGTCAGGTGACAATGCGGCAGGCCTGGCACGATCACCAGTAGCTGTGGAGAAAGAAACAAACTGAACACGACGTTAGCCTCAGGAATGAAAATGCTTCTGATTTACGGGACATTAACAAAGATTTTTGAAAGGTTAAGTTGCATTCACGAAAGTTCTATTATGATAGGGATTCACCGTCTTTCAGTAAAACCAGGTGAATAGAAATACCAAGCTAAAGGGCCATCCCTATATCTATTCCTCCCAGCAGCAAATTTCACCCGTAACCCTCACCCACTTTGCAGGAAAAACTTTCGTGGGGTCTGTTGAGTCCCTTGTATAACTTATAAGACTTGACTACTTCCTTATTTCAAAGCAGCTAAAAGACCTCGTGAAAGAGTGCAAAATACTCCAAACATTTATTCAGATCACTCCGCCGTTGATCTCTCCTTGTTCCTTCACGAACGTGAGCTCCCTCGGGGACCTGGATTCTGGAAGTTTAACAACCCCTTGCTCTCAGATACTAATTACGTGGAACTGTTAACATTTAAAATTCCAGAGTTTGCGAAAAAGCATGAGCAGGTCAGCGACAAAGGGTTGTACTGGGAAATGATTAAAATGGAAATTAGAGCTTTTACGATAGTATTTTCAAAGAAGAAAGCTAAACGTAAACGTGACGAAGAATCAACTCTATTGTCGGAAATGATGAGATTACAGACCCAACTCCAGACATCATACAGCGATTCTCTTAAATCCGAACTGGAGAGAATAAAAACTAAGCTTTCAAAAATTACAGAGATCAAAACACGAGGAACAATTGTGCGCGGTAGAGCGCGCTGGTACGAGCATGGCGAGAGAAATAGCAAATATTTTTATAACTTAGAAAAAAGTAACCAAAAAAAGAAACATATATAACGTCCTTAGTAATCAACGATGGCGACAAAATCACAAGCCCCAAGGACATCCTTGAGGAGGAAGAGCGCTTTTTCAAAGAAATTTATACGTCAAGAAATAAAGATCCCAACTGCCCAATTTTCAACGATTTCTTCAAAACAGAAAATTCATTATCAGAAGAGATCGCGAAAACGTGCGAAGGTGATATGTCTATTGATGAGTGTGAGCGCGTGTTAAAGACTATGGAAAACAATAAGACTCCTGGCACGGATGGGCTCACCCCTGAATTTTTCCGCTACTTTTGGAACTTATTAGGCTCGTTTATGGTAAGCAGCTTTAATTACGCCTTTAAAAATGGAACTCTTTCTATCTCTCAACGCCAAGGGATTATTTCTTTAATCCCGAAAAAGAAAAAGAATACTGAATATTTAAAGAATTGGCGACCTGTATCATTACTGAAAGTAGACTATAAAATAGCAACGAAAACTATTGCTCTGCGCTTGGAAAAGATCTTGCCACATTTAATTCATCCCTGCCATTCCGGGTATGTTAAGGGAAGGTTCATTGGGGAAAGCATTAGGCTAATATCAGACAATGCATTTCACTAAACAGAAGAATATCTCAGGGGTAGCTGTGTTTTTGGATTTCGAAAAGGCTTTCGACTCGATTGAGTGGGATTTCATTCATAAATGCATCGAAACGTTTAACTTCGGTCTTGGCCTTCGTCAATGGATAAAAGTGTTCTATAAAGATATCTCTAGTTGTGTTTTGAATAACGGATACGCCTCAAAACACTTTTATCTAGAACGTGGAGTGCGTCAAGGTTGCCCACTTTCCGGCACCCTATTCGTTATTGCTATTGAGTTACTTGCGCACAGTATTAGACGTTCAAAAGAAATAAAAGGTATTACTATAGGTGAAAATAAAGAGGTCAAACTCTCGCAGTATGCAGATGACAAAACTGTACTTCTTTCTGATGTCCAATCAGTGTCAAACTTATTCTATTTATTGTCACTTTTCGAAAAGTGCTCTGGCCTGAAAATAAATCAAACAAAATCTGAAATGCCATGGCTTGGCTCCATGCGCCACAGGAAAGATGTACTCTTTGATCTACAAATGAGCGGTAAGCCAGTTTACGCGCTTGGAGTGCATTTTACATACGATCTTGAAGCGTCTGAAAAGAAAAATTTTTTTGAAAAACTAGGATCGTTAAAGAAAACATTGCATATATGGTCCCAAAGAGACCTTACTATCTTTGGTAGGATAAATGTAATTAAAACATTAGCACTTTCAAAACTCGTCTTTATCTGCAGCGTCATGGACACTCCTAAGGACTTCAGCAAAGAAGTAAATAAGATCACTTTCGATTTTATTTGGAATTACAAACCTGCCAAAATAAGAAAGACTACCCTGTTCAAGCAAAAAACAGCTGGTGGCCTGGACATGAAGGACTTTTCTCTCTTTGATAAGGCGCTTAAGTTAAACTGGGTTAAACGGTTATGTTCTGATTCGGATGCTCCATGGCAGTACATACCAAAATTGCTCCTTGCCAGTGTTGGCGGAACTGAATTGTTTAAATGCAATTATGATTATAATCGCCTTGACCTAGACAACCATCTTCCGGCCTTCTACAAACAAATTGTTTTTTACTGGCAAAACATCGCAACAACCACGCCCAAAAATAAAAATGAGGTTCTCTCACAGACAATCTGACACAACCGATTTATAACTGTGAACAGGAAAATGGTATACTTTCCTCATTGGTATCGTGCAGGAGTAAAACAAATCTCGGACCATTTTGACTCCTGTGAAGGCCGTTTCCTTCCGTTTAACTCTTTTTGCAATAAATTCAACCTAAAATGTAACTTTTTACAATATTATAGCATTCTTTCTTCTATTCCCCAAACTTGGAAGAAACTATTGCAAGAAGGTTCTGAAAACCCAGTTACGCCTTCCACCTCAATTTGTTCACTGACATGCAAGACAATATATGGAATGCTGTTACACCTGGAAGATCTACCTCCGTCCACTGCTGAGAAAAAACTTTTAGCGTGCGGCATCGAAATGAATAACTTAACATTTACCTCTTACCTTTCAAAGCCATAAAAGAAATTAAATTAACGATGTTCCAATATAAAATTATTCACCGAATTTTACCAACGAATAGCTTGTTGTACAAAATGAAGAAAGTTGCCTCGCCCTCCTGCCCCTTTTGTCCTTCTGAGTGTCAGACCATGTGGCATTTGTTTATATATTGTACGCAGTCAACTTCATTTTGGAATAGGTTCCAGGAATGGTATTCAATCTCTAGTAATACGAAACTGCTTCTGTCAGAATTAGAGGTTATGTTCGGAATTACTCGCTGTCACACTTATTGTTTAGCCCTCAACCATCTCATTATTTTGGGTAATATTTCTTATATGTCAATGCTTTAAATGCCATAACGCACCAATTTGAGGATTTCGTCTCACTTGTGCGTGAAAAAATAAATTTAGAGAAATACCTGGCAGTCATTTCTAATAAGGAGAAAGAATTCAAGAACAAATGGAAATTTTTTCTGTCTTTACAATATGGTATTTTTTCCTTTCTATTCTTGGCGTTTGTAAGTAGTGCAAGTATAAGTGGTAGTGTAGTGTAAGTATGTACGTAAATATCATATAACACAACATTATATAATACACTTAGCATTACAAGTTTAAATAATAATAATAATAATAATAATAATAATAATAATAACAATAAATAATAAGAATAAGAATAAGAATAATCAATTTATCAGTTAATCATGACTGGCGACCGACAGGCCTTCATTTTATTTAGTTTTGTTTTGGTTTGTTTGTTTGTTTGTTTTTTCTCTCTTTTCTCTTTTTCTCCTTCCTCCTCCTTCTTTTCCTATAACCCAATTCGCTGGTTTGCTATGAAAAGATTTAAAAGTGAATGCAATCTGTGCGTAAGTAAAAGGACAACAAATACACACACACAATGGATTTACAGCAAATACGAAGTTAAAACCGTCGGGGGAACAGCTGGTATCTAGGCATCAAAACGAGGCGTTACCGGATACAAAAATATATTCCTTCCTGTGGAATATTTGATGAGAGCATTCGGCTAGTACGTAAAACTTTCATTTGGGGTGCTTTCTGGTTCTAGTGTGGTTTTTTGTTTGTTTTCTCTCCGAGTACAATATGATTGGAGAAGACATGAAAATTAGGAGATGGAAAACCGCAGCCGTAAAGGTGTTTGTTTACAGATGTTGTTGCAAGCGTAATAAAGATCCTTTGACAAAATTTCAATAATTTTTATTTCCGGCCGCGCTTTTCTCAAGAGTGGCCCCCACGATGTATACAATGCTTGCAAGATTTATAAATCGCAGCTACAGATCAAAAGCACCAGGAAAAGGCACTCACATTCTCGCTATCTTTTGGATACTTTTTCAAACGTTGAATATACAACACAAATGTTTTACTCACAAGAGCACAATATTATAGCTTATTATAAGCCTGGCTCTTTCCGCGGTCAAGATGAACCAATTACCCTGCTGTGATTGGCTACCCTAGAGGTCAAGATGGAGCCATCTTGACCGCTCGGGATAGCCCGTTCGTCCCGCGTTTTACTGTCTTTTGTTAGCGTCCTTTTAGTCACATAATAAATAATTTATTGACCAAGCTTGTTCTGTCAAGATGGCGGGATATTGGCCTCGTTCTTTTTTTGCGTGTTTATGGACCTCGACTTCGTCTCGGTCCATAAACACGAAAAAACAAGAACTTGACCAATATCGCGCCATCTTGACCTCACGCTTGGCCAATAACCCATATTTATTATAAAACTATTGAGGAAAACGGTGTTTTAATAACAGCTTCATAGAAAGCAATCAGTGTACAAACGAAACACTGAAAAACACTGAGAGCTTCATAGAAAGCAATCAGTGTGAATAAAACCATTGATAGCTTTATAGAAAGAAAATATACATGTAACAAGCACGGCTGATACGTGAAAAAAGTTGACTTTGCGAGACACCAACATGACCGAGACTCGATAAAGTAGGGCAGCAAGCATGCTGCTACACCATGCCGATGAGTCTCAATAAGGACGAAACAGCTGTCCATGGTTACTGCCCTACTTTATCGAGTCTCGGTCATCATGGCAAGAAATGAGGGACACGGAGGGCATAAATAGAGAGACTTGATTGAAGAAAATTAATTTTTTTGATATACCTCTCTAATCTTTTGACTTTTCCACTGGTATCAATCTGATCCTGTTTCTTGACATCGATAGTCGTTCTTTTACACAATAATTAGTCACTTTCCAGCTTTATCCGCCACGGTTTTGAACTTTGAAGTTGAGCTTTTTTCTTTGGTAAGAAAAGTATGGGGGAATGACTTTTTCAGCTGAATCGCCTTCGAAAAATCTAACTTTGCAAGCCCGTGCGGGAACGAATTCCCTGGTATCAATCAGAAATATTCTTCCAAAACAATGTAGTTCACGTCCATGGAATCGAACTGTTTTTCTATCACAGTTTCGGTCCACCACGGTAATCAGTATTGAAGATGGACTTTTGTCAACTCTACTTGGATGAATTTAAGTCTTCATAGAAGCGCCATGAGTGCTTTTTCGCAAGTTCGAAGTACTGCCGGCCATTTTGTTATATCATTCTTCTCGTTCCCAGGATTTTTACGGATATAAATCCTCGGTAAAAGACTGAGAATGACAAGAAATCCTTGCGGCGAGATAGCGGGAAAATCAAACAGGAGGAAATCAAATTATCAATTCGCCGTGATCGTTCGAAGTACACTACACTTTCATGCGCCAAGAATGTCCGATATTTCACCTAAACAGCCAAAAATCGATTTATTTATTTATTTATTTATTTATTTATTTATTAGTGGAAATTTTCCAGATAACAAATTTTCTTTATTATCTTTATTTCTTCGCTGTTGCAGACAACCGTAGATTACTCGACAGGGCCGCCATCGTTTTTTTTTATTTTTTTATTTTGAACCGCCTGTAAATTTCTATAGCAACAATCATCCAATAGCATCTCGCCAAAGATAGAAAGTAATTGACAGCTCTCTAGATTGCTCTGAAGTGACTTCGCCCCTTCATGTCCCTCATTTCTTGCCATGGTTGGTGTCTCGCAAAGTCAACTTTTTTCACGTAGTATCAGCCTTGCTTGTTACATGTATATTCGATTTATTTTTTGGCTGATTAGATCTCTTGTAGATCCTACGTTTTACGGCATTATAGTTAGCGGTCCTTTGCTTATTACTTTCACTTTATAGAAAGCAATCAGTGTGAACAAAACCATTGATAGCTTTATGTTAAAACACTCGTACGATAACAGGAAACGGCCGTGGCCAAGCGTGGGTCAGTGACCATACGATTTGTAATTCTGGTGTTTGCATGCCGTGGCTGATAATTGACATCAGTTACCGTTCTCACAATTTTTCATTTTTTGCAACTTGAAGCAGAATTCTGTCAACATTGCTGAAAAGAGCGACTTAAAATTTATAATATAGCCAAGTTTGTATGTCGTATCGTCTAGTATCATTAAAGTTAATTTTGCCTTGCGGGAGGAGGAGGGGGCAGAAACTTGTCCTTCAGCATTTTGTAGAACCATATTTTCACTCATTCTCAAAATTGGCGTAAGGTGACATTTTCAACCGCTTCGATAGATTTCCACTATCTGGACTTTTTCTAAAGTTGAAACAAACCGTATTGTTTTATAATTATTATATCTTATTTCCTTCCAAATTAGTGCTTTCTAATTAATATGTAGATCCCAAATTTGTTTTAATAATTGGAAATAACATGTAGGTGTATTGTTATCGCATTTATCTCGAGCCGCATTTTGGAATTCCGTGACGTCATTTGCTCTAATTCGTCTTTTGTCATCTGCGCGGCAAACGATTTTCAGCTTCATTTGTTTTTTTGACAAAAGTTGAGGGCCCTTTTTAACGAAAGCTTTTCAAGGATACTGACTGACTAGATGGCTACCATGGTGGAAATTATCTGCGCCGCCACCTGTATTGCTACATTGCTTATTGTTTTCTTCGTGATCAAGTTGTGCCTAGCTGCAATAGAGCCAAGAGTTCCGCCTCTTAACATCAAAGTTACCCTCAAAACACCAAGAGAACGAAGATTGAGACGAAGAAGAGGAAGAAGACCCGTTCAAAACAATGTTGGTCGCGCTCTACGACAGCCACAAGAAAATGACGAACAAGGACATCTCTTTGGTCGCCAACATTACGGTAAGTTGGTAAAACTTACGTATTGACCGTAATTTACCCCGGCTTTTACCGAGAACATTCATTTAAATCAAAGAATATCCGCTCGGAATTTCATTAACACAACACCTCTCAGAAAATGACAAGGCAACTTCAATTGCCTTGTCTATAAAAGAGGGTCCCCCAGGGGGGTTCTGTGTTCCCGTGTTCCCTTCAAAATTTTAACTCTGTTCCCTTGTTCCCGTCCAAAATTACACCTTGTTCCCTTGTTACCCTTTCAAGATTAAATTTTATCTCTTATTCTTTGCATATACGTTCTAATTAACCAATCTGAACAAAACAAAATAACTGATTGAAGGTCTACAGTGTTGCTGATAAATTTTGATCATTATTTCTAGAGCTAGAAACGGTCAGAGACGAGTAGACACGAAAGATGGCAACAAAAACTTGCCAAAGAAATCAGAAAACAGCAGAAAATCTTCTATCACCCCCCACGTTTATGTAAAAAACGTAGGGCCTTGTAATTTTGTTTGTTTGTTCCCCTGTTCCCTAACCTATTTGATGTTCCCTTGTTCCCTACGATTTTTTTGCTTTGTTCCCGTGTTCCCATTGCCAAATTTCCCGTGTTCCCTTGTTCCCCAAAAGCCCCTGGGGGACCCTCATAAAACTGTTCTGAAAACGAAACTTAGTGATGAAACGCACGATCAGTTCAAGGTCCTTGCGAGTGATTTGTGACTTCATTTCACAGCCAGTGTGATCTGAACAGTCAATACCTTAGGTCCCAGAAATAGTTGATAGAATAACAAGGGGAATGGTTACATTTAAAAAGGAAGCGAAGTTGCTTCGACTGTTCCCAAGTTGGTCCTGAGCCTAAATAACTCCAACGTCAGTTTAACTACCGTTCCCAAGTATGATTTTGCCCCCATGTCCTTTTTCTTAACGTCAGTCACGACTGTTGAATGCATTGAAAAGAAGCTCCACGTTTTAAGATATATCACAGTTTGCCAAATATTTTCACGAATAAGCTGGAACTGACAAACAGATATGAAGAGAAAAAGGGGACCAAAATCTGAACAGCAAGATTTTTACATATAATCAACCTTAACGGAAATTATGATGAAGAGTAAATCAATGTTAGTTATGGCAGAATGGTTTTCAATAGAACGGACAGGATTTGATTTTGACTTCTTGTTTTCTTCTATTTATAGTTCGGTACAGTTTCATGCGTGATTTTCATGCGTGAATGGTCGCGTCACCACTTTTCGAAAAGAGTAGGGGACGTAGTTCCCGGTGTGGTGGTCTATCTCTCATCTGATGGTTAAATGCTCGGAGATATTAGCTGCACAAGCAAATCTAAATTCCGAGGGTAAATAAAGTGATGTATGATGTATGTATGTATCACGTGGTCCACATTGGGAAAACAAAATCTACAAGCTAAAAAGGTCAATTTCGCATGTGAACAGATGATAAAATTTATCCCGCTGAAGAGGCCCTCAGGCTACCGTTGAATGATTGCAATATTCAGATTAAATTTGAAAGTTTGAAACGAATAATGCAGTCCGTTCGCAATTAATCAAAACTGTTGTCGAGTAATAGGCGGCAGGCACTGAGTATTTTGACTGTAATAAGGGTCTTGTAACAGATCTAGAACCGCAAAAATTCCCGATTTGAGCGGAAATTATTTGAAGAGTCAAGTGATTTCAGTGTGTAACGTCAGTGGATGGTATAATGGTAGTTAAGGTCGAATGGTTTTCATACTAGAAAACATCATTTTGAGCAAGAAAAATCAGGCACGTTGGCACAAACTGACTAGGTGATAGAATCATGATTTTAAAACGTAAAAAAAATATAAAAATTTTTTCCTGTACTCAGAGCACAATTAAAAGACTTAAAAAAGTGGAATATTTCGTTCGGATCAACCGAACTTCGTCAGCCACAATGTAAATTTGAAAGTTAAGGACAAAACGAAAAATCTTAGAAAGTGTGGAACAGTCTATCATATCCATTGCGAACAATGTGACAAAGACTATGTGGGCGAAACGTCTCTTTTATTGGAAACTCGAGTAAAGGAACATCTTTCTAAAAACTCGTCAGCTGTTCGTGAACATTGCCACCTCACAGGTCATTCGGTGGATTCCAGTAAAACAAAAGTTCTTGCCACGGAAAATAACACTTTCAAACGCCGCATAAGGGAGGCAATTGAGATAAAATTACGTAAGCCCTCCTTGAACAGAGACAATGGGTTCGAATTAGCCAGAATCTATGACACTATCTTAGCTCCCTCGGGTCCATTATATAACCCTTCTTAACTTTCAAATTTACATTGTGGCTGACGAAGTTCGGTTGATCCGAACGAAATATTCCACTTTTTTAAGTCTTTTAATTGTGCTCTGAGTACAGGAAAATTTTTTTATATTTTTTTACGTTTTAAAAAAATGACTAGGTGATCTTTTAATTCCTCAAAAAAGATACTTTCCAAACCTCGTCGTGTGGTTTTCCATCCAGAAAACGAAATCGTCAGTGCTGTTAAAAGGCCTCGTCCACACGTATCCATTTTCATTCCATTTTGAAGAAAAAACTCGCATCCTCACGTATTGTCTTCGAATCATTTTCGCCCGTCCTCTCTTATCCGTTTCTATTTGAAAACAGGTGCCTTTTATACGAATTGGCCTTGAATCATCAAAAAATTCTCCCTCTCTTCCTCTGAAATCAGTGTCGACCTCACCAGGCCCGTCTAACTCAGTCGAGAGCGGCGGTAAAAGAAGCCCTACAGGTCTGACAGGTGAAGTCGTATCCTTAAGCAAAGATCGAAAATTGTACTTGAAATAAAACTTAGCTTAACATAACGGCGTTTTCACAAACCTCTACTCTGGAAAGCGTTTCCTGTGCACGTTTTCACTGGATACGTATGGACGGAAGGCCAATCCGTAGAGAAATTTAAGCTGCGTTTTCAAAACAAAAACTGGTTCGTGTGGACGGGGCTTGGGGTCTTCTTTAATGTCAAGCTTCATCAGCGGAAAGCGTTGTCAACTGATTGCAGAAGCTTTTTCGGGTGTTTAGAGCAAACTCGGCGTACTGATGATATGACCCGGGGGTTACATATTTATAATCACGAGCTTATCAGTTCAGCCGGTGATGAAAACTTTGCGGAAATGGTTCTTTAATTGTGGCAATGAAACATGGCAGGAAATCCTTCTTTGTTGGTTAAGCTGATTACATACTTAGCTAAAAAAAAAACAAAAGATGAAATAACAATGACGAGAAAAAAAAAAACAATGATAATAAACGGACAGAGAATCCAATCTGTTTAGAAACAGACGGCATTTTTGACGGCAAGGCATTGCATGCATTCCCGAACTTGTGACTTCCTTTCATCCTTTTCGTGGGTTATATACTGCATCTAGAAACTTTGGTAACGTTCACCCGAAAGTAAAGATTCTGAAATCGGTAACCTTTCCACCCTTTCTATTTTTCAGTTCAACAAGAGCTTTGAAGACCAACTCTGGAAACACTGCTTTGCGTCGTTGCAGCGAAGAGACGTTGAACTGAAAGGACACACGTCATCACTCTCATTGATAAATTTTTAATTCAGCGATTGAGGGCAGGAGTTAAGGTCCACTGAAGTTAGCAGTTAACGTAGGCTTATTACGAAATAAAATGTTTGGTTATTGAATTAATCATTGTCAGGTATGGAAGTAAAATGTTTCAAACAACGGTACCAGTGACTTCATTAGAGAAAATTACGTAGCTTGTACCAATGAAGTGTTATTTTCTTATTTAATTACATGTAATCGCATAAAGTATACTTGTAATAAATCGAGACCATAAAACTAAAAACGTATACAAGTGAGGTGGATTTTTTGCGAATTCTTTTCTTATTTCTGCCAGTTGATAACTAGTAGTTAGTCATCTCAGCCTTAGAGCCTACCTCTCGTAAAGATTCATGATCGACGAATGTACTTAGTATACGCCTTTCGTGATGACTCGTATACTTTCTCACTGATTGGTAATTCGACAGAAAATTTGTGAATTTTATTGATATCCTTTCCTACTTATCTCAGTCCTCCGTGCTATTTCGCAGATATTACGATTATGATTTTATGATGATGATGATGATAATGATGATGATGATTATTATTATTTCAACTCGTTTCTTTGTTGAATGGATGAGTTTATTGTCTGACGAAGAAGGAATAGTATCAAGGTACCTGTGTACAGGGCTTTCCTCCTATCGGCCTCGTCGACAGGAATCACGGGAAGAACTGCTTTCGTTTTCTCGTGTTCGACCGTGGACCGCTTTAACTTTGCTGTCTTTTTCGATAAATGAGTTAGAACTCGACAAGAACCCTGGAAACGAAACGATAACGAGATATAATAAGGAAAGGAGGTTGGTTTAATGGAGGGGTTCGGGTGAGGAAGCAAAACGTTGGACTGACAAAGGTAACATAACAGATCACAGTAGATTATGGTAGGGCTTAAATTGGCGGTGGGATGTAACAGTGAAAGACACCCTAGCTTGTTTCCAGTCTACTCCTGTGGTTTCAAGGCGAACTGGACGACTTGTCTGCTATATTTAAGCCGTGCCATCGTTCTCGGTAATTTCGACTTCACTGCGGATAGTATACAGTTACTTGTGAATTAATTTGGCGATACATAGCCAACTCGCAATAGGCAAATTTTTTGAATTACGTACCGTTTTGACAACATAAATCCACTTTATCTTGCTCTTTTTTACTATCACCACGCCTCGCCTACCAATAAGCAAACAAATGTAAACTGAATATGTGACTGATCATCGCAGTTATGAACAAAATAAAGCCTGAAAAACTGAGGCTTGTATGGGAGTCGAACCCATGACCTCAGCGATACCGGTGCAGTTCTGTACTAACTGAGCTAACAAGCCAACTGCTGGGAGCTGGTCATTTTGTTGGTTCGTAATTTACCCATGAGTGATGAATAGGTAAGAATAAATATATGAAAATCAGATATTCGAACTGCGGATTGAAGAATGAATATGTGAATGATCATCGCAGCCATGAACACTACTTAAGCAGTAGTGAAAAAAAAAAAAGGCTGAAAATTTCAGACTTATACGGGGATCGAACCCACGACCTCTGCGATACCGGTGCATATTCATTCTTTGTATGGGAATCGAACCCACGACCTCTGCGTTACCGGGCATATTTATTCTTTGTATGGGAGTCGAATCCACGACCTCTTCGATACAAATGCATATTCATTCTTTAATACGCAGTTCAAACACATGATTTCCATATATTCAGTCGTTCTTACAAATGCAAACTGTTTACATGCGAATGAGAGCGATGTTACGTGGATGCTGAACTTGAAGAAAAGGATAAAAAACAAAAGGTTGAACTTAAGTATCAGCTGGATTGACTAATTGATAGCTTTAATTATCCAGTGTCAAAAGCCAAAACAACTACGAGACGATAAAAGGCTTAAAAACCAGAGTGGGGCTTCACTTTTGTGATGCGGGAATCGAGAATCGGATCTACCGTAGCGGCCTAAGATCGTGCGATTTTCTCCCGTCAGTATCTTCGCGATAATAACAGGTGCACTAATGCCGTGTGCCGTCAAAATGAGACGTTGGAGATGGCGGCTCAGGTCATGATCTCTATTCTTGGTGGGTCATTGAGGTTAAGATCAACAGCAAGGTGGATAATGCTCTTACCTTAAAATGCGAATGTGTTCAGGTTCTCTTCCGTCCTCATGACTCATGAAAACATCTCGGAAATCCTAGAAAATAAGAAGGTGGACGCTCATTTAAATGTTTGCGATGACTGCACGCAATGCCAAAGCGCTCGAGTCCTCTCTTCCCAATAACGTAACTGTTGTAATGATTTTGTATCCAACTCTGCCTATTTCTCAGTTCTTGTTAGTTAGAAAAAACGTGTTAGAAGCCTTGGTGGGATTTGCGACCCATCCTCGAACTTCGACCCTATTTTTGCACCAAAACACCTGCGTCAGAACGTCCTCGATACTCACATAACTTATAGGAGTACCCCCGAAAGAGATTCTGTTCTTACTTATTTTACCCTGCTGAACTTACCTCCCTACAAACAGCTAGTAGCGACACTTCACTCCGAGTTTTGAGATGAAGTAAGGCCAATTCCTGTGAGGTAAATAAACACAGTGAGTCTTCTACAGGAGGACGAACAAACCCTTTGCTCCACACTCATTGCTATCATGAATAGAGTTCGTAAGGTAAATTAGCCTCTAAAGATTGAACGTCTTTACTGTGGCAAAATTATTTTATGTACTCAGTTGATGTGTAAAAAGTTTAATACTCCTTGTAAAGCGGTTGACGAAAAATTCGCGAATTGATAATTTTTGTTTTTCTAGTTTCGCCTACGAATTTTAGGACTTAAGTAGTTTACACTCTTGAAGTTTCGTTATGAAGTGACTGACTGGATTTCAAGATAATTGACCTTTTTCAAAATGAGCAACCAAACGTTACCGTCGCTATGGTAATAGTTGTTGCTTGGAAACCAATGAGAAAATAAACTTGGATCATACATCGAAAAAAATGTTGTATGTGTCAAGGAAACCGAAGCTTGTCTTCTATAGGAAATTTTGATTTCAACAGGTGCACCCTAAGGCCAAAACAACTGAAGCCAGCTTTAAGCAACCGAAAACTGAACTGGAGGACCATTTTCCGAATTGGGGGACATTTTGTGAAATGAGAGTTTGCTTTTTAAGCCTGGCACAAATGCCAACTCCTGAACTGGAGAAAATTTACAGTCAGTTTCCGTCCCCTAAAACTGCTCCCTTTACCTAGAACTGCAACAGTCGTGTTTCTCTGATCTTTAGTAGTGGCATCATTTACTAGCAAGGTAACAACCGCTGCAAAACAAAACGAACAAAACTATTTTCAAACACTATCGCTGTTCCGTCGTTACCAGTCAATTAGTTGGTCCATATTACTGTTCCACTGTTAAGAACTGACGGCTCCGCAAAATAACGACCATTCTTTACTTTACTTAGTCTAAGTCATGCAACTGAGGCGACTGGAAAATAAAATATGGTTCGGTTGACTGAAATTCCAGGTTTGATATATGTCACGAGTAAATAAATCGAAGGTGCATTAAGCTAAAAATAAAATACTCCCAGGAGTGAAGTCCACGAAAGGTGCCGAGCTCAAGAACTACCCCAGATCGTCTGGAAGCAGTCTGATAAAAATTGATTATTTGCGAAACCAACCACCATGTTGATTCTGTTTTAGCCGTGAATCAAGTTCAGGTTAAGTTTATTGTGTCTATACAGTTAGCTTTTGTGAGGACAATCTCACCAGCTAGACAAAACGGAGGGCGCGCTCCTTAACTTTTTCTAGCTTTGCAGTGGCGTTTTTATCGCAGAAATGCCATTCTCTGAACAGTAGTTGACGGGAATAATAAATCGAAGGATCTTTTTCATTCGTTTGAGTACAGCGATCTGCTGGGTACTTTCCTGCATACACTTGCTATGTGCCTCTCGAATTTCATTTTGTCGTCAATGGTAACACCGAGTAACACCGAGCATTTCGAGATGTTTAGTAATGGGAAGAAGAGTGTTTTCGCAGAGAAATAACATGTGCGAATTTGTTTACCTGTTCCAGAAAGAATGAAATCAAAATTTTCCGCTTTGTGACCCTGTCTTATGATGACTCTCTTAGCCTCAAACCTGAAATTACAACAAAAACAACCTGTTACTGGATTATAAACTCATTTGATAAGGTACGGCCGTGAAATTCGGTTCGTGCGAAGGTATCTCTGGTTTCTGACATGAAGTACCAACTTCTGTGTCTATGACAAAAATGTTGTGGTTCATTTATATCCTTGGTTGAATTTCTATTGTCCTTTGTTTTGCACTCAATATACAACATCTACACATGCAGGTGAGAGCCGGCTATCAAGTTCTATCAGTTAATTTATTGTATCTACGTCTTCACTTTTATAAAACCAGTGAGTTGTATGCTCTCCTGTTATCTTTTCCGGCCTTTAATAGCAGAGTTAAGCAATAAACGTTATAGGAAACAGGAACAAATGCTAGGTTCAATTAAAGTGTATATTTATTTTTGAATTCCCATAAATTCTTCCAGCTAGTGTGTTTACTGAAAGACAACGATCCCCTTCGGCCACACGTCTTACAACTGCACGCCAAAACAGAGAAGTCTACTACAAGCTCACCTTTCATACCAGGCTACAGATACGAGCCTTTTCCGCATTTTGAGCGGACATTCCCCAAAAGCAGCAACACTCGTCTTCAGTGCGACAAGAGCCTTATAAGAACGATTTGAAAAGGCAAATTCATTACGTTCATGTTTGAGCATGATTTGGGCATGAAACCCTGATACGTTTGATGAGAAATGTTAGTGTACACCAAATCGGTGAATAATGTTTTGGGGTCTTCTGATTGGCCACTCAAACTCCACATAGTATGCGTCATTCGCCTCGCAACATAGTCCTCGATTTCGTGCGACTTTTTTCGCTTTATGACAGAAATAAGTGAAGATGACCATCCTCTGGTTTGGTATACACTAAAACAATTATTCACCATATGTAGTTCGTGAGCGGAAAAAAGTGGTAAAAACTCCGCTGCCCAACAGAGAAAATATAAGGGCTCAGCTATTCCACTCCAAAACTATTTTACAGCTGACGTGATCCACATCACATTACAAATTCGTCCAAATCCCAACTGGGGTCACTGAGGTTTTTGTTCAATGAAATTCTCTAGGCCCTACCGTTTGAAGTTGCTCCTCTGTCCTGGATCCACGACTTAGGGACAAGATGTGAATAGCTTCCTGGCTGAGTTGAACCTGTTAGACAGCACGAGAACATGGGAACAGTAAACTCAAAGAGAATGCTCTGTTTTTGTTCAGTGTATGGGTAACAACTGGAGGAAGATGCAGATTTTATGTAGATAATTAAGAGAAAGCGAACAAAAAATCACCTCGCGAACGACCTTGAAGTTGTTTGGATCAAAAACCACTCCGTCACAGTCCACACCGGTCACTGTCTCCTCATCCAGATTAGCAAACACATTTGAGGAGTTTTGAGAGCGGTATTTCCTGCATATTAATGTATTCAACGAGACTGATAAACGTCATGTAAAGGTTTTATTTAATTTTAAAAGGTCTTGTTGCAGCAAAGAAAACCATTAAAAACTCCGCATTTGCCTTAACCCCGGACTAACGTTCTATCATTGTTGTACAACACTTGTTTTGGTTCAACAAAGTTAGAACTATTAGATGTTAAATGACGTTTGACCAACATTTTTTGTTGAATGAATGTTTCGCTTTCGATGAAACATTTTCGCCGACTTGTTATTTATTTGTTGTTATCACTCGATAATTTTTACCCTTCCTTTTCATTGGCCCAGAGCCTACCACCTGACCTACAAATAACTGCCTACAAATAATGGTCTGCTCGTGCGCAGTACCGTCGAACTAAGATTTTGCTGCAAATAATATTCTGCTCATGCGTATAGTTGTGTCCACGCGTCCAAGCTCTTCAAATTCAAAGAAAAATGGCAGATCGTTTCACGCTTTCCGAGAATAATTATGAAAAACAAGCTAGGTGATCGAATGATAAAACTATTTTCGCAAAATATCGTGATTTGTCAGTGTCTCGCAGATCAATTATTTGCCTCAGCCTTCGGCCTCGGCAAATAATTAAACTGCTCGCCACTGACAAATCAAGATATTTTGCTTAGCATCGCCCAATAATTGTTTATTATTTTACAAATGCTGGACGTGTTATATAACAATGTTATGTATGTAGCTGTGAAATCTTTCTACGAATTTTTCTTCAATTCAGTATCAGGAACTGAAGAAGAGACACTCATCTGAAGAATTTTCAAAAGAAATTAATCGGATGACTTGCCAAACAACTTTCAGCTGAAAATGCAGATAAAACTCAAAATCTGTCATGGAAAATATCACAGAAAAAGCCGGCATTTGGATTGAAAAACAGAAACCAGACGGTTTAAGCTGGTTTAGATCAAGCGAGATTGAGGGAAATCGTGTATCGAGAGTTGACAGCTTCCGTTTAGTATCTGTTGAGATGTCCTGATTTGTCGGTGAGTTTCATCAGTGATGCTGATTGTACAGACTCGAAAAAGTGGTTGATCAAGTTGATCAGCTTCAATCTATTCATTCCTCCAAAAATTCTATTAATTTATGGCATCGATCAGAGTTTTCCGTAGCCAGTGTACGTTTGCTTTTCCAAAGGTTGCAGTATACAACTTAGGGACTTCGCCCCAAATCGAAAAGATTGATCATATTCGTACTTTCCTTGTGCAGCTGGTCTCGTATTGAAAAATGCTTAGTCTAAATGCTTGACTGCTGGACGTCAAATGTTGATAGCAAGTGTAAATAGCCTACAGTTGAATTCACAAACACTTTTTTCCACACAATTTTCCCGCTTGGCTTTCATGCTATATTCCTAAATACTCGGACGGTACTGAATTTAAATCGTTGTTACTCAGAGTTCGATATATCTGAGGTTGCACTGTATCTTGAAAATGAAAATTTGATTTGGTCGAATTCGGTTGTCTCGCAATAAAAGGAACAATCACCGTATTTACCTATGGCAGTGAGGCCGTACCCGCGTCTCAGTCGCGCACTTGACCAAATTTGTAACTAATCATTAAGCGCCGTCGATATCTCTCCGCATATATCAGTTTCGCCCTTAACAGTGGAATCATATCTTGCAATGTGTTAAGTTTTCTCTTGCATCAGTTAAAAGCATTGCACCCTAAGCATTAATTATCGTTTTTCTGGGAAAAGGTGCGGCGACCTGACCATGGGTAAATGCGATAATCTTTGACCCAATTTCTTAACTTAAAATACGTTTCTCTGCCTCTTGCCATCTGCCGAGGCGATCTTTTTTTCTTGCTTGATTCTGATGTCACCTATCACAGTATTGTCCCAGTCGTGGTCTGCAAGATCCTGTATACATCAGTAATTGCAAAAACCAACAACAAAGACGATTTCATTTAATTACAAATATTCTTTAGATTCTTTTTTTGAAATTTTAGAAGTAGAAGCTGATGCTATTTTCAAAAGAAATGTTTTACAAGTTCTTTCGTGTTAGCTACCCCCATATTTTGCTTGCGGTTAAACCATAGTACCAAATATGATGATTGTAAATCAGGAAATTCTTATTCTCCTCATCAACTGTTACGCGAAATGTTTTCGCTTTTTTACGCCATCGTCCATTTTACTTTGCGTTATCTGCCTTGGGAATAGAACACTTGGCCTTTGAACAACACCTCACGTTTCCTGTTTCCAGCCTTCCCCCCCTCCTCCTCATCCACCCCTAACTACAAAAATATGACTGTTTTGTAGTCTGACAACTTCGCTAAATTTTACTGTTGCGTTTTGAAAGATGTTTTAAACAACAAAACTAGAAACACTTCTAGTCTGTAAGGAGTATTACTACTCCCCGCTGGATGGGATGCTGTCCATCACAGGATATCCAGGATATCCCCCCCCCCCCCCAACACACCCCCTTGCCCTTCCCTTGCTGCCCAGGTGGAAGTTAATGACTATTCTTAAACATACGACCAGTGAAACATTTTGCCCAATAAAACATTTTTAGGCCTTTGAGGCAAAACAATTCTACCTGATTGGTTCTGGTACATTATAAAAGCCACACAACATCCAAAAATCTTACCTCCTATCGAAATCCCATCACGTAGCCGTATATTTTACCCTTGAGCTCCGATCAAATACGTACAACGCTTGTCCCTAAAAGTGAAAACACATTTGATTAGTTTTAAAATACGTGAACTAGCTATTTCCTGTAACTTGTCATAGAGATATTAATACATGCATATCATTAGCTTGTACTGGAATAGGCCATGGGTGTTTACGACATTTAAAACAAAATCAAGAAAAATTCCCATTTGAGCAGTTTGAGATCAACTGGATTACAAAATTTGTGGAGTATTTCTAGATTTTATCTCCTTTTGCCTTTACGAACTTCTATCAAGGAGGGTGGTGAAACAAATTAATTGCCGGAAAGGAATTGAAATGATGTTTTGAGGAAAGCCTTACCATTATTCAAGTCATCTCAACCGTTACTTTGTGTGTGCGCGTTTGTGTGGTTTGGCGAACAGCAACTACCTTGTTACAGAAGCCTAACTGTGGTGGGCATCTGCATGTACTCCTGCAACCGCCAAGACGAGAAAAAATGCTATTGATTGTGATTAGCCGAATTGATTTTGTTTTAAAACATTATTGTTATATCCTACCATTGGTTCTAACTTTTGAGTCTGTGTGCAAAATCCTAAAGTGTGACCACTCAAATGAAAGCTACTGAACAGTGTTCTCCTGTGCTGCTGTTTGTTATGTTGTACAAGATGGTGCTAACATTTAGGTATGTGGATGAAATCCTAAAGTGTGACCATTCAAATGAAAGCTACTGAGCAATACTTTCCTGTGGTGCTGTTTATTATGCTGTATAATGTGGTTCTAGCTATTGAGTCTGTGTATGAATTCGTAAAGTGTGACCACTCAAATGAAAGCTACAAGGCAGCGCTTTCCTGTGGTGCTGTTTGTTATGCCTTGAGTGTACAAGGTGGTTCTAACTTTTGAGTCTGTGGATGAAATCCTAAAGAGTGACCAGTCAAATGAAAGCTTGTGACCAGTACTAATACTAATGCAAGTTATTATTTGAAGCCATTGTGTTTGGCATTTTGCGAAGATGAAATCTGACGTGGTTTGGGAAGTAAACTGAATAATTCTTTCACAACTTCCCTCACTTGCTTGTGATAAAAACGTTAACCAGCAGACCAAAACGTTTCTAGCTAACAATGAGCCGAAAAACTACGCCATCGACTTAAATTTAACTTCATTAATTTCCAGATAAAAAGACAGCAATTTCAGATCAAAATTACCTCCAGTAAAATGAACTTCAACACGAAATTCATATTTGTCGAGTTGCCAGTGTAATTTGTTCCCACGTGTTCGCATGAAGTTTGCCTTCCTCTGCGTCCCGTTTGCTTTGCCTTCCTCTGCGTCCCGTTCGTCCGTTGAACTTAGCCATCCTCGATGCCTTACTGACAGCACGTAGTGTGACAACAAGGACGTAACGACGCAATGTCTCCGCAGGAAAGATCCAAACGCTAGAAAACTAACTTGTTGTAGCGCCATTTTGATTTTTCATCTTCTTCAGTCGATTCTATTGACATTCAACTTCTTCAGTGCGCAAGACATTTTCGCGTATCATTTGCAATTCAATTACATTCCAGCAAACTCCGCCATGCCTTGTTAAAGAATATTTATATCAAAGGAAGAAAAGAATTTAACTGGTGGGGTTGCAAATCGAAAATTCAAACATCATTATGAATTTCATACTTACGCTAGACTGAAATCCCCTTTCTCATATTAGACAGGTATGACATTTACTTTTCAAGGCAAGATTTTGTGTCATTGCCTTTATTTTTAAGGAGGGCGGGGCGATGCAAGATTTAAAACGTTAGACTGAAAACTTTTTCTCGTACTAGACGGGTACCATACAACGTTTTAT
The DNA here is from genome assembly GCA_016490735.1 of Pachyseris speciosa. Taxonomy (NCBI): domain Eukaryota; kingdom Metazoa; phylum Cnidaria; class Anthozoa; order Scleractinia; family Pachyseridae; genus Pachyseris; species Pachyseris speciosa. Next base: position 421,090 of record JAEMWC010000020.1, on the reverse strand, counting down.
TTATTTCTTTTTTGTGGCAAGGTTTTTAATTTTTGTTTCCCACTTTGATTCCTTTCATTGCTTTGCTGTCATTATGAATTTTATTGTTGTGTTTAAGATTGATCTCACTGTACCGCAATCACAACAAGGCAACAGTTCACTTGTAATCGGATTAACTGCAAATACAGATGAAAAAATAGGCTTCGAAACGTTTTGTTCTCGTACAAGATACAGCTCGCTCAGTTTATTCACATGCAAGGTATCAGATTAATCGGTAAGACCCTAAAATAATGGTTTTTAAAAATACACTTTACTTGTCGCATAACCAGCCTTGTTTCAGTCTTTGTTTATACAGGGCAATTTACGGTGGTCCTAATGCTAATTCAGTTTCAGTTCACTCCGTGTTTGTTTAGTCAAACGAGGGCCAATGTGCCGGGACTGGCTACAAGATTAGGTTTCATGCATATTTGAATTTGTCTCAATCGAACTTGTTTTTAGTAAGCGGTTCGTAAATTTGTTTGTAATTGTCTTTTTATGTTCTTGTTGCTTGATCGAAATACTGGGTAACGACAACCTTTCTAGTGTTAACGTTTGCTGTCGATTTTCTTGAATTGTTTTTCCTCGGAGTTCAAGTGCTGTTTTTGGGCTTTGCAACTCAGCGGGTATAAAGTACAGGTCACATTCCACAGGTCACAGCTACAGTATACCCGCAACTACTTCAAGAATCCAGGGGAAGAATCACATACCCCTAAAAAAAAAAACAAACAAACAAACAAAATATGATGGACGTTTGCTGAGGAAATAATTGTCAGGTGATCCGCAGTTAAAAAAGCACTTGTCAACGGAAGGCTTTATAGTGGTCAGATGGCTTCAGCATTGGAAATTGTTTGCGCTGCCAGCTGTATTGCCGTATTAGTTGGCTTTAGCTTCGCGATCAAGAAATGCCAAAATTTGATTAAGTCGCAGTCAAGAGTTCAGATTATTAACGTCACAGTAAGAAACGAATTACGAACTCGAAAAAGACAAAGACGACCAGTTTTGGCTCGAGTTAGGCGCCAACCAGAAGAAAACGATGAACCAAGAGATCTCTTATTACATCGACAAAATTTCGGTAAGTTAGTCTTTCTTTCAGTTCGTTATGATTTAAATTTTACTGTCTTAATTCGGTTTCAAAATATGTTTCTTCAATAAAAACTTTCGAGGCATTTGTGAAATATTTTGCTTATTATTACCAAACAAAGAGACTATTTTGGGATCATAAAATTTGTGACGAAAATCTGGAAAGTTGAAAACTGTATGTCATCTAAAGTATACGTTTCAATAATGTTAACTGATGTGATAGAGGGATTGAAATATAAACTTTGAATTTCCTAAATGTTGCATGTTAGAGGAACGTAAGTTTTCACTTACAAAAAACAGGCCAAGGCAGCTTTATAAAGCCACACCCTTTTCTCGGAATTTAGGCTTCGTGTGAGCTCTCTTCGTCTCTTTTTCAGTTTCATAGTTTAACTTTTTATAAAAGCAGTTGAAAACAAAGGACCAAAAGGTTTCGTAGATGTTAGAGAATACAAAAGTTTGAGCTTAAAGGAACAGACTAAAACAACCTTTGCCCTTTCAGGTTGTCAAATACGTCAACCCTCAGGGACGCAAAGCAATGCACTGGGACAATATGAAAAAGAAAATTATCATTTGAAATGATGTAAGCCTTTTGCTTGTCTTGTCCCAGTGCGTTGCTTGCCTCCCGGTATGGCGTTTTTGGACAACGTGACTGTGCAGCTTCAAAGGCTCATTGCGTGTTTTATAACATTTTCGGAATTCTTGTACATCGGACAGCTACGATTTTGATCAAATTTCAAAGTGTTGCACTTCTAAAGCCAGCAGCATATCGTTGTTAAATTTCCCACAGCGATTTCTTTCATCTGTATATAGAAAATATTACAAAGTGGACTTTGTCATTCCCTTATGTTATGTTAAAGAATTTCGAGTACGTCATATGAAAACTGGAAAGTTTGGGACAATGTCAAGTGGTATTGTTTTGCGATCGCGTGAGCTCTAAACATGGTGTGCAATTGCTACTCTACGTCAATCAATCATCTTTCCCAGAGGTACGCTCCCAGGACGGAAGTTCGAATGGGGCTTGGTGTTTATTTTTTTTACATTACTAACACACTTTTGACCCGAGTGGCATTTTTTCTCATAACACGACTCCGCGTTATCACGCGAAATTGTTCTTTCATTAACTGATGTCCACTTTTTATTTGACAAACAGTGTACTATTTTAAGAACGGCGGCGAAGGGTAACCTTATTTCAACTTTGAACCGTTAGGCGGTAGTTACACCAGGTCGCAAGCAACAGAAAGGAAAACCCTGTAACCAAAAAAGACGGGACGAAAAACCAAACCTTGACGAAAGTTACTGGCTCTTAGAAATCACGAATTTGAGCAATCTGCGGCAAGGGGCAAACTTAGTTAAACTTTGAACCGTTAGGCGGTAGTTGTATCCAATCGCAAGCACCCCAAAGGAAGAAAAAAAAGGAAGAAAAAGTTCCTGGCTCTTTGAAATCATGAAGTCCAGCAAAGTGATCACACTTCTTACTTCCCGATACGTTTGATTTTCATTCTTCTCTTCGGTCATGAACTTAGTACAAACTGAAGTCAATTTGTAATCGAAACTAGAAGATTTTGCATTAATCTTTCCTCTTTTTTTTTCCAGTTCAGCCAGCGCTCTGAAGATCATCACAAGACACAGTATTTTGCTTTGTTGCAATGAACGGCAATTGAAGAAAATCCGTGTGGACGCTGGACTGGATCATAAATTAACATTTGATACGACGTTTGACGTTGAATTCTAAGTGGAGAAAATTCAACAAGGAGTAGAACAAATTCATATTAATTGTAGACGGGATAAGTCAGTTACATTTGTAAATTCATTGAATCAGTCTCAGATGTAATGTGGATAGTTTTGAATAGTATTTCCAATAGCTCAACTTATTTGACGAAATGTTCACGCTTTTAAAGTCGCATATTAGTGAAAATTCGCAACGTTTCACCATTTCATCAGTGGAATTTAAATTTTGCGATTTTGAAACATTGACAATTAATAATGGTAATTGAACTGAGTGGAGTGTAATTTGGTCTGAAATAATACGCGCAGCGCGAGTTCGATTTGAAATCACAAGTATGATTTCAGACCAAAATTGCATGACACGAAGTTCAATTACAACTTTATTACACCCATTTTGAAATCACACATTTTTTGGTAAATATTAATATTTGTCTATCAATGAAATTTAATAGGTTAGCATTATTTCATTTTCATTTTGATGGGTTATAGAAAGGATGCGATTTTGAGTAAAAAATGGTGCAATTTGGGAATAAATTGCACTGCTGAGAGCCAATCAGATTGCAAGGCTCACCAGTGATTTCAAATGGGTGTAATAAATAAGTGAACAGACGCAAAACAAATGATCCCGTTTGGTCAAAATGTGCCTTTATTGGCTTAAATAGGTATAGGTGGTTAGAGAGCCTATGTCTTTGAAATATTAATTAAATTATATACAAACAAAATAACTATAAATAACCAGAATTCGATTTTATAAACTTGAAGAGTAGTTGCTCTATATGTTCAGCCCTTTCTGGCAAAGGTGTCGATGTTGAATGGCGAGCATGTGTCTTATTTATTTTTAAAGAATATTAAACCAGTAAATAATTTTGACGAAACTGAACCAGAGAACTAAATAAAAAAAGCTGAAAATAAGTAATTTTATGCATGTAGTATCGCCAAAGAATTGCCAGAGAGTCCATTTTAGTGAAATCACCTGCATTTACCTTTGGAGACTAATCCAATGATCTCCACAAAGTACTATTGGCTGCTATTGGCTGCTTTTGTCTACAAGAATGTTGGGGTCCTGTGCAAGGTTGGATAGCCCGTATGTCAGGAACGCGGAAGAAGCTGCCCCGCGCGGACTCCTCGCGCGTTCCCAAAACGATGCTCATTCTCACTGCCCTCTTCCCTTCCCCCATGCAGGTCAAAAGATGAACCAAACCAGCTGCTAAATTGCCATTTTAGTTTATACATACGATACAAGTGAAGCGTATCCGGAAGAGTGTTAATCGTTTGTGTTTTAAATGAGTCCCAGTTTGCAGTTGCTTGGTCCTGCATTTTTTGCTCGAGTTTCGCTTGACTTGGATATGGAGGAATCTGAAATAACGATTTTATGCAACGAAAACAACTGGTCAATTAGTGTAGAGAAACACAGATATAAGAGACGATAATAGAAAGAAGATGATTTTTAAATTGGGCTGTGATAGCACTCAAATCTACACTCGTGTTTACAAGTAACGTTACCCCGCCCATTGTAAAGCCCACTCTGGTAGAAACTCAAAGGATAATAAATAAATAAATAAATAAATAAATAAATAAATAAATAAATAAATAAATAAATAAATAAATAACAAAAACAACAACAACAGAAAAGACTGCTAAGGGCCCGGGGAAAATCTACGTTCCCAGTGTCCCTCTCCCGTTCCATTCTATCTCCACTGAGGCTTCACCTATTCAGGGACGTTCAGATATAAGAGACGATGATAGAAAAAAGATGATATTAAATTGGGCTGTGATAGCACTCAAATCTACACTCGTGTTCACAAGTAACGTTACCCCGCCCATTGTAAAGCCCACTCTGGAAGAAACTCAAAGGATAAAAAAGCAAAAAAAACAAAAACATAAAAAAAATAAAATAAAATAAATAAAAATAAACAACAAAAAGCAAAAACAACAATAACAACGACAACAGAAAAGATTGCTAAGGGCCCGAGGAAAATCTCTCGTCCCCAGTGTCCCTCTCCCTTTCCATTCTTTCTCCACTGAGGTTGCTCCCATTCAGGGATGTTTTGTCCCTTTGTTGAATTTCCTATTCAGAGTTGTCTTCGGGGGAGACTAGGATCGATTCCTTGTACAATATATTTGATTTACTTTCTGGGCCTCATTCCAGAAATATCTGGCCTAGTGCCGGTGCGAAGAATTATTACCACTGTTTTCGTTTTTCGAATAAAATTCGCCCGGCAATCACTTTTTTTTCGCTTTTCGAAGACTACTTTATGAAATTCCAAAACACTGCACTGTACTGGTTGACTTAAAAAAATAGCACACTTACCTGATTTCTTAGTTTTCTTACTGTAGCCTCGTTTGCATGCCGAAGAAACCTACTTTTCTTTATCAACACACACTCGGCGCCATTGCTTACCTGCAAATACACACGCAAGAATCTTGAGAAGAAAAATCATAAGCTCCTCCAGAAGCTGCACTACTGTGAATTGCTCATATATACTCTGCACTGAAGTGTGACTATTAAACAATTATTGGACGAGGTTGAGCAAAATATCGTAATTTGTCAGTGGCGAGCAGTTCAATCATTTGCCGAGGCCGAAGGCTGAGGCAAATAATTGATCTGCGAGACACTGGCAAATTACGATATTTTGCGAAAACCGAGTTCAATAATAGTTTTATCATTCGATCACCAAGCTTGTTTTCAAAATTATTTTCGGGAAGCGTGAAACGATCTGCCATTTTTCTCTGAATTTGAAGAGCTTCAACGCGTGGACACAACTACGCATGAGCAGAATATTATTTGTAGCAAAATCATAGTTTGACGGTACTGCGCACGAGCAGACCATTATTTGTAGGCAGTTATTTGTAGGTCACGTGGTAGGCTCTGGGCCAATGAAAAGGAAAGGGAAAAGGTAGCGAATGATAATAGGCATTATTACTCACCACATTGTAACGCTTTCCTAATATTGTCATGGTGTTCTTAATATTCGTACTGAAAACTCAACAGATATCTTGCGATATACGTAATTTCGCTTGTCACTGTCGCGGGGAAAAATGGTGGCTTTCCAGCTTTTCTTTAATAAACTCAGCAAACTGTTTTTTGTTACCATTGTGTTGAATAATAAGTCAATTATCCTGCTCAATTTTGCGGAATATCCCCTGATTTGAACCAACTTGCCCTACAGCCTCGTCGGTTAAGTACCAGGCGATATTCCGCGCGATTTCGCAAAATATTGCAGAGAATCAGTAGAAATAATAAAAGGCATAACCTTGATCTCAAGGTCTAAACAATTCTTTGACATACCAAATGACATTTCACAGCAGGATTGTCGAAGAGTATCATTGCAAGTTCCTAGAAATTACAAGAAGAACAAAAAAAACAAAACAAAAAAAACTCACCAGTGGTCCTTTTATAAAAATCTTGCCAATTTAATTTGGATCAAGTATAAACGTCATTTGAACTTGAAAGAAAAATTCAAATTCAAATACTTTCAACACACATTTTGAAATTCACAAAACTAGTTTCGCTGTAACAACGGCCTCATCAGTTGATCTTACAATGTACCGTTGGTCGCGTGTAACAAAGTTTCAACCGAAACACTCCGCGCGCAACGTACTTAAAATTCAAATTTCAAAACGCGTGTTCCATGTACAGAGTCACCGAATTTCCCCGTATCAACTACACTGACACCACAGCTCTTGGGATGCGGAAATAGTTCCACTCGCTTTTCGTGTTTATTAGTCGGTGGTCCCCGACTTTAGCAATCATTACAGAACTGTGTGACCTGCCTCAGCATCGCTTCGTCCCGAAACACTCCTGTCACATTCATCACCAATTGTACCATGTTTCCTCCATGTTGTTCACAGCAATGTTTCCACATTACAGAGCCATCTTCCCGTCGTTGAAGGGTTTTTAGGTGTTCTCTCCCACGTGTGTCTGCACTGCGTGATGTTTCGCCAACATATCTGCATTGGCAAGCTTGGCAAACCAGTTCATACGTCACACCAGTACTCTGGCATGAGCCTTTTCCATCGGCTCGGCAACTTTGATTCGAAACCCTGCTTTCCTGATCTCATTCATGTAGCGATGTTTTAGCTGGGAACCAGGCGTTGCTGGTACAAAAATCACGCTCTCGCATCCCTTCCCTTTAAACCAGGTCTCGCGTATACTCCGTCCTGTTCGTCGGTGCTCGTTCGTTTATTCTCCACTCTCTCGGCCTGTACAATGGTTTTTCTCCACCTGCGTCCAACTGCACTAGACGGTTGTAAGCAGCTAAAGCTGAACGCACTACCTCTTCCCGGAAACGCTTATTGTAATCAGAGAACTGGAGGCGTAACATCATTTGGTTAGCATAAACGATTGGAAAACTTACGAACTGATCTTTGGGCTTGAGTAACTCAATCTGTACGACTACTTGTTGGCCCTTCTGATCCAGATCTGGTGTCCCGTTTCTACTGCAATCGCTATAAAATCACGATTATACTTTAAATTTAATTGAATTTTTTTGCAAATGCAATGAAGGCCCTGTGACAAAACTGCAAGATATATCAAGTTTAATCCGAGCTTTCTTCTCCACTGAACAATAAGCAATGAACGGTCCCCAGGATGTATACGCTGTTCCCAAAACCTGGAGACCTTTAGTTCGCAACAAATTTAACTCGTAGAGCACAACAAGTATGTAAGAAGAAGGATTTCTACACTCTGATTCGAAATACTGAGATAGGTTGCCAATAACAGAGCACCGAACCCATTATAGTTTAACAATACAAGAACATAAATGGCATCTTTAGTAGTAACTGTATTTTTCTTTACAAACCACTGCGATCATTAATCACATCAAATATAAATCCTGAAACAGAAGACGATATTTTAAAACTAGCACTTCCATTCTCTGTTTGGAAAAATCACACGTTTTGTCTGCTGAAACACAAAAGCCATTAAGAAACATTTAAAAAGTCTACATATTTAAGAAACACGTTGACAGCATATTTAAGTGCTGATGTGAAACGATGTAGTGTTAACTACCATTAGCGCCAAATAACTGAACTAATTTACCGATTGTTTGCCAAGATGTAAAATGCACTTGTAGTGCGATTGTTTTTGCTCGTCACGCCTATCGTTTTATGACGCCGCCTCATTAACCTAAACAGTCGTTTGAACTTCAACCAACACTTTATAAGATCTTACAATGCGATAAAGCGTTTCGAGTCATAGCCACCAATGGGAACTTGAAAGAACTGGAAAAGAAAACAAGACAAGGGTAAAAAGCCCAAAGCTCTGGGAACACGTCTTGAGCATCCTTGCAACAGTTAATTTCTTACAGATTAAGAGCTCCTGATATCATTAAGCGCTGGAACATTAATCAAGCAATAATTCATCTTTTCTCAATGAGACGGCTGACATTAATTACGGTTCATTGGAGCGTAAATAATAGAGCAGTTATCGATGCCACTAGCAATTTTCGGCTAGCCGACAACCAACATTCGTAGCTAGTCCCAATTGGTTTCTCCAACATTTCCCTTTAGCGAGACTCCCTTATTTTCTTTAAACTAATATTAAATTCTGATCTGATTTTAAAAGTTGGCATGTTTTGTAACTTAAGAGAAGTAGAATGTCAAATAATAATGCACTTCAGATCCGGCACTATAATATTGGACTAATTGACCTACTCTTTATGCGATAAGAAATAAAGTCCTTAGTCGTTTTAACTTAGGAGCAACTGATGTACATTAAACGTTTGTACTTTTAACGTTTTTAATGTCTCTTACTTTTTGTACAGAATTGAAATTTACTTTAATTTACTTAAGTTTTACTTAGTAGGTCCGCATCAGCCCACTGGCTGCCTCTTTTAGTTTAACCTACCTATCAAATCAATGAAGATTTATTGATTGGTATAAGTAGATATAAACAACCATCTGGTAGCAGCTCGATGACGGATCGGAAGGTGACAGCTTGAGAGTCTTTCACGCCCAACTGATCAACTGATCAATGGACGCTGTTCAAGCACATTTTTAGTAGCAACAAGACTGATTGAACCATTTTTGTTGGAGTAACTTGCATACGGTAACGCGTCCATACACGTCCCACATTGTGGTAGCGTTTGTGTGTCCTCAGTCCACGGCGCATACAGTAACCGAGGGATCTGATAATCAAGTTTGTCCACGAAGTTCTCACGCCATCAGGCTTTCCAAGGATTTCGACCAAATGGCTACAGTCATGGAATTTGCCTGCGCTGCTGGCTGTGTTGCTATATTTCTTATTTCTTTGTTCGTGATAAGGATGTGCCAAGCTGCTATAGAATCGGAGCCTAGAGTTCCGCCTCTAAACATCACAGTTACGCTCAATACAGCAAGCGAAGGAAGAAGACGAAGACGAGGAAGAAGAGCCGTTCGTACCAATGTTCATCGTCACGCTTTACGCCGGCCACAAGAAAATGACGAACACGGAGATCTCTTCGATCGCCAAAGCTACGGTGAGTTGGTAAAAACTTTACTGATAAATTTTTTTGGAAGCATTCTGAAAATTAACAACGTTTATAATTTCTCGGGACTTTATTAACACAGCGCCGGTGAGTACATCACGGCGGAACTTTTATTTCTTGCTCTATACAAATGTTCTAAAAACTAAAGTGGGGCATGTAGTAATTTTTATGAATCACAGTAAAACGAGCAAGCTTTCATGCTTCTTTCGAATGATATGTTAACTCATGAAGATGCGAGTGATCGTCCCAGTTATGAACACCACTTAAACAGTAGTGAAAATGAAGCCGGAAAAAATTCAGGCTTGTACGAGAGTCGAACCCACGACCTCTGCGATATCGGTGCAGCGCTCTACCAACTGAGTTAGCAAGCCATCTGGGAACTGGTCGTTTTGTTGGTTCGTAAAATTCCTTTGAGTATCGAAAACTCAACAATGTGCTCTGTGGTGCTCAATGCCTGTGGTTCCAGAAAATAAACGAGATGGATTTGGAAGGAAAGTGCAAACAGAACGTTTTCTGTGATCTTAATCGGAAGCATTAGGACCTATCTACAAAAAAAAAACATACAAAGGGCATAATATAGAACACGAAGTTAAAAACGAGCCATAACCAGATTTTAAAAAAGTAACCCTTCTCGTTATCTTTTGAAGACCTCTTGAAGCAATGATATAGTTATGTTGCTAACTGGTTATAGACAACACAAATATTGTTCTTAGAAAAACACATTTATACATAGCAACTGCTGAATAAAAAGAATGGCTGGTAATCGTTTGTTCAAGAGACCTTTTGTTCATGATAACCATAATAGGAAATATAATAAACATAGTAAGTATGTACTGAAAAAACCACTATGATTTGAAATATTGACAGATTTTCGCCCAAAACGCAGCAAAGCCTTTATAACTTAATACTAGAAGAACATAAATTGCACCTGCAGTAGTAACCTAAAGCATTTCCATTACTATGATTGGAATGGTGTTTTGCATGAGAACACGCCGCGGGCTGAGAACGTATAAAATTGCTACTCAATATTCGTAATTAAACGATGGAGTTTTAAGTACCGTTAGTGTTCAAATAAACTAATTCACTGATCATTTCTATGCCAAAATATAAAATGCACTTGAGTGCGATTGTTTTTGCTCTTCAAGCCTATCGTTTTATGACGCCGCCTCATAAAACTCAACAGTTCTTTGAAAGCCAACCAACACTTTATGTGATCTTCCAATGCGAAAAAGCGTTTCGAGACAAATTTACCACCAATGGGAACTAGAAAGAATTGGAAAGGCAAACAAGGCAAGGGTGAAAAGCCAAAAGCTCTGGGAGCACATCTTAAACAACTGATGAATAAACATAAGGCTTTTACTGAAGCATAAGGCCTAGGTGGCGTTAGCGCGGAAGTCGGTAATGGAGCAATAATTCATATTTTCTCAATGAGACTGACATTAATTGGGATTCATCTTATTCGTAAGGTATCGTAAGCCGCGGACATCTCTAATCAAGCAATAATTCATCTTTTCTCAATGAGGGTGACACTAACTTGTTTATTTTCCCTGAGGAGCTTAAAAACGGAGACAGTTTTTGCCTACCCTCACTCGGGCTATTAAAACTGTTGTAAATGATAAAAGGAGAAATGTATCACCACTCAGAGCATTGGTATGCAGTTTCACGTATTAAAATTACTTCACAATAGCGGTGTTGATCGGACGTAACGCGCCAGAAAGCTGATTGGTTCAGGCGCTAAAACAGGGGGTTAAATGAAGGGCGGTACTCTTGAAGTTATGAATGATTCTTAAGTGGCATTATCATCTTGAACCACCAACATTTATTTCTGAATAGCTGAAGTTTAATTAATAGCTTTTCGGTGCAACATTTCAACCCGATGCAGACAACCAACAGACATCTATAGTTAGCTCCAGTTGGTTTCTTGAAACATTTTTCTCTATGCGTCCTTTTAATCAGTTTTTGCTCTGATTTTAACTTAAAGAGGAAGTAGAATGTCAAATGCAAAGCACTTCAAAGCCGAATATGAACAATATTAAGACTTATTAACTTGCTCTTTATGCGATAAGAAATTCATTGCTTAGGTGTTTAACTTATTAAGACCAGCTCATATAAGTGGATAAACCACCATCTAGTGGATAAGACGCATTAACTGGAGTATATTTTATCGGCTGGATAGCGATAAAACACGTGCCATATTGTGGTTGCATTTGTGACTCTGACGGACTCTTCAGCCCCTTTTTCTCAGACCACGGCGCATACAATAACCGAGGGATCTGATAATCAAGTTTGTTCATGAAGTTTGCACGAGATCAGGCTTTCCAAAGATTTTGACCAAATGGCTACAGTCATGGAATTTGCCTGCGCTGCTGGCTGTGTTGCTATATTTCTTGTTTCTTTGTTCGTGATAAGGGTGTGCCAAGCTGCCATAGGATCGGAGCCAAGAGTTCCGCCTCTAAACATCACAGTTACGCTCAATACAGCAAACGAAGGAAGAAGACGAGGAAGAAGAGCCGTTCGTGCTAATGTTCATAGGCGCTCTCTACGCCGACCACAAGCAAATGACAAACACGGAGATCTCTTCAATCGCCAAAACTACGGTGAGTTGGTAAAAAATTTACTGACAAAATGTTTTGGGAGTATTACAACAACGATTAAAATATCTTGGGATTTTATTGACGCAGCGCCGTTGAGAACATCACAAAGGAACTTTTATTTCTTGCTCTATATAACTGGTCTAAAACATAAACTGAGGCTTCAAGTAACTTTCATAAACCGCGGTAAAACGAGCAGCCTTTTTATGCTTCTTTCAAATGAGATGTAAATCAAGGTGCTATGAATTGTCAATGTCTGTGGTTGCAGAAATAGATGAGGTGAATTTGGACTGAAAGTGCGAGTAGCACGTTTTCTGCAATCTTAATCGGGAGGACTAGGAGCTATGTTTTGTAAAACGAATGAGGAAAAAAGCTGTTTTACTTTTTCAGGTATGTGAGAAAAAACATTTCTGAATTTCACCGTCGTCGTCGTCATCACTGTCCTTCGGCGTCAAGTGGCACACAGAACCTCTTGAGAGGTTTCCCCCACCCATTACTGAGATGTGTGCTAGGGCAGAGTACAACACCAGGAGCTACGTTCCCGGATACTCTTTTTGATCAGTGTGCGCGTGTGCGGGGACTTTTACGCGCGGAGGTCAAGGAGATTAGGCCAACGACTTAACATCACTGCCCAATAACGCGATCACATGAGCTGAAGCAGATGTTAATTGAGCACACAACCAGCGTGATCTTACCTATTATTTTAAGACCCTGGTTCCCACTCAGCAGTCACGACCTCCCGCTCAGCAGTCCGGTGCTGTACCTACTGAGCCATCTGTGTGGTTGGTGCTTTAAAATCCTGGGGCGAAGTGTCGTGAGGTGAAACATTTCGGATGTCAATCGTGGTGCTCCGATCACTCACGACAGGCGAAGTCTTGAATTTGGCTTTTTCCGCTTAAAATCAATTACGCATTTTCTCACTTGAAAATTTTAATTACTTATAGTATTGGATTCTGCAAAGACTAAGCTTTCAGAAAATGTGTAGGTTCCTGGGGTTTTCTCTAGGGAAGCGACGACGTGAACACTCTATTTCAATCAACGGTCGTTTTACCTAAACTCATGAAACCAAAACTTAACTTTTCACATTCTGTACGTAAATGAAAAAGAATGACAAAAAGGAAGGTGGCGTTTCAAAACGAAGCGAAGTTGCTGTGAATTTCTCCAGTGATTAAATAACGGTCAATTCCTCACGTTAGAGCCGAAGTCTGAATAATTCCGTGGTCACTTCAGTTATGATTTTATTCCCCATGCCCCAGTTTTATTTCCAAGTACAGTAACGGCTGTTTCATTCATTGAAAAGAAACTTCCACCGAATAGATATGAAGGAGAAAACGGGAGCCAAAATCTGAACAGCAAGGATGCAACAGCCAACCATGAAACAGTTTTTAGTCTAGAAAACATGGTTTGAGTGAGGAGCACTAAGAAAATTAAAAATAATAATAATAATAATAATAATATTAATAATAATAATAATAATAATAATAAACCTTCAGTCTCAAGTCCTGATGTATCTCACCTAAATGAAAATTACATCTTGCCGCTATTCAAGGTCTTCTAAAAACCACGGAGCCGTAAAGCCCTCGTCAACAAAGAGCTTTGTATTCATGAGTCATCTCAGACGCGTTTTACGTGCACTAATATAAATCATAAAAAACTTCTTATTCCAAAACAGCGTCAGCAAAACTAAGAAGAAAATAGTAAATGAATTTGATTGGAAAGAGAAAACTATATTTAGGGTGGCAGGGCCGGGTTTGGGTGCCGGCCGGTAGCGGAGTATCAGAGAGAAATAGGGGAGGTCGATAAAAGGATGAGTTGGAAGGGGGGGGGGGGGGGGGGGAGAGGGGGGAGAAGAGGGGGCTTAATATACTAAATGCGGTAGATCAAGTATATTTATGCCAATTCTTCCACTAACAACATGTCATTTTGATCTGACTAATGATATGGTCCGGGCTCTGAAGTAATTAAATATCTACCTTTGATTGTGGCGATGGATCAGTCAACGCTACCAAACCCTCCCTTTTTAACCTAATTTATTTAATTACACATTTAGCTAAAATCCACGACTAATAAAATGACAATGGCGAGAAAAAAAGTGATGATGATGATGATGATGATGATGATACCAGAAAGGAGAGGACAATCAGATACGAAACGGACGCAACGTTCGGAAAGAACATTCCATGTTGGAACGATTCTTACTTTAAAATACTACTTCAAGTCATCAACTGTGGATGACCGACTCTTCTATCCGCCGACATAAATTTGACATCTGATGTTTGTTCAAGTTTACCCGTCAAAGTTGTGATCAATTTGTATTCCGTTTATGTTTTAAAATATTTTTTGTGCTACTACTGCGTTTCATCCCGTTTGTGGGTTCATATAGTGAATTCAGAAAGTTCTCTCAAAGATTCGGCAGAAAGAAAAAGTTGTGAAATGAGTAACTTTTTCGCCCTTTTCTATTTTTCAGTTCAAGAAGAGCTCTGAAGACCAACACTGGAAACAATGTGCTGCTTTGTTTCAGTGCAGAGATATGGAAGGCAATCTTTGAGGCATTGATTATTTGTTAACAAAAAAAAGATGTAATCTATTAGGGACAGATAGGCTAGGTCCATTGTATTTAACAGTTAACAGTCTTATTACAAAATGAACTTTTTTTTATTAATTACATGTAATTATTGTCAGATGTGGAAGTGAAATGTTTCCACCCCGGTGTGGGGGGGGGGGGGGGGGGGTGCAGCGCGCTTCATGAAACCCGTACCCTATTTCAAACCAAAATCTGCGATTTTCCCTCTCCTATTTCAGACCTGAAAATTCGATACCCTACTTCAGACCTATTCACGTACACGGTTGGCGTAAACATGATTAAAGACAAAAAAGAAGGGCTTTTGTTGATAGTCCAATAGCTTAATGATGAAAAAGTAGCTTTAAAAAAAAAAAAAAACCAATTCAAGTCTAGAGTGCACAAACCATACCCTATTTCAGACCAAAATGGTCAAAATCGATACCCTATTTCAGACCAAAACGGCTAAAAAAACATACCCTTTGGGGCCGCACATACCTATATAGCCCAAATAAGGCAGTACCCCTTCCCCCCCGGGGTTTCCAGTAACATTACCAATGCTTATAACTTTAGAACTACATAGCTTGGCCTGATGAAGTGTAATTTAATTAATCGCATAATGCGTAACCTAAGCGTACTGGTGAGATAGAGGTTTTGCAGAATTCTTATTTTGCCTCTTAACTACTGATAATTAGTCATCGCAGCCTGAGCGCCCGGCCACCTCTAGTAAAGATTAATTTATAATTAACGAATCTCGTGAGAGTCTATCACATTAAGATTCATATCCTGTGCCAGGGATTGGTAATTTGAAAGTTAAATTTGTGAAATTTGTTGATATCCTTTCTTACTTATCTCAGTCGTGAAAGTTGAATAAAGGTTTTGCAGTTTTGTTGTTTTCATATTGATGTTCGTCCTCCACGTGCGAAGATGACCACGACTTCTTCACGTCACTGGGGGTGTTTCGTTTAGTTGATAACGGCTGACATAGAGGGAATAGTATCAAGGTACCTGTGTAAAGTGATCTTCGCCCATCGGCCTCGTCGACAGGAATCACGGGAAGAGCTGCTTTCGTTTCACGTGTTCGACCGTGGACCGCTTTAACTTTGCTGTCTTTTTCGATAAATGAGTAAAACTCGACAAGAACCCTGAAAACTTAATAGTAACAAGATATAATAAGGAAAAGAGGTTGTTTCATGGAGGGGTGCGGGTGAGGAAGCAAAACGTTGGACTGACAAAGATAACATAACAGATCAAATCCATTGAGGCTAACCGCTCGTTTTCATACACACTTTCTATATCGTACAAGAGGTCTGAGTCAAAATAAAAACCGAGGGAAAAATTCAGATTTTCATTTGGGTCTATGGCGTCACACCGTACTGCCCGTGCATCTGTACTCTCATAAGGCACGCTGTTTTAACTAATCGGAGATTTATTTTGAATAACAACATGCAGCAAGAAATCTCTGATTCAACCGAGTTAGAGTTTTTTAATTAGCATTTCTGTTCAAGAGGCTTTTAGTTAACGTGATTGACGATATGACTCCCACGTCAGATTGACGACATTCAAAGATTGAAGTACACAGTTCACTTTCAAACTGAGAGGAATTTAGCCCTTTTCTTACAGTTTTATAAAACCCATTTGAAGTTGGTAGATTGGTTTGATTAATTTTTAAACTTCAAACTGTTCTAATGTGGACATATTTCTACCTACTTGATTTTCTTGCAGACCAAATTAAGAAGATGGAAGCACGCTGGCAATAACAGCTCTCTGTACATGTATTTTAGAGCTACAACCAGTTGCAAATATACTTGAGACACTTCCATGATCTTGTGCTTTCCATCCCCTCCTCTACTTATCAAAGCTGCTAGCAGTGTAACAAGATGCTCATAACTTGGACGAACAACTTTGAATGAGGGAGAAGTAAAGGGTGTGTGTTATATCTCACAGATTTCTTACAAGCAGGAATTTTAAGAAAGAAAGGCTCTTTTTCATTTGGAGGGCAACTGGTTGTAGTGTATGGTATTACCATACTGTAAAATTCCGAAAATAAGCCCACCATGTAAGCCTCTCGAAATATAAGCCCTCCAAACTTATAACACAAACCTTCGTCCTTTAAATCGCCCCTCCGAATATGAGTCCCCCAGGGGGCTTATACTTGGAAATTGCCCTTCGATACGAAATAAGACAAAGCAAAGATGGTGCAGTAACACATAAATTTCCTTCCAACTATAAGCTGTAGATAGACAGACAAACACAAAAATACAAACGAATCCGATAAATAAGCTTTTATCTAGTCCACGAATAAAATCAGGCACGCTTGAGAGTACAGAAACATAACTAATTAGCCACAGGAGGCGAGCACAACATATAGAAACGGTCCTGTCCATCAGCCTATGATCATGTTTTCAACTGACGCATTGTTTGCCTTCTTTTTCCTTTCTCAATTCGAAGTTTTTCCTGGATATTTACACCACTCAAGACTTTGCTAAAGGCTACAAGGAGGCCATCTTGAATTTTGACGATTCAGATTCAACCACCCCCTTTGTAACACGGCTTTGAAGCCGTTTGCTGATTTATCGCACCACGCGGAAACGACATAAATAGTCCATAATCTAACCAGCTCTTTAATCCAACCAAGTGTAAGTAATTATTACAATCGCTATTTAAACAAGGAGAAGAATTTTGAGAAATGCGATAACCGGGTGCCATGGTAAAAACCTCATAATATCAAAGAAGTTAACGTAAACAAGAGATTCATGGAAAAATGTTCCTAAAAATCAGTGTAAATAATAAATGAATTCGACTTTTCCTTCTGTTGTGGCTGCCTTAATGAACTCAGAATTTTAGGTTTGTATAAGAAATCAAGTCATGTGGGAGAAAATTTTGCGACCTTGCATTTCAACTCCGAAAGTATCAACGTGTAAGTTTATAAAGAAAACAACACCAAGGAATCGAAGTCCAAAGGATAAACGAGGGATCGCATTAACGCGCATTTGATTTACATCTCTTTACATTTCCTGAGTAATCTCACCTGGAAACTGGAAAAATTGGTGTGATCACATTAACGGGTACGTGTTTAAGTCATGAGTCGGAAAATGAGTCTTAAATTTGCGTTTAAGATTTATGACATTTTCATTTCAATAATCAGTAGCATTTGGGAAGTCCGTAAGGTGTTCTTTGATAATCCCCACCCCCAGTTGCATGTTGAGCAACAATTCAAAAGAGAAATTATGCTCAGTTTGTTTCGAGATATTTTGTCGTTTTTAAGGAAACTGAGTTTTATTTTTGTGTTGTGAAAATATGAGCCAGGCCTAATAGATAACACCAATTGGTGATTCGCTAAATCGGATCTTCTTAAACCAGATGGTAGGATTAAACAGGTGATCCGGCTGTACTACGTATTTTTGCTATTTTATTGCTCGATTGTTATGTATAAAAACTGTAGTATAGATTGCGTTTCAAGACAGCGACGAGTATGCAACTACTGAATCCTTCCTTGATGACAATATCACTTGTAACGACATAAGCTCAGCGTGTGGGATCCATTAGAACCCGCTAGCGCTTTTAGCAGGGAATTGAGCCCTTGTACACTTTTGGAAGTTTTTTCATGCACTAAATCCGAATTCCAAACAATTCACTTCAGAGTCTTAGAGTCGACTTTATATTGCGACCCTCTTGACAACATGAATGGAATTAAAGTTTGCATGTTTTTACACGGGCCACTCCTACTTTTATTTGTTTATGAGCGCTGCGAGTCTAATCTTAGACATTCTTATACTATAAACACTCTTGACTGCGGGTTTCGAATTCGAAGACTTAAATAAATCGTTGTTGTAGTAATTGTTATTTCTCAACAAAATGCTTTTTGTCGTGGATACGCGAAGCGTAGGAACGAGTATTGTTAGGGGCAGATTATGCAAATCTGTCACTCACTTAGATGTAAACAAATCGATATGTCAACGGCATACCAATAGATATCGATTTTCCGAAGTATTGCCGGAACACCTCTATCGGCTTCATGATCTACTCGAAAGAGTTTTTAACACCAGAGGAAAAAGTTTCATAGCAACCAATAATTTCCACACTTTCTGAGCTAATGATAGGAAGTCTACGAAATACACTAACTTCTCATGTAGGGAACTGTGCCTCGCTATCGACTTTCTTATCGACAACATCTACGTTGGCTTTGAAAACTCAGTTTTTCGACAAGTTATTGGAATACCAATGGGCACTAACAGCGCACCTTTGCTAGCTGATCAGTTCCTTCACACCTCTGAGTATGATTTCATGCTTAGAACATTGAAACGAGATAAAACCATAGCCGTCCAATTTAGCAACACCTTTCGTTACATTGATGATTTATTCAGCGTCAACAATGAGAATTTCGGAAATTATATCAGCGCTATTTACCCGTCGGAACTGGAACTAAAGGACACTACCTTGACATTAAATGAAGTTTGTTATCTAGAAACAAGAATGAGGAATGGTGATAACAACACTCCTTTTCATCTCAGTGTCTACGATAAGAGGGATGACTTCTCATTTCGGATTGTCAATTTTCCTCACATGGACAGCAACATTCCCGCCAATCCGGCCTATGGTGTTTTCATATCTCAATTAGTGAGATATGCTAGACTTTGCACATCGAAACTGGATTTTATTGATAGACTTCACCGACTTTCATCACATCTCCTTCACCAAGGCTTCAAATCTACGCTGCTTCGTAAATCGTTAACTAAATTCTTGAAACGCCACTGTGCTATCGTTGAGAAGTATGGTGCTATACTACAGGAGATGAGATTAGCAATCCAGAGATGAGATTATATCCTTTATATTATCCTGACGCCCAAATTTGAGATCCTTGTTGCTTCCATTCACTACATTTTTATGCAAATGTGCGCGCGCAATTTTCCTAAAGTTGTGCGCCTGCTTGCTTATTTAGTTTACGTGTGCTTAGTTCGTGAATTTTTACGTACTCCTATTATCAGGGGCACCCAACGACAAGTTTCGGTAGATATCTGTTCGGTGGAGGGTAATTGGCCTTGGGTTTTCGGCGTCGATTAAAGAGTGCACTCGGATTTTCGTAGCTAAAACGTCGCGTAAAATATTCGCAATTGGGAAATCATAGCCCCTGCGGTTTTCGGAAAGGTCGTAATCGGCTGGTTTTGGCAGTCAAAAACGTCAGCTAGCATTTTCGGAAAGAAAATAGTTCCCTAGAAAGCTCGTGGAAAGTTCATTTCAGCTTGCATTTTCTCAAAGGAAGATTTTGTTCCCTAACATTTTCGGGCAATTAAACTTTCAGCTAGGGAATCCGAACAGATGAACTTTTTCTTGCTTATGAAAAAATCACTTTAAACAGACTTCAAACACCACAAGGTACTTAAAAATGCCTTTCTACAGCTTTTGGTTGATTTGGCTCGTTGGGTGCCCCTGTATTATTTTACGTTGTTTTCCTTGCTAATATATATTGTCAATAACTGTGCTCACAGTGTGGGTGGCTCCTCCTAAAATGTTCTGCAATTGGTATAGGATTTGATGGAGCCGAAACCAATTGTGGAATTGCACACATTTTAGGTATCCTACTGATGAACAGTTATTACATGCAGATATTTTTAGAAGCAACAATTGTTTGCGGTCTGTCACCTTTGAATTTCAAAGTAATGTCTGAGGAGCAACAGTCGAACCGATGAACCGAATGAAGAAAGTAAAGTAAAGTAAAGTAACTTTATTTCAGCTCGGATCGAAAGAAGTAAACGGCTAAAAGAACGTCCGATCAAACAGCCGAACGGCGAAAGAAATTATAATCAATATTCCGGCAGCTCCTCCTTCGTTCATCCAATTCACGATCTGTGGAACAAATATATGAGCCGTTCAACCCAAGACATTTTCCAGGTGTGTAAAGGAATTGACGACGAAAACGTATGACACCAATAAGCTGCATTCGCGAAGCCATTTTCGGAGTTAGAAATAATATGCTAACGAAAACAATACAATCGAAAATTAAATTGTTTTTAGGTGGCGCCATCGCGTCTAGCCACAATGTAAACACAAGTTTGCTTTGAGAAATACTCTTCTTTTTAACTAAACGCGCCATTTTTTCAGTAAGAGTTTTGAATGAAACTTGATTATTTTTGTATCCAAAAGCATGGCGTCGATGGTTGTTTGTCAAAACGACGGCAAATGTTGCATTTCCGACCGGCAGTAAAAAGCATAATTTGCATATGTCAAATTTCGGTTGCGTTCACGTTCGTTCGACAGCTTTGTGTAACAATTTTCTCGAAATACTGCAGTGTTTGGCTGGCTTCATTTTGGCGAAATCGTCCTTTTCGCCTGATATTTATTCGACCATACGAACAAGACAGAAACCTTTCAAAAGGAGCACGTTTTTTTTACTCCCACGATATCTCCCTGCCTCTATAATTCATTCAAACGCGAATATGTAAATGTGAACCCCGAGGTTAAATTGTGTTAAGCTCATGAACAATAAAATTGATGCTCAAAAGAGCTAGACGTTTCGGAACGCATTAAAAAGTTGTTTAAACACTTTCGAGAAAGAGTTTTCACCCGTTTAAACTAGTTAAAACGCCGTTTTCTCGAGTCACCTTGGCTTAATCCACCTTATCGCACACAGTACCCTGCAAGCAGAGTCTCCTTCGATCTTCCTAGAAAAATGGGGAAGAGGAAGGAGACTCTGCTCGCGGCCTGCACAATTCCTATTGAGCATGCTCCAGATTCAAATGTACCCGTGCCATGAGTTAATCATCAAATCTTGAAATTTGACACAACGTTGTTCCCGTGCGTAGTGTCATTTGCTCGATATAAGCACGAAATGTGATTTTCAAAATGCTTTCAACCAGGGCAATGAAATCTTTGATTTGCCTGGGGTTTTAAGATTTCCGAAAACTCCCGTGAAAAAGTCGACGTCAAAAGCGAAAGTCACAATTTGTCTGATATGGAGCAAATTCGAGAGCGTCGTGGAAAATATTATTTGCCTTGTCGACAGAGTAGCATCAGTGTGAAGCGGATGTCGAAAGCTAGCCCGTCGTCAAAAGCCAGGAAAAAACCTAGCCATGGCCGGTTGATAGCCTCCGCTTCAAGAGAAGACGACGACGACGATCTCATGGCATGTTTTCAGTCATCTCCCGCCGAGGTCGCGATGGAAGGATCGGCGAGACAAACGTATCGTTGCCACACAGAAAATTAAACAAAGACCTTGATTGTGGTTCCGTGAGGCTTGAAATCGGTCTGAATTTTTAAAACTTTTGTATTAGCACATTCACGGCTCAGAGACTTTGTACCGAAACCGGTTGTAAACATTATTCCGTGAGCGCGGAAAAAGTCAACAATTCTTACGATTGAGCACGCGCACCACGGGCAAACCGGTATGACCGGTTCGAAACTGGACTGACTCATCCGTGTTTTTGGATGATCGGCGGATCAAAGAATGTGCAGGCGGCGAGCAGAGTCTCCTTCTTCTTCCCGATTTTTCTAGGAAGATCGAAGGAGACTCTGCTCGCAGGGTACGCACACAGTTGTACTTTGATTTTCTCTGTTGGTCCGTAATTTGGTCGTAATGCCTTTTAATGTTCGTCTTGCCTCCGGGCGATCTGTTCTGTTTTGTTGCGGAGGTCAAAGGAGCAAATATCAGTGAACGATATTTTCCAATTTCCCCTTTTGGACCAATAAAGGCAGTTTGATAGGAACCAAGGTATTATGTTAATAGTGGCTTCTGTCCGCAGTGAAGGCTCAGTTCCGAAAGCCACATTACACGCAGCAGAATTCAAGAACATAGAGCAGATGGCGGAAGTCTTGTTGATTCTGGAAATTCTTTGCGCTGCTAGTTGTGTTGTAGCCTTAGTTTTTTTTTACTACATGATCAAGATGTGCCAAGACTTGATGAATTCGCTGCCAAGACTTCAGATTATTAACGTTACAGTTAGAAACGAACTTGGAACTCGACGAAGACAAAGACGAAGGCCTCGCGTTTGGCGGCAGCCACAAGAAAATGATGAACCAATAGATCTGTGGTTATTACATGGACAAAATTACGGTAAGTTAGTGTTTCTGTCATTGCCTGTTTAAACAGAGGCGTTTAGACTCGTCTTGAGTGAAAAATAAAGAGCAAATTTCCTGTGCATAATAGTTGTAGCCGTAATGCAAAATATTAACGGCAAGTCACGGGAATTTTCGTCAATAGTGCGATCTTCGAGGATGATCTGTACAATATTTGTGTTCTAAGGAAATTATTCGCTCGCTAAACTAGTTAAATTCATGTAAAAGGGAAAAAAAGTTAACCAGAATGATGAACAGGTAATCATAGCTTGAATTTCGTCAAAGATAAAACGAGTCCAGATCCTTACGTGGTAGAGGATTTGTTTTGTGAACTCGGTCCGAATACTGTAACACGCCAGCTCTGATCATGACCAGTTGAAATACTATTCGTTGTTATTTACTGACGCACATACGTTCTGCTATCAGTGTCTTTAAATACTGATCACGACGTTTGAATTCCTTGAAGCTAAGCAGCCACTGTTTTATCATAGACCTCCATCCCCTGAAAGCCTCTTTTCTGCGTTCCTTTCCGCCAAGAACATTATGGAAGTGACCAACAAAAACCTTCGTGACTGCAGTGCTACGAGACCAACAAACCACCTACCCGAAAATAAACCCTTCTTCTGGATTTCTTACTTAAATAGACTAGTCCCCGGGCTAAGCTTTAGAATCCTTACTGTTTTCAGTCATCAGTAGCTACAAACGGTCATAACAAAGGTCTTTATCGAATTTATCGAAAGTGCTTGCACTAATCGTTCCTTCCTTTAATTTTTCAGTTCAACAAATGCTGTGAAGTGACCATGAATGAAATACATTGTTCACAGAACCTGGAAAAAAAGCCGATGTGGAGGGTACGCTGGACACACACATTTAACGCGACGTCTAAAATTGATTCTGAATGAAATTGTTAGTGATAATTCGGAGAAGACTATCACATTTGTAAACCGAACGTTTTCATCGATATAATCTCAGATGCCATCGTGAAATGGTTTGCTGGAATAATATTGACCATGGATCAACTTACAGAGATTTGTTAGGATCGTAAGTTTGTTCACAAATTTAAGGTTCTATAAAGGACTAATTCTTTTCGGGAAGCATGAAACAATCTGCCATTTTGCACTGAATTTGAATAGCATGAACGCCTGCATGAGCAGAATATCATTTGCAGCAAAATCACAGTCGAACGGTACTGCGCATGAGCAGACCTATATTTATAGGCAGTTATTTGTAGGTCGCGTGGTAGGCTCTGGGCCAATGAAAAGGAAGGGAAAAAGTATCGAATGATAATACAAAATGATGAAGTACACATTACAATAAGTAATTTTTGTTTCAAATTATAACTCTTTATTAGCTGCGGGGTGGGTGATTTCGTTCCCTGACATAAACAGAATAATAACTTGTACCTGTGTGCAGTGCTCTCGTCGACAGGAATCACGGGAAGAACTGCTTTTGTCTTCTCGTGTTCAACCGCTGATCGCTTTAACTTTTTCGATAAATGAGTGAGAACTCGACAAGAACCCTAGCGACGAAATAATAGAGATGAGTTACAACCTTTAAATGAGAGGGGGAGGGTGGGTTTAGGTAAAGGGGGAGGGTTTAGGGTTGTTGACTGAGACGCCGGCAGAAAAGGTCTAATCTCCTGGCCATTTTTTAAGTAAAGAATTAGAGACTTATTTAGTAATCATAGAGATCTGATATAAACTCCTTTCTCTAATAACTTACCGTTTTGACAACGTAGATCCACTTAGCCTGCGTAGCAAGCGTTTCCGTGTGGTTTCCTAGCAAACATAGACCGAGCAAAGGAATTTTTCCATGTTTTGCCCGAGCGAAAATGGGGCGAAAGCACAAAAAAATTAAAAAGTGTTTTTGCTCTCGCCCCATTTTTCAGCGGCAAAAACTTCTAAAGTCTTTCTTCGTTTGGAAACCACCCGGAAACGCTTGCTACGCAGGCTAAGATCCATTTCGTCTTGCTCTCTTTCACTATTACCACTGCTCGCCTGCCAAAAAAAGAAGACAAACAAAGTGGAAACTGTTTATGAAGCCCCTGCGCCTTGAAACGAGAACAAGGGGATAAAGACGAACTAGAGGACTGCTGATATTATAGCGATAACGTGAGAACGAATTAAGGCCCACATTTAGAGCTATGCAACACTCACACTGGTGTTCTCTAGCAGGGTTAAGTCCCAGTTTTCCAGTGCTCAACCTTGCCCCTTTGACGGAATATCGTACCCCAGGTTTAAATAATGAAAAGCTATTTGTTGATGTCATGGGAATTTTTTGTAAGACCACCGACTGATGAAGACCAAGGTATATCTGCTCAAAAACTCAATATGCCTCGAGCATTGGCTAGTGCATTTGATCGTTTCCTTTGCTTAGGGGTAGAGAATGTGACGAGAATGTGGCAGATTTGAGATTTGCTTAAGTGGGGAAGGGGCTTTAGACGTCCGGCAGAAGAATGATGATTGATCAATTGTTTATCCATGCAAAGCAAATGGGACACAAAAAGGATTTTTTAAGACAATGATCTTTAGGATTACAGTAGGGCATAAACCTCACTGGTCTGAGAACTGTTGCAGTTTTCGGTGAAGATAAGATAAGATAAGATAAGATAAGATAAGGTAAGATTAGATTAGATTATTTTAACACGTGAACACCTGGCCATGAATAACTATTCTTGTGAGGAGCATTTTACCGTCATTTTGAGCGTCAATTTTGCCTTGGAGGTCGGAAATATGAACTTGTCAAGATTATCTTCACATACCTGCGTATTTCAGGATATGGAAGTAGAAGTTTCAATTTGATTGGTCTATTGACTTAGTCAAGCTTAAGGTTAGGAGAGCGGTAGTCGTCTTTAAAATCTCTGGGGTTTTTTTCGCCATTATAAGCAGAACTTGAACTGGTACGTAACATCTCACCCCACCGTTGTCTTCAGATCTCCACACAAGGCGTTGTGGATCAGAAAAAATAACAAGAAGCAGGAGTAAAGCCTGTCCCACATGTCGCAAGCCGAAGGAACAAAAACCCCTTATCTCTACGCTGGAACTTAGTCCACTTCAGACGACAATTCTCAAGAGCCTCATGCAACAAAGGCAGCACGTGACTAGACTGGTTTGACACGTTTTCTATGGCTTAGATAAAAAAAAGGTTAAAAGTTAATCGTTACCTGAAGTAATGAAATATACAAACGTCGTGTTTGGTCGTCATATCGTCCACTGGAAGATCCTTTAAATATGGTACCGGCTCCTGCAATAAATGAAATAAAATGTAAACGCTTGGCTTACTTCGTTTCGTTTAAGCTGCAACCCGGCTTGACTTGCCATACCGCTAGTTCAGAACATCAGTTATGTTACTGACTGATCATCATTACAGTTACTATCATTGCGGATCATGCATCACAAACTCCAATAGACTGAACTTTCCAGTTTTATATGGGATCCCAAAGGGGCCTTAGACTCGGACAAAGCTTTTTGATCCGTTTTGTAAAAGGGTGCAGGCGTTCTCAGCTATCAGGGTTAGCGCGAACGATTTAGAAAAGTGTCTCCAGTTAACTTTTGTCGTTTCAAATCAAATCAATTTATTCAAGCTGGATAGCTTGGGGAGTGGTTACCCAATGTCCCGAGCCGGGGGTCATGTATTAAGCGTCCGAGCATTTCCGATCGAATTGGAATTTAGAAGTGTTGGTTTTTGAGGAGAGGGGAAAACCGGAGAACCCGGAGAAAAACCTCTCAAAGCAGAGAAGAGAACCAACAACAATCTCAACCCACATATTACGTCGAATCCGGGAATCGAACCCCGGACACATTGGTGGAAGGCGAGTGCTCTCACCACTGCGCCAACCCTACTCCCGTGCGTTTAAATTTGTACTGGATACTTTTCGCATATACAGCTGTAGTCCTCCAAATGAAATTAACCTAGGCAAACATTTGTAGTTAAAGTACAATAATACTGTAGTTTGACTGATATCCGATTACCTTAGAAATCGAATATGTTCAGGCTCTCTTCCGTCCTTGTAACTCATAAAAATATCGCGAAATCCTAGAACAAACAAAGAGTAAGGAGCAACAAAGTTTATTGGTCTTGCAAACGATTTTTTAACATGCATTCCACTGCTGTAACATAGAGAAGGTTTCGGAGAGGTTCAATTACTGAATTAGTTATAAATTACAGAAAGAACTCATTAGAAAAAAAAACGTATTTGCGTTTTTAGACTCTACCAAAACATGTCCCCGGCTAAAAATCTCTTTCTAATACCTTGATGAATCGTATTTTATTAAGGGGGCATTACGGTTGGATTTTGAAGGAAAATTGGAAATTTCACCCGGTTTTTTTTATTCCTCTTAAATGATACAAGAATCTATCTAGTTTTAGATTATATATAACAGGGGTCTATCTAATTCTGGAGTGTTTTTTTTTTTAATTCTGGAGTAAAAATTACACGGTTATTAACCTAAACATACGCTTTTTATGGTTATTAATCTGGTTTGGCGATACTTTACGACTATTAATCGTGAAAAACGTGTTTTGCGATTAATAATCGTGTACTTTACGGTTAATAATCGTAAAATTCACGATTATTAATCGTGTTTGGAAGATTATAC
Source organism: Pachyseris speciosa (assembly GCA_016490735.1). Taxonomy (NCBI): domain Eukaryota; kingdom Metazoa; phylum Cnidaria; class Anthozoa; order Scleractinia; family Pachyseridae; genus Pachyseris; species Pachyseris speciosa. The sequence goes on along the minus strand of JAEMWC010000020.1, from coordinate 393,999 downwards.
GATTAATAATCGTAGAACGCGCGATTATTAATCGCATCTGACAGACAAACACGGTTAATAATCGTATGTTACCGATCACAGTTGAAGAGAGATTTGATTTGACCGGCCGCCATTACGAGAAATTTTTCAAAGTTAAGCACTACTCCCGCCGGGGCTGGCTTTGATATAAATATTACACAAATGAACCCTTGAGGTGGTTAAAGCTCTCTTGATTTTTGTTTTTATGGGGTTAGTCAGTTCGCGAATGATATTTTACTCGGTTTTCACTCTTCGGCGAACGCCAACGCGAGAAGTTGGCCGGATTAACAACAAACTCACCAGCGCGACCGATGATGTGAAATAAAACTTTGACAACGATAATTAGATCAACGAGGCCGTCTAATCGAATCTTTTGCAATCAACCAAGGAAAAAGAGAATTTATTTAACACAGTGGCTATATGCCCTTATTTTAATCCATTTCAAAACTCCCAAATGAATCTTATAGTTTGATCCTAACACCGTGAAATTGACAAGATGCGAACTTGAAAAATTGAAAACTTAATTGCTTGTCTTTTAGTCGAAAGATTCGGTCGTGAATACGCTGCAATAGTAAGCGTATTCTGGAAAACAAGTGATTTGAAAACGATATCGTGTTGTAACTGATAAAATCTCTAAGTCTTATTAAAGTTTTCATGCAGTCAAAATGTGGGAAAAAATCACAAAGTGAGAAATCAATAATGGTGCACGTCGTACATCAAGAAACCAGAGGGAAAATATCACGCACTACGAAAGCAGTTTATCTACACACTTAAACCCTAAAATGAGTTCATAAGATAATAGTGTTTGCGAATTTCTTTTCATTCACGAATGACAAAATTAAGTTAAGCGACTTGTAAATACACATGCACAGGCGTAATTTCGTAAATTGGTTGCTCGAGGTTTACTGGAGCTAACGTGTTCTGCGATTAATAATCGTGTACTTTACAGTTAATAATCGTAAAATTCACGATTATTAATCGTGTTTGGAAGATTATACGATTAATAATCGTAGAACGCGCGATTATTAATCGCATCTGACAGACAAACACGGTTAATAATCGTATGTTACCGATCTCGGTCACAACAAACAGTTGAAGAGAGATTTGATTTGACCGACGAGAGATTTTTCAAAGTTAAGCGCTACTCTCGCCGGGGCTGGCTTTGATATAAATATTACACAAATGAACCCTTGAGGTGGATAAATTTTTGTTTTTATGGGGTTAGTCAGTTCGCGAATGATAATTTCCTCGGTTTTAACTCTTCGGCGAACGCCAACGCGAGCACTTCGATTAACAACAAAAACTCACCAGCGCGAGCGATGAAATGATACGTTTGTAAAACTTTGAGAACGATAATCAGCTGAACGAGGCCGTCTAGTCAAATATTTTACAAACAACCACGGAAAAAAATAATTGATTTATTTAACACAGTGGCTATATGCCCTTATTCTAATCCATTGCAAAACTATAGTTTGATCCTAACACCGTGATACGAACTTGAAAAATTGAAAACTTAATTGCTTGTCTTTTAGTCGAGAGATTCGGTCGTGAATACGTTGCAATACTAAGTGTATTCAGTGTATTGTGGAAAACAAGTGATTTGTAAACGATATCGTGTTGTAACTGATAAAATCTCTACGTCTTATTAAAGTTTTCATGCAGTCAAAATGTTGGAAAAAATCACAAAGTGAATCAACAATAGTGCACGTCGTGCATCATGATATCAGGCACTACGAAAGCTGTTTTATCACACTTAAACAGACCCTAGAATGCACCAGTTCATAAGATAATACTAGTAGTGTTTGTGAATTTGTTTTCATTCACGAATGACAAAAGTTAAGCGACTTGTAAATACATGCACAGGCGTATTGCTCGAGGTTTACTGGAGCTAACGTGTTCTGCGATTAATAATCGTGTACTTTACAGTTAATAATCGTAAAATTCACGATTATTAATCGTGAGTGGAAGATTCTACGGTTAATAATCTTGGAACGCGCGATTATTAATCGCGTCTTACAGGCAAACGTGGTTAATAATCGTGTTGCCGATCTCGGTCACAGCAAAATGTTGAAAACAAACTTAACCGACACCTAGACACGAAGTTTCAGGATTTAAGCTAACGGTCGACTCTTTGATATCCGCTCTTCTCAAAATTCTGAGACGCTGTGCATAGTACGATTAATAATTGTAGTTATGTCCGCCTTACTTACCCCGTTAGCAGCCTTTTGGAAAGTAGCCGACACTCTGAGTCCACTGTTATAAAGCCGGTCGTCAAGGCAGCAACACGGTGACACAAAAGTCGAAAACTTCGGAAGCGAAAAATTTTCCCTCAAAGGGAATCCAGCGGGTTAAAAAAGATGGTTAAATGAAGTCCAAAAACTAACGCCTACATGACAGATAGAATTTATCGATATGAAGCTTTTTCATGTGGTTTTGAAACACGCGGCCAAATGCGAAAACAAACGCTGTCGATCGATCGGATGCGCAAGTATACGCGCCGAGTCTTCGCATCTTCCTTGGAAAAATATACCGCAAAGAGAACACGGAATAAAACCGAAGACACACGTCTGGGAGAGAAGTGTATTCTCGGTGTGATTTTTTTAGTGTGTGTTATATACTACGAGAATGCACTATGCAAATTTAGTCGAAAAGCCGTCACGCAACACTTTGCCAGAATTGGCCGTAATAGACCCTTTTCATAATGGCGCCCGACAAATTATTCTTTTATTCTTATGATAATGAGCCCTACTAGCCTCGTCAGCGTGTGCAAAATTCAATAGAATTTTTTCATTAAAGTGAGGTTAGTAGGGCTAATTAACACATATACAAAAGAATAATTAAAATCGTCCGCCATTATGAAAAACGTCTATACCAGCCGCTCCGAATCTGCTGTAAATATGAGCGCTTCAGGAAAATCGAAGCTATCTTTGTAAATAAGAAAAATTCCTCTCAAATAGAAATAAGTCTTAAGTCGCACATTTTCACTAGTCCGTGTAGCAGTATTGAAACCGCAGTGAGTCGTGAGTGCGGAGAAGCGTCAATGCTGAATTTTTTCAGAGTCTGTCAGCGACTCATTTCTTTGTTTACAAAAAAAATCCAACTATCTGCTGACACGAATAAAACTTTCATGGGGAAGGCTGCAAATTTTAAAAAGGTTTTTTCTTTGAGTAGTTATAAGTCTTGATTTGCCTTGTCTGGATGTCTTAACTTGTTTTGGCGCCAAAATTTTTATTACGCGGGAAAACTAGGCCTGTCATAGTAGAAGATTAAATATTTAAAATGGGATGGATTTCCATGCATGTTATTTCCCTAAAACACCATTCAGCATTGACATGAATGTACTTGATAGCCAGATTATTTTATCGCATTTACCAGAAAATGGACTTACCTCCGAAACCAACGTAACTTGCAAGTACTTTTCAAGGCGTCACAATCCATGTGTCACTCATACGTCTCAAAACTCGTTTAGAAGGTCTTTAAAACACTGCTCTTTCAATTTCATTCATTAACTGACGTTGGTGTGATTCCGTTATTTTAACAGCTATCGATGATCTGTCTTCACTGGTTTGCATTCGCAAACCTGAGGCTGGTGTGTAAAGCAATCTCCAAGTGGCGTTTAGTCCTTGTAAATACACCGCATCATTGTTTTCAACTGATATTGATGAAAGTTGGTTCTTGTTGTCACGATGACTCCCTCGAAAAATTCAGCCGGGAAATATCGTATACTCGCCGTGTCGTGTATTAAAGATGGCCACAGAGTCAGCTTGATTCAGCTTCAGAAACAAAAAAACTTGAGAGGGAACTCAACAAAATGTTTGTGATTTTCACTGAAGTGAATAGTTCTTGATCGGCTTGATGTAGAGGTGAAGCCATCTCTGATTCTGAGTTTGAGTTTGAGAGAAGAGTTCCAGCACCCGGCAAATAGATAGCCTGTATCTGGCTGCTCAAAGTGGTCTCTATTCTTACGTTGCCCGCCGGCTTGATTCCATAGTGATCAAATAGAAAGCTCGCTGTCAAAATTTACCCAATCACAGAGCTAGTTGTTAAAACTCAGTCTCCACCCAACCCAGTTGTGTGGTCGAGCTATGTTTCTAAAGTACGGTAATGCTCTAAACAAAGCGAGAATCGAGCACATTCTCGAGGAAATAGTACGATTATACAACTCACAAAGGCCTAAATTTAGTCATGTTGATATCACGGCAGTTTTGGCATACAGGGCCTTAGCTAGGTTTTTTTGTAACGGGAGGTGAGGGGGGAGGGGGGGGGGACATTATCTTGAGTGCTGGGTCTGGGAAATGGATTTAAAGGTAAATTACTTGATTTTCAAATTAACGTGAAGTTGTTTGTTCCAAATTGCGTTCAATCGTAGAGCTTGTCGTATGGAAAAGCTAACGCCACTGTGAAGTGGCTCACACGGTGTAACAACAGTAAATCTAACACAACAAATCAATGTCCCGATGGAACACACACACGCACTCACGTATCATGGCGTATTTGCTCGGCCCCACTAGCCTTTGTGTGCTATAAATACTGCCGAGGGTAAATAAGGCTCGTTTATTTATTTTACCGCCTTGCGCTTAAGTGTGTCCAAGCTACACTAGCAGCGTGACGTGATTTCACTGCTTTATGTGGTACATAAATGAATCAGCCACAGTTCATGACCGTTTTCCTTTTTGCGGCACGCTTTGCTTTGCTATGTAGTTGTCTTCCCTGACTGCGACTCGTTTCAGGACAACAAGAAGCAGTCTCGAATGCTAAGCGTGGCTTGGTATTCTAGTCTGGCGTGCCTGAAATGCTTGCAAGGGGGAATCAGTCACGAGAAAATAACCGTGACCGAGTTCTCAGTTCGACATATACGGTATCAACAACCCACTGCCTTTAGTTCACATTTCTTGTGAATTTCAGTGTCACTGAAATCACAATTAATTCCTGTCAGTAGTATGTGTTTGCGAATCAGGCTAACTGATTTCAAATTAACGAAGTTTTGGTTTTCACTTTTTGATTTTCAGGATTTACTCAGGAAGCGACAGTTCATTCAGGCAAACAGAATAATAGAGGTCTAGACAGAATTCTGGGATACACGTAGTTTTCAAATTACAGTTATCGTCGTTGTAGACAGTCAGCCTCAGTTTGCAGTAGAGATAGTTCAGTAGCTAGTAGTAGATTTGACAGCACTTTTAAATAAAGAGAGATTTCTGCAGCATTGTGTCTGTAACTGTCCCCATGAGTGACGTTTAACATCTGACTTAATTTTGCCGCTGTTACTATGTACCTTATCAAGTGTTGGGGATTGAACCTTGTGATGATGCAATTACTGTAATCCCGTATATTTGTCTCAGTGCTTGCCACTTTAATACCAAAGGTAGACTGGTAACCCCTCCACAAAATAAATATCGAACAAAGGGAGTAACAGTAGATTTCATTTACTTCATTTTGTCACTTCGTATTATACAGTTTGACAACCTATCATTTGACCCGTATGGCCCCGCGCGCGCTTTTTGAGAAAATCCTCGCATGAGGGTCGCAGTTAGCTCAGCCGTTTCTTCTTGTGCGCGGTGATTTTTTTCGTGAAATTTTCGCCTCGCGAGGCCGTCAGGAAAATATGAAAACTTAAAATTAAAATTATTATGATACTGATCTCACGGTCTCGCGAGGCGAACTTCTCAGCTAAATTTCGCCGCATACAAGAGGAAACGGCTGAGCCATCTGCCTCGCAAGGCATTTTGCTCAGCTGTTTCCTCACGCTCGGCACACAAGCGACAACGCGGCGAGATTGACCAGATCAAAAGCCTTCTTGGTCTTCTTAGTTTTCACGTGACGTTATAAAAAAATTAAAAAAATGTTAGCACTATTTCAAAACAAAAACAAACGACCGCGGTGGTACAATGGTGAAAATGGGCCTTTAAACTGTCTAGCGTTTTCTGAGGCGAGTGGTAGGATGTCTCGTATTGAGGAAGATATTCTTTTCCTTGAATTCCTTTTCAGAGATATAGGAATATCCCTTATATTTTTTCTGCAAGGAAGAAATCAAAAAAAAAAAAAAATGAGTATGGTCAGTATGCCCACCCCAAGAAGTGCACCATGTCTGGTGAAAAAGGTTTACTCACCGATGCCTTATTCTTCGAATGACTCGCTGAAACCTGAAACAAAATTATTATGGTAGTTAAAAATTGCAAAACATAAAGGTGTCACTATCTGAATCCGCTGAAGGGAGAATAACTGTCTATTAGCTTTCCACTCTAACTGCTAGACTAATATCTCTCAGTTATTTTAGGTCTGGTTATGAAAGAAGCAGCAAGTTTCCATGAATTGCGCCAGTATTTTTCACTTTGGAAACAAAGAGTTAGTATAGGTATAGAACCATATTGATTTTCATTTTCTTTTGATTCAGCCATATAAATTTATGGTACTAATTCCAAGACCAAGAAAAATTATAAACCACAACATATGCTTTAATAAATGTCTACATAATAGACTGTTAGCAGTCCCTTTCTGGATAGTGGGGAGCTCACTCTAATAATGCAGTGAGACTTGTGAAACCTGAAGTAAATGAGTTGAGGGGAGCCTGGGGATAGGCGGGGGAAGTCCCTTTATACTTTTTTCTCCTCGCCCCAGTCTCACAGCACTATTGCTCACCCCACTATTTATAGATAGCGCTCTGGCTATCCAAAAAGGGGCTGCCACCAGTCTATCTACTCACAGAACTTGGATGGTTCCCAGATTGAGAATGGTCATTTTCCTGAGATAGAGAAATTATGCAAATTACTTTAATTTCCTTCAGTCAAAGCATAATCTGCTGTAAGCCACTTCAACTCATTTGAAAATATGATGGCTTTAAAGCAGTTTTCCGAACAAGAGAGGGGTATCAGGTTGAAACTGCCTAACCTAACCTACCTAACCAGATTCAGAGTGATTAAGGCACCTGCCTATTTACCCTTAAAATTCCCATTATATTGATCCCCCAGCTATGACAGTTTTGTCACCTATACATCAATGCATATTAATAAAGGTCAGTTTGTAACCAAAATAATGAAGAGGTTTACTTACTTCAACTTTGTCTTCTGTTATTCCGGTATTCTCTGATGGAGACTGAACCTGCTCCTGCATCAAAACAAACGTTAAACCACCTTTTAGTTTTCTGCAAGAAAACAGCCTTCTTCTGCAACCAGTTTGAAGCTTGGTGGTGTGAAAAAACACACGAAGAAATCTCATTAAATCCAAGTAAAATCTTATGTGGTTGCCACAATATTTCGACTAATTGGCAGGCTTTAAACTGTCTGTGTTCTTATTGCAAAATACCATATTTTTTGCACTAGTGGGTATGAGAATGGGCTATGTTTCTGGGGTTTTCTTCTGTGGCTGCACAATAGTCTGTTTATTCTAAAGGAGATCACAACTGCTAATAAAACTTTATCGATGTTCTATCATAATTGGGCTTTTATCGTTTAATGTCTTTTTGTGTAATTTCATTAGTAGTGTAAGTCCTTTATTTTAAGTAGTCTATCCATCATTTTCTCAGTAATGTAATCACCGCTCTGCAATATTGATGTAAGTAACTGTAAGTCAGTTCACCATGGTGTGGAAATAAAGCAAAATATATATATATATATATATATCAAAACAATATCTTTATGAAACTTGAGGCATAATACTTTGTTCTGTGAGATTTTAGTTGAATGCAATCACTCATATGATGACAGATACAATCAGTCATATAATGACTGAGAGAATTATAACTTAACAGGCATGTCAATATCAATGGCACAGTTGTGTATGTTTTGTCTATTTACAATACCACTACCTTTTGTTTCCGCAAAACAGCCAGCTCTTGTGCGACTCTGTGACTGCTTGCAGTGGTGTCTACGAAAACATTAGAAGTTAGATCAATAGAAATAAGAAGAATGTCGTTTACTTTTATTAAAAATTTTTACCAACACAGTGCCATCAGTATTCCATTTACAGAAACTGGTTTTGAAGCTGTATTTAATATATTTTCAATTTTATGTTGTACACATGGAATTCGATGTACCAATTCCAAGGTCTTAACAACTATCACAACAAGAAATTGTAACCCCAAAAATGACATAACAAGTGGCAGCAAACAAAAGGAATTATAGGTTATAATTTAGAAAAATGAAATTGTAAACTCAATCCAAATTTGAAAAAAAAAACATGAATACGGTGTCAGACAGTATAACATTATTTTTATTCTCGAACAGCAAAGTTAAATGTCAGTATCAAACATACATGACATACATTTCATATACAATGCACAAAAAGTAAATACCCACCTTCGCCAGTGTCTCCTCCCTTTTTGCACCCTCTTTTTCTTTGCACATAAGTTTCTGTAATTTTTTTTAAAAAGTTACCACTAGGTAAAATTTCCTCTGCTCAACCAAACAATGCCATGTTCTATATTAGCCCTGAATTTAGGAAATGCTTTGACAACAAGGTCAAATAGGTCTTAAGGTGGTTTACACCAGTTTCCAGCTCTTGTGCTTTGAAGGATCATCACTAATAATATTTATAAATTGTTACCTTTAAGGCTGGATCAAACAAATGGCCAATGATTGTTAAACAAGTTATGATAATTGTTTCTACTCAATAGGTTACCATAGCAACACTATAACCTGTTAGAAACACCCCTAATGTTATCTTTAAAATACAATAACAAAAACAAATTTGCTCTGAATCTGCTCCAACAAATTTTTTAACCTTTGCAATATGTTGTATCTTACTATGGTGATTGTTTCCAGACAATAAAAAATGGGGGTCACAGCGCTCGTTTTTGCGTTATTATCACTTAAAGCTAAAATTAGAGGTGTCTATAACAGGTGAGATTAACCTGTTGCTTTGTAAACCTTTTGAATAGAAACAATATTCACTTAATGAATTGACATCGGTTTTTTATGCATCTGTCCTCTTACTGATAATAAATTGTGTCATAACATTGTCAAAGTGACTGGAACAACAGTGCTGTTGATGTGAAATATTTTATTGCTCGATTTACAACATTGACAAGTAACAGTTTGGAAATTAATAATGGTAATTGAACTGAGTGGAGTGCAATTTGGTCTGAAATCATACGCGTGATTTCAAAATCAAACAAGCGCGCAGCACGAGTTTGATTTGAAATCACAAGTATGATTTCAGACCAACCCATTTTGAAATCACACAGTTTTTTGTCAATATTAATATTTGTTTATCCATGAAATTTGATAGGTTGGTGTTATTTCACTTTCAGTTTCATGAGTTACAGAAAGGATGCGATTTAGAGTAAAAACTGGTGCAATTTGGGAATAAATTGCACTGTTGAGAGCCAATGAGATTGCAAGGATCACCAGTGATTTCAAAATGGGTGTAATAAGAATTTACAATCTCATTCTGAGCTATATTCTTTACCAAATTTACCTTCTTCAAAGCATCATTTTCTTCTTTCAGGACTTTTATTATATCTTGAGAACAGCGAAAATTCTGCATGAATTTAACAAAGAAAGGCTTTTTACTCGACATGTACAAAATTTGTCATCCACGAATTGCTTCTGGATCACCAAATGTTTTGAAGCATGGGAGTCTTGTGTGGCCTAAATAAACAGTTTCGCTGGAATCGATTCATTTTGAGTGCTCAGAGTTGGTCTATTTTTCCCACTCTCTATAATTCTTTATATCATGCTACCTAACTCACAATAATTTGCATCTGATAATGTTGACATTTCGCCGAAACGTCATCTTTTTATCTCTCAACTCTTTGATTCTGAAATGTTTTCAAAACCTTTCTCTATTAGAAATCCATGACGCTGCCCCTTTAAATGGTTTAAATGATTGACTGTAAGTCACGTCCAGGTGACTTCCTATAACTTCTGCCTATAACTTCCCATTCAATAATTGCACCTTCTCATACATGGTCCTCCAGTAATTTCAGTATGACTTTTGAATTTCCTTCAATTAGGCTTTGGTGATCCACTTCTTTTACCTGAAGTTCTTGTTTGTTCAGTTTGTTTTGAATAGCACAAAGTAACTACTGAAAACTTTCTGATAGACTTTTCAACCTATCTGGAAACACTTCTAGTTGTTAAAGAGGAATTGTTGATTGTTGGAGATTTTAACATCCACGTGGATATATCTAATGATGTTAATGCGATAAAATTTCTTGATCTACTTGATTCTGTCGGATTACAGCAGCACATTAAAAAACCGACACATGTGCATGGACATACACTCGATCTAGTGATAACGCGTTCATCTGCAGGTCTTATTCAAAGTCAACCCAATGTTGATCGTTTTTTCTCTGATCATGCTTTTATACTGTGTGAACTGCAGCCATCCAAACCTCAGACAACCATTAAAACAGTGTATTATAGGAGGCTTGGAAGGATAGACAAAAGTGCTCTTATGAACGACATTGCTACATCCTCCTTTTGCTCTGATTCTTCACTTCACGATCATCTTAGTACACATGAATTAGATAGTCTTGTACAGAAATACCAAGTTACTCTTACATCTGTCATTGACCAACATGCACCAATTATATCAAGGACCTTAGTTGCCAGGCCTAAGGTTCCTTGGTACAATAGTGAAATTGACAACGCCAAACGTCAGAGAAGGAAGGCTGAGCGTACCTGGAGACGAACAAAATCTCCAACTGATTTTGATCAATTTAAATCAAAACGAAACTACGTTATTTTTTTGATGAATCAAGCTAAACGTGCTTTTTATACTGAATTTATTGAGGAGAACAGCAACGATCAATGCAAACTATTCAAAGCTGCAAAAACCCTCCTTGGTAAGAATGATGATCTATTGTTCCCTAACCATCAGGACAAAACTAAACTTGTGAATGACATTGGTCGCTTCTTTGTTAACAAAATTGATGCCATCCGTTCTGATATCGATGGGCATGATCTGGATTCCACCAATGTGCCTAACGATGAGGTAGTTGACGACTCCTGTACATTCAACAATTTCCATCTTCTATCGGACAGGGAAGTACTAGATCTTATGCATAAGTCAAGAAAGAAGTCATGCCCATTAGACCCAATGCCAACACCCCTGGTAATGGATTGTGCTGAGGTTCTTCTGCCTGTCATTAAATCAATAATAAATTCATCACTGTCAAGCGGATATTTTCCACGTGACTGGAAGCAAGCTTTAATAACACCACTAGCAAAGAAATCTGGCGTGTCGGATTTCAAAAACTTACGACCTGTAAGCAACCTACAGTTCATCTCTAAACTTACAGAACGAGTGGTGTTTAATCAACTTCATGAACATTTAATGCGTTTTGATTTATTTCCAAAGCTACAGTCAGCTTACCGTAAAAGCTACAGCACTGAGACAGCATTATTGAAGGTGCACAATGATCTATTAATGAATATGAACAATCAGAAAGTTACCCTGTTGGTATTGCTTGACCTAAGTGCTGCGTTCGATACTGTGGACCACAAGATCTTACTGTCACGTCTTCAGTCAAGCTTTGGAATAAGGGGTACGGCTTTGGCCTGGCTCTCCTCGTATTTGTCTGATAGACGGCAACGTATCATCTATGATGGATGTCAGTCAGAAGATTTCAAGCTACGCTTTGGACTGCAACAAGGATCTTGTCTTGGCCCGTTATTGTTCACTATATATTCCAGTAAGCTCTTCCATATAATACGCAATAACTTACCAGATGTACACACCTATGCTGATGATACGCAATTGTACCTTGCATTCTCACCTAATAACACCTCTCAATTACAGGCAATTGCATCAATGGAAAAGTGTATCGATGAATTACGGACATGGATGCTCATTGACAAGTTAAAAATTAATGATGATAAGACAGAATTCATGATTATAGGAACTAAACAACAACTTGAGAAGATAAGCCCACAAAATCTGACTATTGGTAAAGCTACAGTGACTACTGTTTCTACTGCAAAGAATCTTGGGACATGGTTAGATAACCATCTTACATTGCAGGAAAATATAAACAAAACTTGCAGAGCTGCATACCTCCACATTCATAATATAAGACAGATTCGGAAATATTTAACTAAAGACGTAACTGAAAAACTTGTCCATGCTTTTGTGATTGGAAGAATCGACTATTGCAATAGTATTCTGTATGGGCTGCCTGAGGTACATGTAAACAAATTACAGCGCGTTCAGAACTCTGCTGCGAGGTTGATAACATATACACCACGGACCGATCATATAACTCCAGTACTTAAAACATTTCACTGGCTTCCTGTCAAATATAGAGTACTATTCAAGATAGCCATACTTACTTTCAAATCAATTTATGGACAATCACCAGAGTATTTAAGAGAACTTATAAACATTAGATCTAACACTCAATATAACCTTCGCTCCAACAATGGACTGTTTCTAACTTTCCCAACAATTAAGACTAGGAAAACACTAGGAGATCGGGCATTCTGTGTAGCAGCCCCCACAGTATGGAACAATTTACCAAAGAGTATTCGTAAGGAACAAGATTTTAAGAAATTTAAATCTCTGTTAAAAACTTTTCTGTTCAAAACAGCTTATAATTGACTTTTACTTTTATTTTAAATTTAATTTCTCTTATTATACTAGTCAGCACAATTATTTGTATATATTCTTACATTTGTATTTATTCTTGTAATCATATTCTTGAGATCATTGTTGTATTTCATTTTTTATATTTTTTATATTTTATACTGTTGTAAATTTAGCGCATAAGATTATATTCATATAGAGTTATGCGCTCTATAAGTATTAAAGATTATTATTATTATTATAGACTGGTCCGTGAGCATAGTTACAGATTGGTGACGTCGACACTTGTTGAATACATATTTTCAATTTCGTGTAGTTAAGTTCAAAAACTCTTTCAGTATTTCTGTACTTAAGTCTTAAATAAAAGTGAGGTTTTCTCAGTATTAGCTAAACATCAACAACAGCCCGGAAAATGTTCTTAGTGCTGCAGGAAATACAAAATAATTGATCTGAATTAAAGCCTCCAGAGACCCACTTTCTTAAAGCTTGATTAAGCTAACCATGGATTTGTGTGTGGACTTCGATTCCAGTTTAAATCTAATGAACTTAAGGTTGACATTGACTCCCTTACCCTTAGCTTCATACTATACCTTATCCGTAGTTCAGTTCAGACTTAATAAATCATGTTATATCTACCCTTTTGAGAAGGTCTCATTCTTGCTCCATCCCTAAATTTATACTCTTTTCTTTTTGTGAATTCTGCGATGAAATAAATGCAATGGAATAAAATTAATATGAAGAAGTATTTTCATCATTTTATAATCACTGAAATATATTATTGACTACTAATATGATAATATGCCATAGGGAAATAGCAATGAATCCAACCCTACAACCTTATCTCTCCCTGGCCTCTTTTAAAGCACACTGCCTCTCATCTCTTTGCTCTCTATTTTCTTTTCAAATTGTCATCACTAGAAATACAACAGTGCAAAAGTTTACAGAAATATGACAGAAATACAAGGTTCATAAAGAGCTTAATGCTTGTTTCATCCCTCACTTCTGATTTGTGGAACATGTATCACTCTACATTTCCATATCACACTTCAGTGATTGTAAGTTAAAGCATATAATTGAATAAGCATGCATACATGAGAAAAGTAAACTCACATTTTCCAAAAGTTGAATTTCCATTTTATACATGTTATTTTTGCTGTTCATGTCTGTCAAGTCCTGTGAAACAACAAAAAAGAGTAAATATTTTTTCAATTATTATTTAACCCCTATTAAGCTGTCACTGTCGAGGAACTGGGAGGTGGCTGCTTAATAGGGGTGAGTAGCTTAATAAGATTTGTAAGCAATTAGTGTAAGGCTCAGTAGAAACATCAATTTATTCACATACAAATAGGCTTGGAGGCTTGTGACTACTGTTGCATAAAAATGAAGCCTGTAATCATATTGAGAAATCAAAGTTTTGGAAAGTTTTCGAAAGGATTAATTTTGAACTCAACTTAAATGAATAATGGAGTACTGTCTACAAGGCTGGGACAAAAATTTGACATGCTCTACACTGAAGTTATATTTAGAACAGCTTTTAACGCTGCCAGAAAATTTAGTGTTGTCAAGACAAAAACAAACATGTATTTGAAAGTTTTAAACAGTTGTCACTTTCCATTTGGGACTCTTATCTGTCAGTGTCTTTTCCAAAACATTAAGCCAAACTATGTGTATTAAATTTTGGGTGGCTACTTAATAGGGTAAGGACTATAGAAAAATAGAAAACCCTAATCAGGACGACCATAAGTTGGCCATGCCCGCTTAGTAGGGTAATGTTACGTACAGTATATATTTTACTGACAAAAATTTCAGGACTTTGATAACTGGCTGCTTCATAGGTCACCTCTTGATTAAAACCAGGTTCCATGTCCATTCAGATGTTTAGGTTTGATTCATTGTCATCAACTTATCATGATAAACAACTTTTCAAGTATATCATGCAATTTGCCTGTGTATGTGTTAGCCAAAATCAAGCAACGTCTTGAATCTATGAATCCAGCAAATTGCCTCTTTTGTGTTTATCTTTCAAGAGGTTGAAGTTCCTGGATGTTTGTGTCTATAAGAAAAGAAACTTTCAAACAATTTAAATGGTACAGTCATAATCTTAAAGTAACATTAACTAGTTTTTTTTTCTTTAAAAAGGACACATGGTTAAGAGAGTCATAGATGATTACGAGTGATTCAGTATTTTGCATTACTACTGACCTTAAATTGTCTACAAACAAAACAATAAAACACCAAATACCTTTTTCAATGCCTTTATGCTATTGGAAAGATCACCTTTCCTTTGATGTGTTTGCTCCTGTGTTTTGTAAATAAATAATTAAGTGAGTGAATAAATAAATAACTGGCCAAGAGTTCTAAAACCTAAGCTCCTTTCTAAAGAATTGAAGGGTTTTGTAAATTTTCCCTTCTATAAGCCTATTTTAAAACAATTTGTCTGTGTCATAACTATTCATTAAAGAAGAAAGTGAGAACGTACTGATGGCTGCTTTTCTTCTGATGCTCTTTTGATCTGGAAAAGAAACATGAGTTAAGATATCACTAGAAAGGACATCATTACATTGATCTATTAAAATCAGGTATTAAGTTTGTAGCGTAATGGTGTCACGTCTTTAGTTTTCATCTTAAGTTCAAATTCTTATAATTTGTTGATGACTTACCTGCAAAAGATATGGGTCTGTTAAAGAGGCAGTAAGATAGTTAAGGTAAAAATGGTATCCTTATAAGCAGAGAAAACTGTTTTGGTTGGTTGCTTGGCTATTATTTGCTTTGCTTAGGGTTACACTGTGACTAATGCACATGTCATCACCTTCCTCATTGTTTTACGATCAAATATTAGGGGGTGGAGGAACTAATGAGTTTGTAAAGGATGTCAGTGTGCAAATACATCTTTATGAGGTAGCACAATAAATGTGAAATGAAATGCCAGGGGGATTTTCTGCTGAGAGACACCTCACCCAGGGAACTTTGTTTTGTAATATTCCCTGACCCTCCCAGGGAAATTCCTTAAGTTTGCTTGACTGAGTTTACAATCCCCCGGTTAACCTGGGTGTCGACCAATGACATGTGCATAATATCTGAGACACCTCAAGCACCACTCACGTTAGTTAACTGAGTAAATAACATTTGCACAATCGTCCTTGAAATTCAGTCACATACCTTTTCCACTCCACTTGGCCTGACTTTAGTTTCCAGCCAGTCATTAAGAAATGCCTTGATGGCCCACTGGTCGTTTTTCTTTAAAGGGTTTAACCCCTTAAGGAAAGAGAAGGTAGAGGGGGTGATGTTCCTCCTTTGCCTTTGCTTGCTTGAAGTAGGAGGAACAAGCACCCCCTCTTCATACAGTTTGACAATTTGAATTGCCAAACTGTATGACTTCTCTGGCAACAATGCCAGTTTGAAAAGGTTTGTCAGTTTGGAATTACTGCCATCCTGTCGAAGAATAAAATGCAATTAATTTTTAAACCAATAATAAAACTAAATCATAACATATAAGTCTTACATGAATGTATTTGTCATCAACTAAATTATAAACGTCAATCACATTTTGTGATTCAGTTCCGTCGATTAACAAATTAATGCTTAAGCAGTGGAAATGAATTTTAACTAAACAGAGTAAAAATGGTTCAATCTATCAAATATTAAATATTTCTGAAAAAAGGTAGAGTTTACATACGCTTAAATAAAATATACAACACTTCAAAACGACACACACAGTGACAAACTGAACAAGATCAAAATTGGTATTTCAGGCTTGCTTATTTTTTGCTTCACAACACAATTGTTCAAAGTTTAATTAACCTTAATTTCACTGCCAGTCAATAAAGATTCGAACAGATTTCTTCCTATTACTCTTAACTAAGAAAACTTCTTTGCCGAACGACGAAAGGAAAACATCGTTTCAGCGTTTCAGTCCAAATTTTATACAAGCGGGCCCAGCAGCGTATATCCTGAACATCTTTGGCGAGTACCTTTTTGCGTCGGGCTCAGTTACCTGAACTGCACTTCCTTGAACATTAACTCATCTCTTCACGTTCATAATAGTTCGATATCCTTACCTTAGATCTACATCAACATTACCAGTACAAAGGCTTAAATTTTACATGGCTCCTCCTTTTTCATTGTCCCGGTTTTCCCGACATATTCAGAAATTATTATAAGCTTGAGTGATATTTATGGTTCGCCCAAATACAAACAAGAGGCTACAATTAGCCTAAACCCGGGCTTGCAAAAAACAGTATTGTATCCCTAACTTAGTGCTAAACAAAAGAATAGAGGGAAGTCTGTCTTTCTTACATCGGACGCATTGTGTTTAGCTTGTGTTGGAGTCTATTTCTTTAGACCCCTATCAACATATATTCCTCTAAAATACAGCTCAACCATTGAGCACAATAATTATAACACTTGTAAAAAATATTTCTAAAAGAACAAGAAAAAGAGAAACAGAAAAAATAAAGCCCGTGATATATACCACTAAAAGACATCGAACCCGGGTTAGCTGCGTCACAGGCAGGAACAATGACCTTTAGGCCACAGAGGTTTATCGTTATGCAAGATGATAAATATAGTGTATTTATTCCAAAAAAAAAAAACTAAGCACACTTGTTTTCGCTTCGATGGATAATTGTTTGAGAAAGGAAACGCTTATCGAACGATGTTGGATTTTTTCGCATAAATGTGAATGGAGTCTCGGTGAAATGTGAGTAGAAAATTAATTAGCAGAGTGAAACTGTTTACAAATACGTCAATCCAGGGTCATTTGAAACACAAGAAAGGGACGTTTCTGGACAGTTTCAAGGGACGCTAGTACATTTGTAAAATATAATCGCTTATCATTCAAAAATTAAAGTCCAGAAATTGAGATATTGTGGCAAAATAGTAAATAAACTACCTGTCAAAGTCTCAGGGGTGTGTGATATCCCGTACTTGAGTTATTCAACAAAATGTACATCTCAATGGAGCGGATACGGGAACACGGCAGTCCATCTGGAGTTAAATTTTGGTCATGTTAAAAGCTTTCTTCTCGCTGTTGAACTTGCAAACAATCGTATAGACACTTGTCTTAACATATTAGTTGTTCAGACTTCAAAAACACAAGGTGAATCGACGTTTTCCGATACGTGACAACAGGCATCATTCTTGTTGTTGATATGAGATTTACACTCGAATCACTCGACCGTGAAAGGTCAAACTCCCTTTGTCTGTAGTCTCTAATTTTTGGCGCTCCCCTCGCGTCGCGTCTCCTCGCAACTTCGCGCGCACGTGCCCCCACAATCCGTCGCCAAAATTAGAGACTACTCGCTGTCTACTGAAGCAGACACGGGGAAACACGGCAGTCCATCTGCCGTTAAGTTTACTCATGTTAAAAACTTTCTTCTCGCCGTTGAACTTCCAAACATTCGCATAGACACTTCTCTTAACATATTGTTTGTTCAGACTTCAAAAGCCACAAGATGAATCGACATTTTCCCATACTTGACAACACGCATCACTGTTGTTAAAAATAGTTAGCGCTTGCGCAGAAACGCCGGAAGTGCCATTTGTGGATGATACTCGACGACGAAAAAGAAGAACCGTCGGTAGTTTAAGACCCGGGCGCCGCGCGAGACGCGCGCAGCCCGGGTAATAAGAGAACAAAATTGTTAACGATAGAGTTTAAATCAAACATTTCTTAACATTCACGATTCATCGATTTGTCGCCATCTTTGTTTTTGTCCAAATTTGACACTAGCTCGGCGCCAAAGTATCGACGGTAACGAAGCGAGATTAAGCTGAATCACCTTGACGACAAAGATAAAGAGATAAGCTAAGTAAGCAAGGAGCTAATCAAGTGAAAGGTAGTTTTTATGCAGGCAGGCTTGACATCCAGATCGGACACAAAGATTTAATCGTCGTGAAATCATCTGCAACAAGTTAAATTTGAAAAACCATCAATCCGACAATGTAGTTAGATGGAGAGTCCGAGAATGGAAGTTTTATTTCACGCCTATACAATATTTCACCTTTATTACGACTCTGGAATAGAGATGAAATTTTATATTTTCACAGAAACCGAAAGAAAACTGAATTTGATCGTGAATTAAAATCGGGCAAGATAATTCAGCGAGAAATCAAAGGTCGCATCAAATGACGCTAAATTATTGGGGTATTGGTAAATTCTTCGGTCGTAATTATTCATATTTTCATATATTAAATACATCCTTTTGCGATAACAGTAGGGATGATACAGGCATACATAGCTTCTTGTATACACGAAGGAGTACATATTTTAGCGATCTGCCCCTTTTGAACGTTCGAAACAATCAAGCAAGAAATCCTTGAACATTTCGCTAAGTAGCCGTTATTGGAGGATTTAATGCCGCTTTTCAGGTGCACTGTTTGGTGGTATTGTGTGACGAGAGGCAAGATTCACTTTTTTTCTTTGCATTTCTCTTAAAGGGCAAGTTTTTGATCTCAGAGTGAGTTTTCTTGTATCCTCGTTCCTCCTTTTCAAAGTTTTTGAGTTATCGAGGATTAGTTTTTCCCCCGCAGCCGACAAATGATTCTAGTTCGCCATAGTTTCTAATAATCGAGGCTTCGAGAAATCGGGTATAAAATTACAGTGTTAGAGTTAAACAAATCAAAGGGAAACGGCAATTGGTTCGTGTTATTCGGGAGGTTCGCGAAACTGAGGGTCCGAGAAATCCGGACTCTACTTTAAGGCAGAGAGCAACATGAAAAAACTAAACAAAGTAGCAGTTAAATACCTTTTAAACTGTCTAAAACAATCTTCCTGGAAAAAGAGTAGGAGGAGAGAAAACGACAATGTTGCCTAAACTAGATTAATGGCCAATAATTGTATTTGAAAAAAACCATTAGCGGCGAACACGAGCGTGGACTCTTAAGTATGAAAACTGCCCCTGGATTAGTCGTAAGCATCTACAAAAACTCATCGAAACTGTGAACACACGTTCAGAAAAAAAAATAGTTCTCTTTCAAGAATTAACAGCAAAATAGGAAATGACAAGAACGGAACATTTTATCGTTTGTTAATATACGACCATAAAGCTACAAGGACAAACTTGATCAAAATGTCACCCACCGTTGTGGAAATTCCATAATTCTTTAAAAAATAGAACCTCATGGCCGAGGCCTGGTCTTCATATATGTCCTCCTCTGCCATCTCTTCCTCGCAAAAACTTAGGAAGATACTCCTTGCCTCTTTTAATGCTCCAAGAAATGGAGGTAATTCCCTTCGGTCCTCTTCTACAATGCCTTCTTTTTCAAGACGCCTTATGGCCATCTGACGGCCAGAGCGATCTCCAGCCTTTCTTCTTTTTTTCAATTTTGGCTCTCCCACTTTTCCTTCATCCTCTGAACTTTCCGCTTCAACTGCACTTTCCTGGCCACTTTCGACACTTCCATAAACACCTTCTTCCAAGAAATTACTCTCCTCTAAACCCCACATTTTGGTGACTGGCAATCTTAAGTGAAAGAAATTCACACGATTGTCTGTCTTTATGGGTTGGTCAAGGTCAGGATCTCAATGGAGTAAATGTGATTGGCTGGCAACTTCACGAACCAGTTTACACCGGTTTGAAACTGGATTGAGAGACTTACCTTAAAATGATTACGCGCGAAAACTTTTCTTAGGGTCAAACGAAAATTGCGCTGCCTCTCTTTTGTGAAGTAGTTCAGTGTCTTTGTTCTTGTCAGTCTTAGTTTAAACTTCGAGACAGACGGTTTTGTCATGAACAGTGAAAGTGAATCTGAAAGCCATTCTGAATATTCAGAGGAGGAGGAGGTAATCAGTAAAGGCCAATAATTTTTAATTCTAACTAAGACAGCAAAGTTCAAATCAACCTTTCAATCAACTAACAGGCAAACGAGAACATTGAGTTCTCCGCTTCGCCAACTGCCATTGCAAACGCTAGAGAAAAATTGGCCATTTTGGAAGATCAGCAGTTGAAGGTGAGTGCAAGCTTTAAATTTTCAGGTTTCTTAAGCTTATTGTCAATTATGACCATTCTCTTTATTCCTAACCTAGATCGACTCTGAAACAGAAGAACGAGACCGTTTTATTTTCGAAGAAGAAGACCACGAGAAATTTTGGACGAAAGGAAAAAGAAACACCCATCAGGTTAGTAACACAAAAACTTAAAATTTGCTTCGTCTCAGCACTGGCGGTATTTAGATTAATAATCGTAAGTGCGCGCGTATGTTTCGTCACAGCACTGGCGGTATTCAGATTATTAATCGTAAGTGCGCGCGTATGTTTCGTCGCAGCACTGGCGGTATTCAGATTATTAATCGTAAGTGAGCGCGTATGTTTCGTCACCGCACTGGCGGTATTCAGATTATTAATCGTAAGTGCGCGCGTATGTTTCGTCGCAGCACTGGCGGTATTCAGATTATTAATCGTAAGTGCGATGACATCGGTTGAAAGCGAAGTTCGTAGTGTATTTGGTGCTGGTCCACAAGGGCATCAAGCGCGTACGGCTATGCCCGAAATGTCTCACATGGTCTCTTCATCTGCCAGCGCTTCCATCCCTTCGGTTAGTACTACTCAAAGTGGTCCTTTATACACTATGAGAAGGAACTTCTCAAATTTCAGATCGGCTAACTATCGCTCTTCTCGGGGAGGAAAAAAAAAGGCTGCGACACCTTCAGGCTCCTTTTCACCGATGTCATTGTCTGAGGGGTTGTTATTCTACTTGAAGACGAGCCCTGCTGGTCAATTGCGGTGGATAAATCCCCGATTCTACCCAGAATTTGTCTGAGAATTTCTCGCGCAGAATTGCCATCACTAGAAAACCATCTTGTTTATACCACGTGATAAATTTTGGCGCGAAAACATCCCCTGCCCAGTAAACTGCCAAACTCAACCGACGAAAACATTCTGCACCGACAAAAAAATTTCGACCGACAAAAAATTTCTCAACCGACGAAAAAATTCTCGACCGACAAAAAAAATTCTCGACCGACGAAAAAATTCTCGACCGACAAATAAATTTCTCGACCGATAAAAAATTCTCGACCGACAAGAAAGAAACTCGCAAGATCGATATGAGATCGATATGAGATTCTCGAAGGGTGGATTTGCATCTCGCTTGATGGAATGACATCTGGACTTGTCACCCTGAGAACTGGATCTTAAAAATAATCTCGACCACTTTTGTCCACTATGGCGTTCCATAGAAAACAGTTTGAGCTGCTTGGCTATCGAGCCAAAATTATGACGTCTAAGGCGATATTCACTCGCCTTTTGAGTTGCAAAGCCGAGTAAAGCTGTCAGTTAAGACTGCTGTCAGTTAAGGCATTGTTGGAGTGACATTCATACAGTAACACCTGCCATATTGTAGTCGCATATGTGACTCTGCCGGACTCCTCTTACAATCTCAGTCCCTTTTCCTCAGACCACGACGCATACTTCAACCGAGGGATCTGATAATCAAGTTTGTTCACGAAGTTTGCACGAGATCAGGCTTTCCGAGGATGCTGACCAATTGGCTACAGTCATGGAATTTGGTTGCGCTGCTGGCTGCATTGCAGTATTTCTTGTTCCTTTGTTCGTGATAAGGATGTGCCAAGCTGCCACAGAATGGGAGCTAAACATCACATTTACGCTCAAAACAGCAAGGGATGGAAGAAGACGAGGAAGAAGAGCTGTTCGTACCATTATTCATTGTCGCGCTTTACACAGGCGGCCACAAGAAAATGATGAACACGGAGGTCTCTTCGATCGCCAAAGCTACGGTGAGTTGGTAAAAACTTTACTGATAAAATTTTTTCGGAGCATTCTGAAAGAAACGTTTATAATTTCTCGTGATTTTATTAGCACAGCGCCGGTGAGAACATCCCAAAGGAACTTTTATTTCTTGCTCTTTGTAACTGTTCTAAAACCTAAACTCTGGCTACAAGTAATCTGCGGTAAAACGAGTGAACTTTTCATGCTTCGTTCGAGTGAGATGTAAATTCGTTGATAAATCACAATACTCTGAACAGTCAGTGTCTATGGTCCCAGAAATAGACGAGGTGGATTTGTACGGAAAGTTCGAGTAGCACGTTTTCCGCGATCTTAATCGGAAAGACAAGGAGCTATATTTTGCAAAACGAATGAGGAAAAAAGCTCTTTTAATTTTTAAGATAATTTAAAACACTTCAGAAGTTCTGTTCCGGTTGATGGGCCGCATTTAGCGTCGACAAGTGCAGGGGTGATCTTTACCGCGTGTCCTAACACATGATATTAATTAATCATGTGGTATTAATCCATAGCTATAAGCACTCCGTTCATCATAATAAAGGAGAGGGAACGCGAGCTGTTCAGTTCGTCTTCAGCTGAAAATCGCTTTTGCACTCCTCTGTTTTGTTAGAAAACCCTCTTCCGCTATCGAAAGATCACCTTGAAGTGATCTCTTTTACTGACGACATCACTAAAATATTTACATCAATGCAAATAAGGTCTAACTGTTTTTAACTGGTATGTTAATATTTTGTTATGTACAATCATGGACAAACGTGTTGACACATTTGAGCTAAACAAATGCTTTCTATCAGTGTCCTCCCGTAATTTAAAAAAAGCCTATGTTTTGTCGATAGCCAATGTTGAAATACGCTCTGTGGACACTGTCACTTGGTTACAACATTAAAAAGTGGGGAGGCGGTCGAAATGTGAGAATTGTTAATTGGACAACTCACGCGTTTAACGAAAATGATTTTCTAATGATTGTCTGAATCATATTTTTCAAAGTAAGAAGCTTTCTCGGCATTTATATCACTGTGCCGCCTACTCAGCAGTATTTAGCACCATGGATCAGCAAATAAATCTTTTCGTGCATCCCTAGAGTGCAAAGTTTTCTGTCACATAGGTTAATTATTGGCGATAATGTTTTACAAAGTGGTTTTCGAAGAGCCATTGCCGCAGAAAAGCAAACATATGTTTTGTTTTTTTAATTCAAATTCAGGGCGCAAAGGGGCAAGACATTGTGAGAAAGTGTATCTCTTTACCGTATCCTCAAGAATAAAAAAATCAACTTTCAAAAAGGACTAAACTCGACTACCTTGAATTTATCATTTTCATTCCCAGCCCTTTCTAAGCTTACCGGTTAATACCTTCATTGCCTCTGTGAACGTTATCTCGACAAGCCAAAGGCAATGGAACAAAGTATCAACGCATCTGATTATGAACGGAAGGAGTAGTATTTAGCACCATGGATCAGCAAATAAATCCTGTCGAGCATCCCTATAGTGCAAAGTTTTATGTCACATAGGTTAATTATTGGCGACAATATTTCACAAAGTAGTTTTCGAAGAGCCATTGCTGCAGAAAAGCAAACATATGTTTTGTTTTTTTAATTCAAATTCAGGGCGCAAAGGGGCAAGATATTGTGAGAAAGTATATCTCTTTACCGTATTCTCAAGAATAAAAAAATCAACTTTAAAAAAGGACTAAACTCGACTACCTTGAATTTTCATTTTCATTCCCAGCCCTTTCTAAGCTTACCGGTTAATACCTTCATTGCCTCTGTGAACGTCATCTCGACAAGCCAAAGGCAATGGAACAAAGTATCCACGCATCTGATTATGAACGGAAGGAAATGCTGCTCGGAACGTTTTTGTACTTGCGAGTGAAGGTGCGTGACCGAAAACCTGTTCCAGTGCACGCGGGATTTTAGTAGCGGAACCATTTATCTGAACAAAAATAAAAACCGTTTTGGTGACGTTTCCAAAGTTACTCACACGGTTTACATTGTTTTTGAGAGTAATTCTGGACGATTCACATGAGCAAGACATTACGTTTCAATGGTTCACAAGGGTTCACATGCCAATCAAAGAACAATTTATAAAAGATGCACTTTATTTGAGTTATGTGAGCCGCGGCTGTGAAGCGTCGTGAATCGTTGCAAAGCCGTCTTAAGGCATGCAAAGAAGCGGAAAATCTGTTCTTTTTTATGAATAATTCCGTCGTCAGCTCAGTTATGATTTTATTCCCCATGCCCTATAGCCTTATTTTCAAGTACAGTCAGGGATTTTGCAGTCATTTAAAAAGAATCTCTCACCAAATAGACATAAAGTGAGAAAACAGGGGCTAAAATCAGGACATCAAGAATTCAACAGTCATCCATGAAACGGTTTTCAGTCTAAATTTATGGTTTTATTGAGGAATATCAGGAAAATTGAAACAAACTGGTCCCGCAATGTATTAAATTTCTCAAAAGAACCTTTCTCAAATTCTGATACGTCTCGCGTAAATGAAAATTATATCTCACCGCTATAGAGGGTCTTCCAAAAATCGTGGAACTATTAGAGAGGCGTTTTCCGTGTGTCTAGTGCAAATTGTAAAACTTTCTTCTCATTCCCAAATACATGTAACATCAGCAAAACTTAGAAGAAAATACCAAAAGCATTTTGATCGGAAAGAGAAAACTGGCCACATTTCATATAATATTTCATATTATTCAATACATTGTGACAACGTCCAAATATATATGTTCATAGCGCGCTCAATATTCATCGTGCGTACTCAACACCGTACTCCTTTCCGCAGACAAAAATTTGACATCTAATGTTTGTTCAACCGGTTTACCCGTCGAGTAAAAGTTGTGATCAATTTGTATTGCTTTTATGTTTTAAAATATTTTTGTGATGCTACTGCATTTCATCCTGTTCGTGGGTTCATATAGTGTATTCAGCAAGTTCTCTCAAAGATTCGGCAGAAAGAAAAAATTGTGAAATCAGTAACTTTTTCGCCCTTTTTCTATATTTGGACGTTGTCACAATGTATTGAATAATATGAAATATTATATGAAATATGGCCAGTTTTCTCTTTCGATCAAAATGCTTTGTATTTTCTTCTAAGTTTTGCTGATGTTACATGTATTTGGGAATGAGAAGAAAGTTTTACAATTTGCACTAGACACACGGACGCCTCTCTAATAGTTCCACGATTTAAGAGCTTTGAAGACCAGCACTCGAAACAATGAGCTGCTTTGTTTCAGTGCAGAGACATGGAAGGCAATCTTTAGGGCATTAATAATTTGTTAACATAAAAACATAATCTATTAGAGACAGGTAGGCTAGGTCCATTGTATTTAACAGTTAACAGTCTCATTACAAAATGAATATTTTATTAACTACATTTAATTATTGTCAGATGTGGAGGTGAAATGTTTCAAGTAACATTACCAATGGTTATAACTTTAGAACAACATAGCTTGGCCTGATGAAGTGTAATTCAATTAATCGCATAGCGTACTGGTGAGATAGAGGGTTTGCAGAATTCTTATTTTGCCTCTTAACTACTGATAATTAGTCATCGCAGCCTTAGCGTCCGGCTATCTCTAGTAAAGATTAATTTATAATCGACGAATCTCGTCATAGTCGATCACATTAAGATTCAGATCCTGTGCCAAGGATTGGCAATTTGACAGTTAAATTTGTGAAATTTGTTGATATTCTTTCTTACTTAACTCAGTCTTGAAAGTTCAATAAAGGTTCGTTTGTATTTTTTTTCATATTATAACCCTTTTTTTTTCGCTTAGTCGATAATTTTATTCGGCTGACATAGAGGGAATAGTGTCAAGATACCTGTGTACAGCGGTATTCGCCCATCTGCTTCGTCGACAGGAATCACGGGAAGAGCTGCTTTCGTTTCTCGTGTTCGACCGTGGACAGATTTAACTTTGCTCTCTTTTTCGATAAATAAGTTAGAGCTCGACAAGAACCCTGGAATCGATATAATAAAGAAAAGAGGTTGGTTTAATGGAGGGGTGCGGGTGAGGAAGCAAAACGTTGGACTGACAAAGGTAACATAACAGATCATAGTAGGTGGTGGTAGGACTTAAGGTGGCTCAAAATAGTTTCATTACTTTTAAACACCAATTCTTTCATGGATCGATACAGCCACAATTTTTCGTTTGTTTTCTTAAACATGGTATCAAAAAACTTCCCAATTATTTCTCAACAAGTTGTGAGCATTTTTTGACATATAAGGTTACCATAACAACAACACAGCCTCTTAGAAACACCCTTAATTTTAGCTTATGTGCCTGTAACTAAAAAACGAGTCGGAAGACCCCCAACTTTTATCAAGCATAACAAGATTCATCTTTCTGCAAAGTTTTTAAAAAAATCTGTACATTGGGTTCAGAACCACCACAATTTTTCGATAATTTAAAGTGGCTCTGAACCCAATGAGCCACCTTAAATGGGCATTGGGATGTAACAGTGAAAGATTATTTAGCTTGTTGCCAATCTACTTTTGTGGATTCAAGGGGAACTGGACGACTTGCTTGCTATATTTAAGGCGGGGTACACCGGAACACCGTTTTTTCGTCGCTTGACATAAATTTATTAAGCAATAAACCACTGAAGCTTTCCAGGTTCTGTGGGTTGAATTTTCATTCCTTAAACAAAAAACATTATTTGCGGCATTATTTATCCCCATAATGCCATCAAATAATATTTGATCTAAAGAATCGTTAGAGAAGACACAAGTGAAAGTACTTTTATTATCTTAGTATCTCAAGCTCTCCCTCTCTCTTTTCTTTTTTTTTTTTTTGTTTTCTTGTTGTTGTTGTTTTTTGTTTTTGTTTGTTTGTTCAATCTCGCACAAATACACTTATCTTTTTTTTTTCTCTTTTTTAATCCTGTACTGTAATATAATTGCCTCTGTTTTCAATAGACTGGCCTGCCACGATTAGCTAAGCTACCTGCAGGTCAGTCTAAATTGTAATATCTCTATTCATTTTATTTTTAATAAACCTTTATGAACCTTTATGAACCTGATAAACCACGCGGAATGTTGGAAGAACATTCTTCGAGTGTTCTTCCAACATCCCAAGTGGTTTATCAGCCCATAAACCATAGAAACTTGCGGTCTATTGCTTTTATATAATAATTCAGAAGACACGCGAAATGTCCATGAGTTTACGGGCACAATAAACCATAGCTGCTTGACCAATCAGAGCTCGCGCATTGATTTGGTTATTATATAAATGTTAATAACTCGTTTCGCGTTTCAAGAATCAAAACTCCCTCTGCTCATTACACCAAGCTACGTTTTGGGATATTTTGCGAATTTTTTGGTGATTTTTGGGTATATTTGGGAGGGGGTAATTTTTCTCAAAGGATTAGTTAAATTGAGGGAAATAGGATACCAAGCCTTCAGGGAAGTCTCAACAGAAAATTGTTACTCCAGTGGAGTGAAATTAATTAGAATTCCACTGTAGGAAAAGATTTATTTTGAATAACAACATGCAGCAAGAAATCTCTGATTCAACCGAGTTAGAGTTTTTTAATTAGCATTTCTCTTCAAGAGGCTTTTAGTTAGCGTGATTGATGATATAACTCCCACGTCAGATTGAAGACATTCAAAGATTGAAGTACACAGTTCACTTTCAAACTTTGAGAGGAATTTAGCCCTTTTTTACAGTTTTATAAAACCTATTTGAAGTTGGTAGATTGGTTTGATTAATTTTTAAACTTCAAACTGTTCTAATGTGGACATATTTCTACCTACTTGATTTTCTTGCAGACCAAGTTCATTAAGGTTCATTAAGAAGATGGAAGCACGCTGGCAATAACAGTTCTGTGTACATGTATTTTACAGCTACAACCAGTTGCAAATATACTTGAGACAGTTCACCATGTTTAGCCTTTAACCATGACTCCATGATCTTGTGCTTTCCATCCCCTCCTCTTCTTATCGAAACTGCTAGCAGTGTAACAAGATGCTCATAACTTGGACGAACAACTTTGAATGAGGGAGAAGTAGGGGGTGTGTGTTATATCTCACAGATTTCTAACAAGCAGGAATTTTAAGAAAGAAAGGCTCTTTTTTATTTGGAGGGCAACTGGTTGTAGTGTATGGTATTAACATACTGTAAAATTCCGAAAATAAGCCCCACCATGTAAGCCTCTCGAAATATAAGCCCCCCCCCCCCCCCCCACAAACTTCTAACACAAACAATCGTCCTTTAAATCGCCCCTCCAAATATGAGTCCCCCAGGGGGCTTATACTTGGAAAATGCCCTCCAATACGAAATAAAACAAAGCAAAGATGGTACAGTAACACATAAATTTCCTTCCAACTATAAGCTGGCCCAATCGATTTTGTAACACAAATTTCCCTCCATATATAAGCCCCTAACAACATAACCCCTTTGAAAAAGGCCTTTGAAATATATAAGCCCCGGGCTTATTTTCGGATTTTTACAGTATATGCATGACAACACATGTGTGTATATGGAGAGTGCAATAAAAGTGATCCTTGAAGCAAGACATTTTAATTTTTGTACATGTGTTGTTGTCATTGATGTCTTGGAGAAAACGCCCCATTACTGTAAATGATTGCAAGAGTTCACTGTGATTCAGATGAAATCATTTTTGATAAGTCATCATGCCACCGAGCTTATATGAAGATTCTCACAATTGCCAACTTCTTGAGTGAAGGCACCTTGGCAAAATAACCACAAGGGGATCAAATCATATTGGAGCTGGTGTAATTATAACAGCACCCTTGTAGCTGAGTTTGAGTTGCACCCAAAATTTTTATTGGAACATATTTGCAGCTATTTTTTATAGGATTTAACAGCTTGTTTGTTTTGTCTGAAGATCATTGTATGATTACAAGTACAGTCAATAATACTGTCTATAACATCTATTTCACATTCTGATAGAGCAAAACTGAAATAGAATGGTTATAGCTTTCAGTGAAACAAAATGTTTTGGATGCTGAGCTGATGACTAATATGCCTTCTCTTGACCAACATCAAAATGGGGTACCTTTATAAAGCAAAAAGCCACAACCCCTGCCTCCCTAGCAAAAAAAAATCCACTATTTAGTACCCGTTTATCTACAAAAATTTCACATGCAATGCACTTCTGCTACGAAGGATACTTACCTTTTATTAAAAATTGATCTGAAAATTTTGACTCAATACCGGTATTAAAGAAAAGATCAGAAGGATGTCACCATGTATTGGAGCTCTAAAAATGGTATCATAACAGTTTTCAAGATTCGGAGTCGCTACAAGTGAGTGTTTTTAAAATTTCAAGAACGACTCTCACTGGTTCTTACGAGTGGAAAACCGTGCAATAAACTTTTTTTAACCATATGACCAGTGATCAAGCATTACAATCGAAGCATACAGACAAATAGTAGATAGATAGATAGATAGATAGATAGATAGATAGATAGATAGATTGCCTTCTTTTTCCGTTCTCAATTCGGAGTTTTTCGTGGATATTTACACTACTCAAGACTTCGCTAAAGTCTACCAGGAGGCCATCTTGAATTTTGACGATTCAGATCACGTGATAACCCCATGACCAATCAGACATTTTTCGCCAGTGAAGGTCGGCCGGATTGTTGCAGTTCGAGCTAAAACAACAACAACAAAGGCTTGCCACCCATTGAGAGTCTGCGGAAAAGTTAACCCGCGCCACTCAATAGCCAATTCAACAGTGCCAAGAATATTTGCTTTACATATTGTCACTTGCATTCTTGATTAAGCAATATTTCATCCATAATAAAAACTGGCCGAAATTGGCTGAATTTGAAAACCACTCAGAAATTGCTCCATTCAAAGGTGTCAATGGTATTTACTCTGAATTTTTCTGGTTCATCAGCTAAGGCTGGTAGCAAAAAGTCTCGATATTTCTGTGAAGTCAACGAAGGTTCAGTCTTGGGTCTTTTAAAGTCAGGTGACCATGCGGCAGGCCTGACACGATCATCAGCAGGTGTGAAAGGGCCAACAAACATGACGATATACTCAAAATAATACCAAAGTGAGCGCAAAACACGAAACCTGTGACTTTTCGACAAATGAAGTCACATTATTCATACTTCTGATTACGCCCAAGATTTCAATGTTTTTTCCCAGTGGGAGAGAAGGGAGGATAAGACCATGAAGAAAATAATCCATGGACAAAGCTGTGGCATTAAAAAATAAGCCTGCAAAAGCGGCTTAAACCGTCACCGAAGCTGACGAAGCTATTTTTAGTATTTGAGTTAGGAAGATTAAAGCTTTTAAGTTGAATAGGGAAGTACAGCAAACCTATTATTTATTTTCTGAGTCTGATTTTCTATTTTCTTGTCCAGCTCGATAACCACTGTTCCCTTGAAAAGCCAAAACTGCACTTTCCGGTCAGTGGAAAAAAGCTATCAAAGGAAAAAACTTTTTAAATGTAACGAAACCGCTATGGGTGGAGGGAAGTTAGGGGGGGGGGGGTGCAACCACCCCCCTTTGTAACACGTCTTTGTTAATTGAAGCCATTTCCTGATTTATTGCACCACGCGGAAACGGCATAAATAGTCCATAATCTAACCAACTCTTTAATCCAACCAAGTATTTATAAGTAATTATTACAATCGCTATTTAAACAAGGAGACGGATTTTGAGAAATTCGATAACCGGGTGCCATGGTAAAAACCTCAAAGTAGTTAACGTAAACAAGAGATTCATGTAAAAATGTTCCTAAAAATCAGTATAAATAATAAATGAATTCGACTTTTCCTTCAGTTGTGGCCGCCTTAATTAACTCAGAATTTTAGCTTTGTATAAGAAATCAAGTCATGTGGGAGAAAATTTTGTGACCTTGCATTTCAACTCCGAAAGTATCAACGTGTAAGTTTATAAAGAAAACAACACCAAGGAAGTCCAAAGGATTAACGAGGAATTTTATTAACGCGCATGTGGTGATTTACACCCCTTTACATTTCCTGAGTAATCTCACCTGGAAACTGAAAAGTTGGTCCTTGATAGCATTGTTAAAGGATGTGATCACATTAACGGGTACGTGTTTAAGTCATGAGTCGGAAAATGAGTCTTAAATTTGCGTTTTAGATTTATGACATTTTCATTTCAATAATCAGTAGCATTTGGGAAGTCGTAAGGGTTCTTTGATAATCCCCACCCCCAGAAGCATTTTGAGCAACAAAAATTCAAAAGAAAAAATATGCTTTTGTTTCGAGATATTTTATGTCGTTTTTAAGGAAACTGAGTTTTATTTTTGTGTTGTGAAAATATGAGCCAGGCCTACTAGATACCACCAATTGGTGATTCGCTAAATCGGATCTTCTTAAACCAGATGATAGGATTAAGCAGGTGAGCCGGGCTGTACTCAGGGGCACCCAACAAGTCAAATCAACCAAAAGCTGTAGAAAGGCATTTTTAAGTACCTTATGGTGTTTGAAGTCTGTTTAAAGTGGTGTTTTCATAAGCTAGAAGAAGTTCATTTGTTCGGATTCCCAAGCTGAAATTTTAATTGCCCCGAAAATGTTAGGGAACAAAATCTTCCTTTGAGAAAATGCAAGCTGAAATGAACCTTCCACGAACTTTCAAGGGAACTATTTTCTTTCCTAAAATGCTAGCTGACGTTTTTAACTGCCACAATAGCAGTTACGACCTTTCCGAAAACCTCACGGGCTATGATTTCCCAATTGTGAATCTGTTAGGCCACGTTTTAGTTACGAAAATCCGAGTGCACTCTTTAATCGACGCCGAAAGCACAAGGTGAACTACCCTCCACCGAACAGATATCTACCGAATCTTGTCGTTGGGTGCCCCTGTGTACTACGTATTTTATTGCTCGATTGAAGCTGTAGTATAGATTGCGTTTCAAGCATAGGTCTCTGAAGACAGCGACGAGTATGCAACTACTGAATCCTTCCTTGAGGACACTACCACTCATAACGACATAAGCTCAGCGTGTGGGATCCATCAGAACCCGCTGGCGCTTTTAGCAGGGAATTGAGCCCTTTTACACTTTTGGAATTTTCTTTATGCACTAAATCCGAATTCCAAATAATTCACCTCAGAGTCTTAGAGTCGACTTTATATTGCGACCCCTCTTGACAACATGAATGGAATTAAAGTTTGCATGTTTTTACACGGGCCACTCCTACTTTTATTTGTTTATGAGCGCTGCGAGTCTAATCTTAGGCATTCTTATACTATAAACACTCTTGACTGCTGGGTTTCAAATTCGAAGACTTAGATAAAATCGTCGTTATAATAATTGTTATTCCTCAACAAAATGCTTTTTCTTCTTTTGATTCGTAATTTGGTCGTAATTGCCTTTTAATCTTCGTCTTGCTTCCGGGCGATCTGTTGAGAGCAGCATTCTAGCGTGAACAATTGCTTCCTGTTTTTGTCAAACTTGAACAGGTATATTTTTCGCGGAGGTCAAAGGCCGGGAAAATACTTACAATGTTTTCTAATTTCCCCTTTTGGGCGAATAAAGGCAGTATGATAGGAAATAAGGTATTATGTGGCATGTTAAAAGTGGCTTCTGTCCGGGCAGCGAAGGCTTGAGTTCTGAAAGCCATTTTGCACTCAGCAGGATTCAAGAACATAGATCAGATGGCGGCAGTCTTGTCGATTCTGGAAATTCTTTGCGCTGCTTGTTGTATTGTAGCCTTAGTTGCTTTTTACCACATGATCAAGATGTGCCAAGACTTGATGACGTCGCTGCCGAGAGTTCAGATTATTAACGTTACAGTTAGAAACGAACTTCGAACTCGAAGAGGACATAGACGAAGACCTCGCGTTTGGCGCCAGCCACCAGAAAATGATGAACCAATAGATCTGTGGTTATCACATCGACAAAATTACGGTAAGTTAGTGTTTCTGTCATTGCCGTATAAATTTAACTGTTTTAAACAGGAACATTTAGACTTATCTTGAGTAAAAATTAAAGAGGAAATTTCCTGCGCATAATAGTTGTGGCCGTAATGCAAAACATTAACGGGAAATCACGGGAATTCGTCCATAGTGCGATCTTCTAGGATGATCTGTACAATATTTGTGCTCAAAGGAGATTATTTATCAAAAAAAAGCTCACTAAACTAGTTAAATTTCTGTAAAGGGGAAAAAATTAAAGTTAACCAGAATGATGAACAGGTAATTATAGCTTGAATTTCGGCAAAGATAAAACGATGTCCAGATCCTTACGTGGTAGAAGATTTGTATTTGCGAAGTCATAATACTGTAACAGCTCTGATCATGACCAGTTGAAATGCTATACGTTGTTATTTACTGACGCACATACGTTCTGCTATCAGTGTCTTTAAATACTGATCACGACGTTTGAATTCCTTGAAACTAAGCAGCCACTGTTTTATCATAGACCTTCATCCCCTGGAAGCCTCTTTTCTCCATTCCTTTCCGCCAAGAACATTATAGAAGTGACCAACAGAAACCTTCGTGACCACGTCAGTGTTACGAGACCAACAAACCACCTACCCGGAAATAATTATATAAACCCTTCTTCTGCACTGTTCTGAGTTTCTTACTTAAATAGACAATAATAATAATAATAATAATAATAATAATAATAATAATAATAATAATAATAACAACAACAACAATTTATTTCTATAGCGGTATATACAAAAAGCTCTATATCGCTTAACGGCAATCAAAAATTAAAAACTATACAGAAGAAAAGATTAACCTAAATACATAGAAAGATAAATACACAAGTCCCCGGGCTAAGCTTTAGAATCCTTACTGTTTTTGGTCATCAGTAGCTACAAACGGTCATTACAAAGGTCTTTATCGAATTTATCAAAAGTGTTTGCACTAATCGTTCGTTCCTTTAATTTTTCAGTTCAACAAATACTGTGAAGTGACCATCAATGAAATGCATTGTTCACAGAGCCGGGAAAAGAAAGGGTACGCTGGACACATACATTTAACACGACGTCTAAAATTGATTCTGAATGAAATTAGTGATAATTCGGAGAAGACTATCACATTTGTTAACCGAACGTTTTCATATATGTAACCTCAGATGCCATCGTGAAATGGTTTGCCGGAATAATATTGACAATGGATTAACTTACAGAGATTTGTTAGGATCGCCGTTTGCTCACAATTTTAAGGTTCTATAAAGGACTAATTATTTTCGGGAAGCATGAAATGATCTGCCATTTTGCACTGAATTTGAATAGCATGGACGCGTGGACACAACTATGCATGAGCAGAATATTATTTGCAGCAAAATCACAGTTGGACGGTACTTCGCATAAGCAGACCATTATTTGTAGGCAGAAATTTGTAGGTCACGTGGCAGGCTCTGGGCCAATGAAAAGGAAGGGAAAGTATCGAATGATAATACAAAATGATGAAGTGCACATTACAATATGTTTCACATTATAACTCTTTATTAGCTTCGGGGTGGGTTAGTTCGTTCCCTGACATAGACAGAATATGTAATTTCTAACGGTTGAGTGACATGGAAACGAATTAGTTAGAAATTAATATTCTGGCGGCACGTTGGAGAGATTGGCTTGGCATCGTGGGATAGCCTGGGGGTATTTAAGGTATTCGCAGGAACGTTGAGTCATTCTAGGTCAGTCAGTCTCTTGCTTGACCTCTTTTCTGAAGTGAATTTTTTGAGATTCCAGTTTTCTTTTGAACTTTTTGTCGCAGTTTTGTATTGTTAGCTTTTAATTGTATTTTCGCTTTAGAGACCTTGGTACAATATTGTAACTTAATGGTTAGTTGTGCCCTTTCCTCGGGGTATTGTGCTGCTGCATTAGATGAGGAATACGTTTCCACAATTTTTTTGGCCACATCTCAAGGGTGGTTTACAGTGGTTTTTCGTATTTGGCGTAGCACATCTTATTTATGTACAGTTGCTCAGTTTTCTGTATATCAGGACGCTTTTTGTATCAGAAGACTGTCTGACTCGTCCTAAATAAACTTTTAACACTTAATGTCTCGTATGAGTGTAGTCAGAATAATAACTTGTACCTGTATGCAGTGCTCTCCTCCTATCGGCCTTGTCGACAGGAATCATGGGAAGAACTGCTTTCGTCTTCTCGTGTTCAACCGCTGACCGCTTTAACTTTGCTGTCTTTTTCGATAAATGGGTGAGAACTCGACAAGAACCCTAGCGACGAAATGATAGAGATGGGTTACAACCTTTAAATGAGAGGTGGTGGGTTTATGGAAAGGGGGAGAGATTAGGGTTGTTGACTGAGACGGCAGAAAAGGTCTAATCTCCTGGCCTGTTTGTAAGTAAAGAATTAGAGACTTATTTAGTAATTATAAAGACCTGTTGTAAACCCCTTTTCCAATAACTTACCGTTTTGACAACGTAGATCCACTTAGCCTGCGTAGCAAGCGTTTCCGTGTGGTTTCCAAGCAAAGATAGACTGAGCAAAGAAATTTTTCGATGTTTTGCCCGCGCGAAAATGGGGCGAAAGCAAAAAAAAAAATACAATTTTTTTGCTCTCGCCCCATTTTTAGCGGCCGAAACTTCTTAAGTCTTTCTTTGCTCGGAAACCACACGGAAAGGCTTGCTACGCAGACTAAGATCCATTTCGTCTTGCTCTCTTTCACTATTACCACTCCTCGCCTGCCAAAATAAGAAGACTAACAAAGTGGAGACTGTTTATAAAGCCCTTTTGCCTAGAAACGAGAACAAGGGGATAAAGACGAACTAGAGGACTGCTGATATTATAGCAATAACGTGAGAACGAATTATATAAGGCCCACATTTAGAGTATGCAACACTCACATTGGTGTTCTGAAGCAGGGTTAAATCCCAGTTTTCCAGTGCTCAACCTTGCCCCTTTGACGGGATATCGTACCCCAGGTTTAAATAATGAAAGGCTGTTTGTTGATGTCATGGGAATGTTTTGTAAGACCACCGAATGATGAAGACCAAGGTATATCTGCTCAAAAGCTTAATGTGCCTCGGGCATTGGCCAGGCATTTCATCATTTCCTTTGCTTAGGGTAGAGAATGTGACAAGAATGGCCTTCACCGGCAGATTTGAGATTTGCTTAAGTGGGGAAGGGACGTCCGGCGGAAGAATGGTGATTGATCAAGTTGTTTATCCATGCACAGCAAATGGGACACAAAAAAGGTTCTTCAAGACAATGTTCTATAGGCTCACAGGAGGACACAAACCTCACTGATCTGAGAACTGTTGTAGTTTTCGGTGAAGATAAGATAAGGTAAGAAAAGATAAGATAAGATAAGATAAGGTAAGAAAAGATAAGATAAGATAAGGTAAGGTAAGAAAAGATAAGATAAGATAAGGTAAGGTAAGGTAAGATAAGAAAGAAAAGATAAGATAAGATAAGATAAGATAAGATAAGGTAAGAAAAGATAAGATAAGATAAGGTAAGGTAAGGTAAGGTAAGAAAAGATAAGATAAGATAAGGTAAGGTAAGGTAAGAAAAGATAAGATAAGGTAAGGTAAGGTAAGAAAAGATAAGATAAGATAAGATAAGA
The DNA here is from genome assembly GCA_016490735.1 of Pachyseris speciosa. Taxonomy (NCBI): domain Eukaryota; kingdom Metazoa; phylum Cnidaria; class Anthozoa; order Scleractinia; family Pachyseridae; genus Pachyseris; species Pachyseris speciosa. The sequence continues at coordinate 357,226 of JAEMWC010000020.1, read as the reverse complement.
TAAGGTAAGGTAAGAAAAGATAAGATAAGATAAGATAAGGTAAGGTAAGGTAAGGTAAGGTAAGTAAGGTAAGAAAAGATGAGATAAAGGTAAGGTAAGGTAAGAAAAGATAAGATAGATAAGATAAGGTAAGGTAAGGTAAGAAAAGATAAGATAAGATAAGATAAGGTAAGGTAAGAAAAGATAAGATAAGATAAGATAAGGTAAGATAACTGAGATAAGATAAGATAAGATAAGATAAGATAACTGAGATAAGATAAGATAAGATAACTGAGATAAGATAAGATAACTGAGATAAGATAAGATAAGATAAGATAACTGAGATAAGATAAGATAAGATAAGATAACTGAGATAAGATAAGATAAGATTTTAACACGTGAACACCTGGCCACGTAAAAGTGCTAACTTACCAAGCCAGACACCAAAATGCATAAGGGTCGCTTGAGATATTTGCACTAACTGAATAACTATTCTTGAGAGTAGCATTTTACCGTCATTTTGAGCGCCAATACAATTTGGCCTTGGAGGTCGGAAATTTGAACTTGTCGAGATTATCTTCAAATACCTGCGTATTTCTGGAGATAGAAGTTGAAGTTTCAATTTGATTGGTCCATTAACTTAGTCGAGCTTAAGGTACGGAGAGCGGTAATCGTCTTTAAAGTCTCTGGTTTTCACCATTATAAGCTGAACTTCAACTGGTACGTAACATTTCACTCCACCGTTGTCTTCAGATCTCCACACAAGGCGTTGCGTATCAGAAAAAATATCAAGAAGCGGGATTAAAGCCTGTCCCACGTGTCGCAACCCGAAGGAACAAAAGGCCCCTTATCTCTACACTGGAACTTAGTCCAATTCTCGAGAACTCCATTCAACAAAGGCAGCCTGAGACTCGGCTCGTGCTTTTTGATCCGTTTTGATTTAGAAAGGTGTCTCCAGTTAACTTTTGTCGTATCAAATCAAATCAATTTATTAAAGCTCGATAGCTTGGGGAGTGGTTGCCCAATCTCCCGAGCCGGGGGCTCATGATATGTATGAATCCGGTCCGAGTATTCCGGATCGAATTGGAATTTAGAAGTGTTGGTTTTTTAGGGGAGGGGAAAACCGGAGCACCCGGAGAAAAACCTCTCGGAGCAGAAAGAGAACTAACAACAAACTCAACCCATATATGACGTCGAGTCCGGGAATCGAACCCGGGCCACACTGGTGGAAGGCGAGTGCTCTCACCACTGCTCCAACGCTGCTCTCCTGCGTTTAAATTTGTACTGGATACTTTCCGCATATACAGCTGTAGTCCTCCAAAGTAAATTAACCTAGGCAAACATTTGAAGTTAAAGTACAATAATACTGTAGTTTGACTGATATCCGATTACCTTAGAAATCGAATATGTTCAGGCTCTCTTCCGTCCTTGTAACTCATAAAAATATCGCGGAAATCCTAGAACAAACAAAGAGTAAGGAGCAACAAAGTTTATTGGTCTTGCAAACGATTTTTTATCATGCATTCCACTGCTGTAATATAGAGAAGGTTTAGGAGGGGGTTCAGTTACTGAATTGGTTATAAATTGCAGAAAGAACTCATTAGAAAAAAATATTTGTGGAGAATAGGAATAAGGTGTATTCTGACCGCATTTTAGACTCTACCAAAACATGTCCCCAGCTAAAAATCTCTTTTTAATACCTTGATGAATCGTATTTTATTATTATAATTTTTTTGAGCCTCCTTAACCTACCTCCCTACAAACAGCTAACAGAGACACTTCGTCTTTACACAAAACTGTTTTACTTCGAGTTTTGTGATGAAGCAAAGCCAGTTCCAACAGGAGACAAATAAAATAATGATCACTAAGGAATGATTAACACCGTAGAGAGAACATAAAACGGAAATCTCCAGTGCATGACTTTCACTGGCTCCCAATAATCCATATTTAGTGTGGATAGTTTGGAACTTTCATTTGCCCTGGGGAGATGTGAAATCTGCAAGAAAGACATTTGCAGACATGGCCATCTTTTCAGTGTTTTCGCGAAATTTTTTTACTGCCGCCAATAACAACGACAACAAAAACAACACTTTACTTCAGCCGAGAATTTGAAAAGAAAAAATAATGCATTGTTATATCAAATGACTGGAATGCTGACCGACCTGAAATAACTGAAGAGTTAAGCAGCTTTACTACGGATAATTTTGTACAGCGTTCAGAGTTACACTTCAGAGTTGGAAAATCTGCAAGTAAGGCATTTGCAGAAACTGCCATTTCCAGAAAAAAACGGCCCATTTCCAGCTAAACTTATCGGCCATTTCCAGAAATAAAAGGAATTTTTTCTTATAAGAAAACTCTCGAACTATATATGATGTTCATGTCAAAGGTTTGATAACGAAGGCCTCAAAGTTCGTACCCCAAAACTGCTGCCTTTACCCAGCACTGCAACGGTCGTGTTTCTCTGATCTTTAGTAGTGGTATCATTTACTAGCAAGGTAACAACCGCTGCAAAGCAAAACACCCAAATTTTATTTTGTGACGTGCAAGTTGGAGATCAGATTTCAGTCTTACCCGCTCTATCTTCATTATGTTTAAAATTATTTGTTCGACATTGCCGTTCCACTGTAATTAAAGAGCCGACTCCACGGAAAAACTATTCTTCGTTTCACTCATGCATGCAGTTTTCGTTTTGACTAGATGTTATTTTGAAATTCCATGGTACATCGAAAAAGAAACTGACTTTCTCAGGAATGGAGCTCCCGAAGGGTGTCGAGCCCAAGGGTGTCGAGCCCAAGAACTGCCATAGACCGTCTGGAAGCTTGGATAAAACTAATTATTTGAAAAACAAACTACTATGCTAATTCTATTTTTATGATTAAAATGTGCGAATCTGCTTACCCGTTCCAGAAAGAATAAAATAAAAGTTTTCCACTTTGTGACCCTGTACATGTCTTATGTTGACTTTCTTGGCCTCAAACCTGAAATTACAAACTAAGTAAAACAATCTTTTATTTGAAAACAAACTCAAATTCTTATTGATAGTCATTTGATGAATGACTGCAATGAAAATCGGTTCGTGTAGAGGTATTCTGGCTTATGACACGAAATAGCAACTTTGGTATCTACACGTATAGGTGAGAGGCTATCATTTCATTTGTTGTATCTACGTCCTCTATAGGGGAATCCTTGTTTACAATATTTGCCTCATTAGCATGAACAATTCAGTTTCTGATGGAGCTACAAATAAATCAGTTCCGAATATTGAAAGGTCATAGCATGAATAACTCTGGCAAAGAATATGAGCCTCATGTAGTGAATACTTTTTGTGCAACGCAGGTTTAAAAACACAAAATTTTACAAGGAATGTATGAGCTCATTAGTGCTTTTGCCACCCAGAAATTTTGCAGTTTATGGAAGACAATATCTCCTTGAATACTACACCTAAAGAGCTAAAAATTTCACAATGTATTAAATTTCACTAGCTCTTTAGTTGCCTGGAGTCAAATCACATCTAACATGTTTCCTTCTGTAAGCAAAGCCGTATGCAAATGAGCAAAAATGTAAACAATGACGTAAGCATGAATCCCCCTATTAACCAGTGAGTTGTGAGCTCTCCGCTAATCTTAAGCTTTAATATTAATAGTGGAGTTAAAGGGAACCAATAACGTTTTAACATTGATACCTCAAATTGCTCCAAACCTCTCACAGAATCAAGAAAATATGTAAATTCTTATAGATCGAAACCATTTTCCAGAAAAATGACTTCAAATTTCGAGTTTTTACCCTTGAAAAGTTCACCGGAGGCCGCCATCTTGGAATATTGATGACGTTTTACGACTCCCAAATCTTCTGATCCATTGTACAAATGTGCAGCCTTTCATTCTGGAGCCAGAATATTCTTCTGAGGAAAAGCAACCGGGAAATGACAACGGCGAAGGGAAATGAATTTACAGTATTTGAAATGGAAGGAAGCTGTCTGCTTAAAGTGTATATGACACAAAATTTTTCAGTTGCTTGCTCGAAAGAGCTTTTAAAATGATGAAGAACGGCGTTTATTTTATTGTGATAGCACTCTTGGTTGCCGAGTTATTCAAGATTTTGACTTATGCAAATTAGAGGACTTGTGACGTCACAAGTAGGCATGAATAGATTGTGCTAGTAAATCCATCAAAAGTTGCTTGACAGTACACCCAAAAGTTGCTCTAAAGTTGCTCAAAAATTTATAAGTTGCCCGCCCAAATTTAGAAAAGTTGCTTACTTTTGAAAGTCATTTTGTTCTAGATTGCTACTCAAAACATGACCTTGTATGTGTAATTTAACATCATTTGTTGTGATCAATATAATCTTTAAGCTCAACGCAACTAATATTAGTATAAATCTACTAGCGTTCTATCACGAATGCCGTTCTCTGATTGGCTACGCTACTCGTTATCTATTCTGTGATAGATGGTGAGTAGCGATTGTCAACACAATGGCGGCCGCTTCTTCGCGTTTTCGAAGTGTCTGCGAGGAGGATTTAGATAATTTACTTGTTTAGTTTTGAAAGACTAGTAGATTTATACTAAAACAATTAGATTATTCGCTCTCGATTTCTATGCGTGATAGCTGATTCAGGCTGCGCCCTCATCAGTTATCGCGATAGAAATCGAGAGCGAATAATCTAATTGTTAAATAGAAAGTATTTTCTAATGACGTTTCTGATGAGTAAAGATCATAATGTTTGCAATAGACATCATAGTGTTGAATACTAAGAGTTGCCCCAGCGGCTATGGTAACCTCAGTAGGGTCAATATCTGTATTATTTTCATTTGCCTCGTCAGACATTTCAGCTTCTAATTGTGATGCCTCGCACTGCAGCAAATACCTTGATGGCGGGCAGGAAGCTCTATTGTTGGAGCGAATAAACGCTGGATGTAAGCGCCCGTTAGATAGATAGCTGCTGTCCAGTTCGTGGGCGCACGTGTCATTTTATAAATTATTTGTAAGAACGTACGGCATCCTGAGTTTTGACCAGTTTTAATAAAAACCTTTTAATAAATACCTTTATGATGGTTTGGTCAGTTTTTAACTATTTGTTGACTCAAAAGTTGCCAAGGAAGGCAAAAGTTGCTCTAGGTTGCTCGCACTACAAAAAGTTGCTGAAAACGCTAAAAGTTGCTCAAAAGTTGCCGAGCACAATCTATTTATGCCTAGTCACAAGGTGGGTCCAAAATGAAGTAAAATCACAAAATATAGAATATCTGTGCAAATACTAAGTCTACAGGGTTGAAATTTTGCAGGGTTGATGTGCTGCCAGAACTACACATTGTGATAGTGGTTATGATGTCACCATAGCAACATACTCGTTACCAGACCTCTACCTCCAAAACCTCGTCACGTTCTTTTATTAACTAACGCGAAACAAATTGTGATCTTCATTTAGCGCTTTCATGAACGGTCGTTCGGCAATTCAAATACTGCACTTCTGTAGCTTTCCAAAGAGACCAAAATCACTGTAAAAGCAGAAATATAACGCGAGTTATAAATTTTTACGCAACCAGACTCGTTGTCATATTAGAGTTAGTCCGCTCGACTCTGAAGAGTTCAGATGTAACCGTGTAAGCGTTTGTCGAGGTTTCATTTCATGTTTAAAAAGATTCATTCATATTTTCAAATAGAACATGGCGTCTTAAGCTTCAACTGCAGTAAGATAATGTTCGAACATTGCATTTAACATTAGGAAAATACTTTTGAAACGTGGAATAATTTGCAGAAGTCTCCCGCTTGGCGGGAATCTTGTCAATAAGCTTTGGCCTTTCCTCAACGGTTGTTCGGAAAGAGAGAGAGTTCCAAATGATTTTATAACGGCAAATATAACTCCACTTCTGAACTTTTACGCATGCATAATTGTTTGTTTACATTTTGCCGGATGACTGGCGAAGATTTCACTTTACCTTGCTCTCCTCCGCATTTCCAGCGACAACCGAAAATTATGCTGGGCGAAGGCTGTATCGGTGGCATACAGACACCATTCCTTTAGCCGTTTTCATGTCTCATGGATTGCTTTATTTTTGTATATATTCTGCTATGCGGCTGGTTCCATTTCTGCTTATTCCTTTCACGATTATCTGAGCTCTTGTGGAAGCTGGCGGGAGAAAGAAGCCTTCAGCCGGCGCCATAGCGCTTTCCTCCTCTCGGTCATCCGGCCAACGGCATTAAAAACAACTCCAAAAAATCCTGATTGCACGAAAATTGCAACCCTGCAAGAACTATGTATCATTAATCTATAATTCTGAGAAGATTTATGGTAATATCGAGCTCAACTGAGCACGATGCAAACGGATTTTTGAATGAATTTTTTTCTTCTCGCATCTTTTTATTTCGCGACAGGATGAACAAAAATCAAAATTTTGAGCATGCACAGAATAGGGATTCTGTTCCTTTAAATAATGACATGCAGGTGCGAGATGCGCACGTGCGCACGTGTTTAATTAGCATTGGTTTCCGTCACTAATTCGTGACCCGTTTTCGAATTTTTCCTACAGTTTCTTATTAGCTAATTTAAAAATAGGTCCCTTAATACATTTCGGAGAAAAACTTTCATTTAAGTTGACTTTATTTGTTAGCAGAAGGATTTGCAAAAGCTGTTGAATCTCATCTAACTCGTTTTCATTCCATAATAAAGGAGAAATTAAAACTCAGCCCATAGTGATTTGCAAAAATAAAATCGATCAAAACCTTTTGCTAAAGAAATATATTTCAAGAGGCATGACTGTCTTATTAGTTATCAATATATTAAAAGCTATTAAACTTGAGAGATTGTTGTAATTTACTGACCAAAAATAATATTAAAAAGAAACCAGAAAAGGCCGAAAAGTTTTCTTGCCACGTCTATGCCTACGTCTATACCAAACCCTGTGAAGCCCCCTTCACGTCGTAAAACGGCTTGCCAACATTTCAGAACTGCTTTTGGCACGGACGCACATACAACAGTTTTGTCGTTGTTGTTAAAAGTAGCGTTGGGAAACTTTGATTTTCTTTTTCAAGGTCACTTTAAAAGTTTAATTTTTGTGAGACTTGAAACAAACAGAGGTGGCGAATTCCGTCTCAGTTTCCCAGAATAACAAATAATATTTCAAGTAAACTTGTAATTAGAGTCATGTCGTGGTATGCGGTTTTAAATATTCCCTTGCATGGTAAAATGACCGGTTAATTCCTTTTAAAGCCTTATGTGATATTCTCACCTTCTGAGTGGGATTTATACAATG
>JAEMWC010000020.1:310000-342500 GCA_016490735.1 Pachyseris speciosa | reverse complement strand
TGTTTGTTTGTTTCTTTTTTCTTCACCCCTCATAGCGAATTGAGATGTGAAGTGAGCTGTGCACCAGAGTGAAGTGCGCACGTGCGAGGCCATGATCATTTTGGCGGGAACTTGAGGCCCCTGGTGTCTTAAACAGAGATACAAATTCTGAAACGAAAAAAAAAAAGTTTTGAAAGTGATCAGTTAAGTACTAACACTTTGATTATAATGAACGACATAGAAATAAAAATATCGACATTTTGCTCACCATCAGGGCAAGATGCACAGCAGTGGCCAGGTTCAACTTTCGGTCTGGCGCACGCCGGATTTTGTTGGACAGCGTTCTCTTGTGTTGGACATGCTACTTTCCCCACTGTTGCTGAGTTTGAAAGCTATCGCAAAAGAAATGTTTTTAACCAACGGCAGCAAATCTTAATTAATTAACTAGAAACAGTTTTCACTAAAGCTGCCCCCGTATTTTAATTTTTGAGTAGTTGTGTGGTTGTAAATATTAAAATGCTGAAGACACTGTTGCTCATTTCTGTATTGTTGTTAGTGAAATAAAGCAGTTCTGCAAATTTCATATGGAAGAAGCATATTTCTCCAGTACATCAACGGCAGAAACAATATTTGATTTAGTGTCATTGTTCAACTATTGAGATTTAGATGGCTGTTTTGTTTTCTTTTGTTTGCGCGGATTTCGCCGGGTTTGTTTACGAAAAGATTACGAAGTAATACGAAATTCCGTGAATTGAGACACACAGAAAAACAGACAATAAGCTTTCCTGAATAAAAAAGTATTTAGATGAGCCTGAGTTTATGCCTGAAAAGTAAACGTGTTGAATGTAATTTTTCTCTCGAGTTAATCTTCTGAATCTTCGCGAAGACGAAGCATGCGAATACAAGGACAATTTACTTGAATGGAACTGGGCATGTTTTTCGCAAATTTCGCTACAAGTTGCATGGAATACAAAAAGTCGGTGAATTAAATATAAAGTACGGTATAAATTCACATTCAAACTTGTACTTTTATTGAAAGATAGACTCCCAGAAGCGCTCAAACATTTCGGTAAAGGTCTATTATTCTTGTGATGATTCGCAGTGAAAGCACATGTCTCTTCGCCACCATTTGCCCTCGAGGAGGGATTTCTTCGCTATGAACTAACCGATTTCCATTGTTTAAGCTGTCGAGTGTTTCGTGGATCTTGTTATTTTGATTTACAGTTTTAAAAAGCTGTCTTCTCCTTCTGAGAACGGCATACTCGGCTGCTAGCAGCCATTTTGATGTCAAAGCAAGAATGTTACCCGGCACAACCTTGCGCGCCAAGTTTTATCAAATCGGGAACACTTCCCATACTACAAATACATTTCTTACATTTTTGAAATTCCTTGTATATATTTACGCGGGGACTCCTAGAGTGCCTCCTCGGATTTTGGCCTCTGGGCCAAAACCCTGCGGAGCAATTAATTAATTAATTAATTAATTAATTAATTAACAAACGAACAGTATTCTGAAAACGAAATACTCTTGGTGGGACTGACCTGAGAGCCGCACAAAAAGTGGGCTGTTTGTCATTTGTCAACACAAACCGAAAATTCCAGTTGGAAAATTAAATGATTCAGTTCATTCCACCGGATAGCTTCCGAAAAAGATGAAATCCTCAGACGCATTCCTCTTTTTCCATTCCAACCGAAATTACTGTAAAATGTCTGTACCGTTCGTCACACTACGTTTGTCCCGGTCCGTTTTCGCGCGCGTGGACTGCAAACAAAGCTACGGTAGGTGCCCGCGAGTGTACGCGTAATGGTTAGCGGCAGTTAGCAAAGCACATGAGCAAATGTCAATCTTTTAGAATCCAGATTTTGAAATTCACGAAAACGCTAGTGGAAATTGCTCTACTCACGAAGGTTTTTGCAAGAAAGCGAGCGCGGTGACCCCCTTTTTTATTGTTTCAATATTTTTGTCTTGTAAAAAGGAAACGTCACACAAAATTCAAGAAAATACTATCAGAGAAATTTTACACTACTCATAGATTGCCTTTTCTCGTATTTATAAAAAATCCGCTTGATAGAAAATTTTTAAAGACATTTTGCAGTTTCCTTTTCAAATGGCAGAAGTAAGTGCCAGAAGTTAAATGCAGCTCTGAATAACCCTGACGATCAAGTACCGTTGCCATTGTAACAGCTTATGACGTAATAATAGTTATTTTTGGTCAACAACTAAATGTATAATTTAATCTTGCAAAATCTTTAATCGTCGTGAAAAAGCTGAAAACTAGTACCAGCCATCTCAAAGCATCTCCACTTAGACTGGTCTTATGACAAGTTTGCTCAGCGAGGAACTGAAACAGAAATTCCTGGCGAAGCGAAACTGCGCCTATGCACCATCGAGCAGCAAGTGAGCAAATATGACTGACGTCTGTGTTTCTCGAAGAATTTTCTTAGAGTTTTGGTTCATCTATGTATTGATAAAGTAGGGGTCATTCCTGACTTGTGCTAGGCTCATGGAGTAAATTTTAGTCAAAGACTCAGCGAATTGACGGAATAATCTTCCTATCACGTGTTATGGTTTGTAGGTTGTATTGATCAGATTGATAGCAGAGCTTGGCAAAACAGGTGATTGCGTGTTTCAGCAGGATTAGGCAAGGATTGTTTCAGAAGAGAAGCGAGAACTAACTCACGTAATTAGTCAGTTGACCTCCAGGTTTAGAAGAACGAGGCTGATATTCTCTCCCCATTGGCCCGTAGGTTAACATGCTGCTGGACGCACCCAAACATAAGGGCACGAAGATTAAGAAAACCACAATATCTGTTCTTAAGCGATCCTTAGTGCATCCCATCGCAACTGCAGTAGCTTTACTCAGCTTTGCAACTCAAAGGCATGAGAATATCACATTACACGTCATAACTTCGGCTCGACAGCCAAACAGCTCAAACTATTTTCACCCAAAACAAACAGCAACCTAATTTAAACCAGCGACTTGTTTTCATTGTTCTTTAGCTGGATTTGCTTGTTTTCGCCCCCCTTCGACTTATTTGTTCTCTACACCCTAATATCGACACTTCTCCTATTGAGTTTGACTTCCCTTGGAGTGAGTGACATCCGAGCGCACCGACACTTGACGTGCGATATCTGAAGGGCACGTGATTTCCCGTTTCCATACTGAGGTTCGTGGGGCTTTTGAGAAATCGAACTTTCCTCGAGTCAGGTTTTTTGGGGAATAGATCCAAGGTTTGTAGCCTGCACTTCTGCGGGAGAGATTTGCAGGATGTTTAGTTAGAGTATATTGATTGTTGACTCAATTAGTGAGATTGTTTTTTCTAATCATTTTTTTGTGCTGACACTATCGCAACGTTTATTAAAACATTGGGATTCCCTTGCACAGTCGCTCGATAACCAGAACGAACAATAAGCATTCACACTTTTCGCTCGAAAATAAACAATAACACAGAGGAGGTCCAGCTGACAATACCGTAACAAACGAATTTTAGACCTTTCAGCTGCGTTTCTTGTTTCATAATATTGACGCTTATCCTGTCATAAACACTTTAATCGCGTTATGACCTGTAGCTCAGTTATTTTCTTACTCTTTAAGCGCGTGCTCAGACTTGCAGGCTGTTACTGCAATAATTGACAATTTCAAAGGAAGAAACTCGTCGAGTTTCTTTAATTGAAATAAAGTTTCTTGGAATCCAGTACTTGAATGGAGTACAATTGATTCAATGATGCTGCGGTCAACCCCATGATATCTTCCAATGAGTTCTGCCTCACGTATCTCTTCCTTGGTCAGTGATCATCGCGTACATTGTTTTTGCCCATTATTGAGCCTATCGTTTTGTGGCGCCGCATGATTCTCAATATTTGTTTGCACGTCATCCAACACTTTATGTTATCTCAGTTTCAATGCGGAAAAATGTTTCGACACAAACGTGGCACCAATGGGAACCTGACAAAATTGGAAAATCTAATAAAAGAAGGGTAAAAAGCCAAAAGCTCCGGGTGCATGTCTTAATCATCCTTGCAACGGTTAATTTCTTACATTTTAAGAGCTCCGTGTCTAGTCTGAAGATTTCTGAAGTGCCAGCTATTAAAATCTACCACATTTGACTGATGACTAAACAAAAGCCTTTTTATTGAAGTAGTACGTCTTGCAAGCGCGCACATCACTAATGAAGCAATAATTCATCTTTTCTCATTGAGAATGACATTAATTGGGGTTACCTTGCCCGCAAGGTCTCGTAAGAGTGGACATCGATAATCAAGCGCAATAATTCATCATTTCTCATTGAGAATGACATTAATTGGGATTACCTTGTCCGCAAGGTCTCGTAAGAGTGGACATCGATAATCAAGCGCAATAATTCATCTTTTCTCAATCTATTTTGCCCTGAGGAGCTTTGAAAAACGGAGACAGCTAAATACCCATGAGGTTCTTAGTTCAGGTTATTAAAACTGTCGTAAATGATAAATAAGCGAAATATATCACTACTCACAGCATTGGTATGCAGTTTCACGTATTAAATTTACTTCACAATAGCGATCTTGATCGGACGTAACGCGCGAGGCAGCTGATTGGTTCAGGCGCTAAAACTGGGGTTAAATTAAGGGCGGTACTCTTGAAGTTCAGAATGATTCTTAAGTGGTATTATCATCTTGCGAGAACTTTTATTCGGGCCTCGCACGAACCACCAACATTTGTGCTGAATCGCTTAAATTTATCTGATAACTTTTCTGGGGCAACATTTCGAAACAATTGATGCAGACAACTAACAGCTAACAACTAACTGATCCGTAGTTAGCTCCAGTTGATTTCTTGAAACATTTTTCCTCTACGCGGGGCACTATCCTTTCAATCAGTTTTGATTTGCTCTGATTTTAAAAGTTGCATGTTTTGTAACTTAAGGAAGAGTAGACTAGTGTGCAACATATACTAAAGCTCCGAGAGCACTATTAACAATATTGAGGCTTATTAACTTGCTTTTTATAAGATAAGAAATTCAGTGCTTAGGTGTTTGAATTAAGAGCAGCTCATATCAGCGGATAAAACTCTATCTAGTGGACAAGATGTGTTGACTTGTTAACTAGAGTACATGTTGTCAGCTGGATAGCAATTTATTTACCAGATAACAAGCTCTTGGAATGGGCCTGGCCTTTCACGCGGATCACTCCAAAACTAGTAGACCATATGTTACATTTTAATGATTTTCGATAACACCTTGATAGAGGAATGACTGACAACATCATCTAGTTGGCGTAACTTTCATACAGTAACACGTGCCATATTGTAGTCACATTTGTGACTCTGACGGATTCTACCTGCAATCTCAGTCCCTTTTCCTCAGACCACGGTGCATACTACAACCGAGGGATCTGATAATCAAGTTTGTTCACGAAGTTTGCACGGAATCAGGCTTTCCAAGGATACTGACCAAATGGCTACAGTCATGGAATTTGCTTGCGCTGCTGGCTGTATTGCAGTATTTCTTGTTCTTTTGTTCGTGATAAGGATGTGCCAAGCTGCCATAGGATCGGAGCCAAGAGTTCCGCCTCTAAGCATCACATTTACGCTCAATACAGCAAGGGAAGGAAGAAGACGAAGACGAGGAAGAAGACCCTTTCGTACCAATGTTCATCGTCGCGCTTTTCGCCCGCGGCCACAAGAAAATGATGAAAACGGAGATCTCTTCAATCGCCAAAGCTACGGTGAGTTTGGTAAAAACTTTACTGATAATTTTTTGGGGGGAGCATTCTGAAAACAACGTTTATAATTTCTCGGGGTTTTATTAGCACAACGCCGGTGAGAACATCCCAAAGGAACTTTTATTTATTGCTCTTTGTAACTGTTCTAAAATCTAAACTCTGACTTCAAGTAATCCGCGGTAAAACGAGTGAACTTTTCATGCTTCTTTCGAGTGAGATGTAAACTCATTGATATATCATAGTACTCTGAACAGTCAGTGTCTGTGGCCCAGAAATAGACGAGGTGAATTTGTACGGAAAGTGCAAGTAGCACGTTTTCTGCAATCTCAATCGGAAAGAAAAGGAGCCATGTTTTGCAAAACGAATGACGAAAAAAGCTGTCAGTTTAATTTTTCAGGTAATTATAAAGCACTTCTGAATTCTGTTCCGGTTGATGGGACGGTTGACATGAGCAAGACATAACATTTCAATGGTCGACAACGGTTCACATGCCCAATCAAAGAACATAAGAGATAAACTTTATTTGAGTTCTTTGAACCGCTACGAACCCGGTTGTGTGCCAAGTTAAGGCATGCAAACAAGCAGAGAATCTGCATTCTATGAATAATTCCGTCATCAGCTCAGTTATGATTTTATCCCCTATGTCCTATAGCTTTTATTTTCAAGTACAGTTAAGGCTTTTGAATTTATTAAAAAAGAATCATTCTCCACCACACTTAGACATGAAGGAGAAAACAGGAGCCAAAGTCAGAACATCAAGAATTCAAATGTCATCCATGAAACGGTTTTGAGTCTAGAAAACATGGTTTGAGCGCGAAACATCCGGAAATTTTGAAATAAACTGGTCCCGCAATTATTACATTTCTCAAAAGAACCTTTCTCAAATTCTGATACGTCTCACGTAAATGAAAATTATAGCTTACGCTATAAAAGGTCTCCCCAAAACCACGGAACCATTAGAAAGGCGTTTTTTACGTGTTTCTAGTATAAATTGTAAACAATTCTTCTCATTCCCAAATAGCATCAGCAAAACTTAGAAGAAAATACCAAAAGCATTTGATCGGAAAGAGAAAACCATATTTCATATTATTATCAGTTTAACACATTGTGACAACGTCCAAATATGTTCATAGCGTGCTCAATATCAGGCGATATTCCGCGCGATTTCGTAGGATAATTGTAATTAAATATTGGTTCCTTTGTAGTAATAAAGGATTGGCAGAGAAGAGTGGGGGAGCTTGATGATAGAACGAGGAAGGGGGTCCTTAATATACCAAATATGGTAAATCAAGTATATTTATGCCAGTTTTCTACTAACAACATCTCATTTTGATCCGACGTACTAAGGATTTGGCCCTGGACTTTGAACTATGTTTACCCTTAATTATGGCGATAGAACAGTCAACGGTAGTAAAACCCCTCCTTGTTATGACATAATTACATATTTAGCTAAAATCCATAACTAATGAAATGAAAATGGCGAGAAAAAAGTGATGATAATGATACTAGAAAACAGAGGACAATCAGATACGAAACGGACGCTATCCGTGACAAGGCCATTCCATGCTGGAACCGTTCTTACTTTAAAATAGTACTTAAAGTCATCAACTACAGATGACTACTGTTTCTCCTTTCCGCAGAAAAAAAATTGACGTCTAATGTTTGTTCAAGTTTTACCCGTCAAAGTCGTGATCAATTTGTATTCCTTTTACGTATTAAGATGTCACGTTTGTGATACTATTGCATTTCATCCTTTTCGTGGGTTTTTATAGTGTAATCAGAAACTTCACTCAGATTCGACAGAAAGAAAGAATTATATTGTGAAATCAGTAATTTTTTTGCCCTTTTGTTTTCAGTTCAAGAAGAGCTCTGAAGACCAACATTGGAAACGTGACAGATGTTTTGCTTTTGTTGCAGTGAGAGAAATTGAACAGAAATCCTTGGGACATTAATAATTTGTTAACAAAAAACATAAATCGTCAGGAACAGATAACACAGCCTCATTACAAAATGAAATTTTGGGTTAATTGCATTAACCTAAGCTCACTGATGCGGAAAAGGTTTTGCCGAATTCTAAATTTTTTTTTTCCATATAACAACTCATAATTAGTCATCGCAGCCTGAGAGCCCACCTCACGTAAAGATTTATAATTGACGAATCTCGTGAGAGTCTATCACATTAAGATTCATATCCTGTGCCAGGGATTGGTAATTTGAAAGTTAAATTTGTGAAATTTAATGATATCCTTTCTTACTTATCTCAGTCGTGAAAGTTGAATAAAGGTTTTGCAGTTTTTCTTTTTCATATTATAACCCTTTTTTTTTTTCGCTTAGTCGATAATTTTATTCGGCTGACATAGACGAATAGTGTTGACGGTACATGTGCACAGCGCTCTCCTCCTATCGGCCTCGTCGACAGGAATCACGGGAAGAACTGCTTTCGTTTCCGCGTGTTCGACCGCGGACCGATTTAACTTCGTTGTCTTTTTCAATAAATGAGTGAGAACTCGACAAGAGCCCTTGAAACGACATAATAACGAAATATAATGAGGAAAAGAGGTTGGTTTAATGGAGGGGTGCGGGTGAGGAAGCAAAAAGTTGGACTGACAAAGGTAACATAACAGATCATAGTAGGTGATGGTAGGACTTAAGGCGGCTCAAAACGGTTTCGTTTTTTTTTCAACACCAATTCTTTGATGGATCGATACTGCCACATGTTTACAATTGTTTTCTTAAATATGGTATCAAAACACTTCCAAATTATTTCTCAATCAGGAAGTTGTGATCATTTTTTTTTTAATATATAAAAGTTACCATAACAGCAGTACAGCCTCAGTCGTAGAATCTCCCGTAATTTTGGCTTATGTGCCTGGAACTCAAAAACGAATCGAATGACCCCCATTTTATATTATTGAATTAGAGTCAGCATAACAAGAGTCATTTTCTGCGAAGTCTAAAAAAAATCTGTACATTGGGTTCAGAGCCACCCTAATTTTTCGATAATTTAAAGTGACTCTGAACCCAATAAGCCACCTTAAATCGACTTTGGGATGTAACAATTGGAACTGGACGACTTGCTTGCTATATTTAAGGTGCCAGTATTCTCGGTAACTCCGCAATCACGGCGGAAAGTATAGTTATTTACGAATTAATTTGCCGATGCAAAGGCCACTTGAAGAAGACCTATCTAGCCAACTCGGAAGACGAAGCAATTGTTTCCAATTACGTACCGTTTTGACAACATAAATCCACTTTGTCTTGCTCTCTTTTACTATCACCACGCCTCGCCTACCAATAAGCAAACAGCTGTTTAAATGAGAATAGGAGCCATGTACGTAGCTGCTGAACTTGAGGTATAGAATAAAAACTATAAGTTTTGAGCAATTAACAGCTTTAATTTCTCAGTATCGAAAGCCAATATTATTAGATGATAAAAGGCTTAAAAGCAAGAGTGGGGCTTGCCTTTTGTGATGCGAGAATCGAGAATCGAATCTAGTGGACACGACCTGCATCGTTCAAAGATCGCGCGATTTTCTCCCGTCAACATCTTCAAGAAAATAACAGCTGCGGCCAGTCCGCATGCTGTCAAAATGAGAGGTGGTGAATGGTGGTTCAAGTCTATATCATCGTGTTCCTTTCTTCCCACAGGCGTCTCAATACGGTTACCATCAAAGTTTTAGAGAGACGTAACTTGAAAATACTGAGTTCAAACCTGTTCCACCGTTGACATTAGGCTCGATTACCAGCCGCTGTTTCGTGAAATGAGCCCTCGCTCACTGCCCGAAAAGACTCTTACGGGGAGGATATTCAGGACGCTAATAAGCGGCGGAAATTCTACCTACGTTTACATCCGAGAGAGAATTTAGTTTCCTTGTTATCTTCTTATGCCAGTGTATAGCAGACTCAATTGTCAAGTGCCAATGAGCCAAATAGCACTTGACACAAGACACACTTGATACGCGCTAGCACTCATTGGTCAGTAAAAGTGTGTTTAGATGAGAGTATGTAAACACGGTTGTGACGTCACGCTCTCTGTGTTTCCCAGTACAATGTGCCCTTTGCAGGATGTCAGTCACGTGGTACAAAAATGCCTTGCTGGGACGCAAGCAACCCACTGGGACAAGACAAACAAAGAAAATTACCATTTTAAGGTGGCTCCTACCGGATTCCAGCATTTTTAAGCACTACTATTTTGCTGGATCATTACTACCAATCCTTATATGTTAATACCTTTAAAGTGGTATCATTGGCGAACAAGTTATGAATTTTTTTAGACATAAATGGTTACCATAGCAACACCATAGCCTGTTAAAAACACCCCTAATTTTAGATTTGAGCGACAATAACTCAAAAACAAGCTCAGTGAGCCCCATTTTTTTTTTTCGGGAAATAGTTAACATAATAAAAAAAACTTTTTGTAAAGTTAAAACAAATTGTAGGAGCGGATTCAGAGCCACCTTAAAATTTCGAAAGTTTAAGGTGGCTCTTGAATCCGCTCCTACAATTTTTTCTAAACTTTGCGAAAACTTGGCTCTCAACACGCTTATTACTTTTCAACGATAAAACATAGGGGTCACCAGCTGGTTTTTTAACTATTTCTACTTAGAGCTAAAATAAGGTGTGTCTTTAACAGGCTATGGTGTTACTATGGTAACCTGTTATGTCAAAAAAAAAAAGTTTCGTAACTTGTTCACCAATGATTGGGGATTTCTTTGATACCACTTTAAAGGTATTAACATATAAGTTTGGTAATAATGATCCATCAAAATAATATTGCTTGAAAGTGCTGGAAACTGGTAAGAACCATCTTAAATGATGTAAGCTTTCTGTTTGTCTTGTCCCAGTGGGTTGTTTACGTCCCAGCATGGCAGTGAAAGTGCTGGAAACTGGTAATAGCCATCTTAAATGATGTAAGCTTTCTGTTTGTCTTGTCCCAGTGGGTTGTTTACGTCCCAGCATGGCGTTTTTGTACCACGTGACTGACATCCTGCAGAATGGTGAAACTTTTGCCCTGTCAGGTTGTCAAAGTCGTCACACCTAAGCTGCCAAGTTCTAGTCGGCCAACTTGGAACACCGCGTGATGTGTTGTAAAATGAGAATCCTCTGAAAAATTATACAGAAACGCTATAAAAATTATAACGTTACCGGCAAACGGGAAAGTGTTGTTTTTCTTATTTTTGGGCATCCATCAATTGATAAGATAAAATCTTCTTACCAACGCATAATTAAGATTCAGAAACAAAGGATATAAACGGTAGGTAAAAATAATCAACTTACAACGATTACTGTCTCTTTAATGTACTCCTTAGAACAAAGTGATGGTTACCATGCGCGCAGTTGGTTTCTCTTAAGCTTCCCGAGAGAGAAACCACTGCGAGCAACCGTTCGTTTCTTTGAGTGAGCCGCCGTCCAGCGCCAAGGACGAATAAATTAAATTTGAACCTGTAAAACGAGTTAGTAAACTTGTTTTGGCGGTTGCGCATGCGTTCAGCTACACAACTGCTGCGTTTGAGCGAGCCTGCTGTGTAGTGAACAAAATGGCAAGATATTTTTCAGCCTCGGCGAATTCACTACTCAAAATCTTCTCTTTGGTCTGGAGGGATACTTAATACTGACCCAAAAACCAATAGAGAAATAAAATAATTTAAAATTGGCATATTTAGCAATGTTTACTTCACAATTAAAACCCTTCTCACCTTGAGTTTGTCCCTTGCCAATGTCAGGTTTGTTTACGCTCGGCTCGTGAGTCGCTGAAGCTGTGTTCCCAGTCAATAAATATTCTTTCTCCTTCTTGACTTTTGTCGTTTTTGCCCAACAGAAATTGTATTGTTATTTCCAGAAAGTGCGTTTAACGAGCTCAACAATCCCGCACGCGAGAGGGCGTAAAAGCTTTCATTAGAATTAAGATTTAGACTACAAACTAGACAATACTTTGATGTAGTTCTAAACCTTGCTGTTGCATTAAAAAGGTTTTGGAGAGCCCACCGAAGTTGTACATATACTCAAGCTTTCAGCTGAGCACGCATAAACAATTTTTCCCACGAAGTAAAAGGATTATTTCTGTATATATATATATAATGTCACTTATTTTCAAACGTCGAACTTCTCATGTGCCGAATCTAATGCAAATGAGAAAAATCTATTGTTTTCGCTCATTTGCATTAGATTCGGCACATGAGAAGTTCGACGTTTGAAACGGGCCTTATGTTATGTCTCTACATTCGATAACGATGACATCAGGTCGTCGAAACGTCATGTAACGTTTTTATCGTTAGTTTTCCTTTCGAAATATTTTAACACTGACAGTAAAAAGTTCACTGTAACAGTATTTTTTTTTCCCAGAAAGAAACAAACTGGGCCCCAAAAAGGCTAATATACTATGTTTAGTGTATCACGGAGTTTTTGGCCATTTTCCAACAATTCCCGATTATAAGAAAAACAACACATAAAGTGGTTATAAACATGGTGAAGCAATGCATTTTATGAAATCTGACTTGACGTTTCGTATGTCCCAACATACATTTTCAAAAGTAACCGTTATGAGATTAAACACTATCTATATTCAAAAAGAAATTGCGAGTGATCTGGGTAACACTAAAAATAGCAGTGACATGTTAATAAAGTGACAGCTTGTCACTAGTGAGATTAGCATTCAACGCCGGCTTCAGTTCTTGTATAAACAAGGTTTCTTTTATCTTACAATGGTAATCAGTTTTTCCTGACGCGAGGATTTCAAAGTGATCCCATTTTATATTATGTCCAGTAGTCATAACATGATTGGCAATAGCTGATGTGTGTTCAAGTTTGGAGAGCGCTTTAAAATGTTCAGTTTTTCTATCCACCAGTCGTCGCTTCGTTTTGCCGATGTAGAAATCATCGCAGTCCCAGCAACTTGCTTTGTAAACAACCCTTGACCTTTGGGAACGATTCAAGCGGTCTTTGTAGGGAAAGAAGGATTTGATCTGCCGACTGTTAACAATTCCCGATTATTTACCGATTATTCCCGATTATTTCAAGATTTTCGAAGACTACCGATCGAAGACTGACGAAGATGTCTGAAGACTACCGAAGATGTCAGAAGACTACCGAAGATTTCCAAGAAGAAATCCGAAAATTTTCAACTTCATTTTTGTCGTTATATTTACATGGGAAAGAAATATTTTTTTGCATTTTACAGATTCGATTGTTTTCAGGGAGAAAAATCCTTGTAATTCAATCTAATTAATGTAATAACAGAATATTTTTTAATCATTAAGACCAGATACAATGTACAATGCTCAACAAAAATGACAGATTAATGTCCCTCCTTCCTTGCCAAAAGCTTATGAATATTTGTCATACCTGATTGTCCAGATGTTCCTACAAATCAAGGCGTAAATGAACCTTCCAAACACTTAACAGTATTTTCTAGTCCAGAAACAGTAAACATTAAAAAATGGCCAATTTAACAGCAAACACTAAATATTATGAGCAAATAACACTAAACACTAAACCCCATTCATACCCTCTTTGAACGGTACGGCGGCAACCTCGTTCCCAGGGTCCTCTCTCTAGAGAGAGGACCCTGGGAACGAGGTTGGTAAGGCGGTAGATTCATCCAATCGCAAGCATCAGAAAGGAATAACCAAAACAATCCGGGAAGACAAACGAAAGCTTGACGAAGTTCCTGGCTCCTAGAAATTATGAATTCGAGCAAAATGTTCCTAACAATACGCTTGATTTTCATTCTTCTGTCTTCGATCATAAATGTAGCGGAACTGACTACAGTTTGTAATCCGAAACTAGACGATTTGCGTTAATCTTTCCGGGTGTTTTTTCAGTTCAACAAATGTTCTGATGATCATCACTGGACACAGTATTTTGCTTTGTTGCAGTGAAGGAAGACTGAAGAAAATTCGTGTGGATGGTACGATGGGCTAAAAGGAAAATATTTGATTCAACGTTTGACATTAATGTGTGAGTGAAGAAAATTTGACAGGGAGTTGAAGAAAAACGTTAACACACAAATAAATATATATTCCAAGCCGTGTAACCAGCCTTGCTTGTTTCTTACCGTTTTCTAGTTTACAATTTTATAGCTGGTTAGATCTATTACAGGATCCGGCTCTTCTATTTTGCAACGGTGGTCCTTGCTATTTAGTATTTTCCAGTGTTTTCAACACACAATTACAACGTTTTCATTGATTTAATCTCAGATCCCGGGGGAGCGGGGGATACTCCCATAAATTTCAGATGGGTGTGTGCCGCAAAGGGTCTGAAACACTGACCCCGTGATTTAGGATGAAACAAGCGAACGTTGATACCCTATTTAAGGCTTAAACTCGAAAAAAAAAAAACCGGAAAGAATCGGCGTGAAACAAAAGCCGGATTCGCGGGCTAACACGGGACGATCCAAACAACGACTGACCGCCGCAGAAAACAAAATTTTATCATTTGTTTTTCGTTTAGCTGGGTATTTACGCACAGCTATTTGAGCTGTGAGTACTATGCCAACATGGGACAAAATGATACCCCATAAGTGAAGCTGAATTTTTTTTTTTTACCATTCCAGGCATTTAATTTCATCGCACTGTGCACCAAGGTGTAGTCGGGTGGTGAAAAATTATTCTGGAATTTAAATTTTGCGATTTATAAACACTGGCAGTTAATAAGTGAACAGACGCAAACCAAAATGATCCCGTTTTTTCAAAATGCGCCTTTATTAGCTTGAATAGGTATAGCGTCTTAGAGAGCCTATGTCTTTGAAATATTAATTAATTATATACAAATAAATAACCAGAATTCGATTTTGTAAACTTGAAAAATAGTTACTCTATATGTTCATCACTTTCTGGCAAAGGTGTCACAGCGATGTTGAATTGTATGCATGTGTCTTATTTATTTTCTTAAAGAATATTAAACCAGTAAGTAATTTAGACGAAAGTGATCCAGAGAAATAAAAAAAAAAAAGAAGCTGAAAATAAGTAATTTTATACATGTAGTTTTGCCAAAGAATTTCCAATTTCCAAGAATTTGTGAGTTCATCTGCATTAACCTTGGGAGACTAATCCAATGATCTCCGCAAAGCACTATTGGCTGCTCTCGACTGCAAGAATGTTGGGATCCTGTGCAGGGTTGTCTGGCCTGTATGTCAGGAACGCAGGAGAAACCACCCTGCGCGGACTCCTCGCGCGTTCCCAACTAGCCTCCTTCACAGACGTCTTTGGGCTCGTCACGCGTTCCTTGCCCACGAACGTCTGCTGAAGTGAACTACCACTTCCGTTCGCGGCGGTTAGCCAATCATAGTTCGTTTTCCAATTTATGGAAAGTAGGACTTCGACCCCTGGATTATTTTCACAGACGATGCACGTGAATCGGGTGTCGATTTCCATTCTTACGTAGCTCGTTATTGGTTTCTTCAAAACAAAGGCTAACCGCCGACGAACGGAAGTGGCAGTTCAGTTCAGCAGACGTTCGTGGGCAAGGAACGCGTGACGAGCCCAAAGACGTCTGCGAAGGAGGCTAGTACCCAACCCGATACCCAAATAAATTGTTGGACTAATTTCAGCTGCTAAAATGACATTTTAGTTTATACATATGCTATAAGTGAAGCGTATCCAGAAGAGTGTTTATCGTTTGTGTTTTAAACGAGTCCCAGTTTGCTTGGTCTTGCATTTTTTGCTCGAGTTTTGCTTGACTTGGATATGGAGGAATCTGAAATAACGATTTTATGCAACGAAAACAACTGGTCAGTTAGTGTAGATCAACACAGATATAAGAGACGATAATAGGTGATATTTAAATTGGGCTGTGATAGCACTCAAATCTACACTCGTGTTCAAGAGTAACATTACCCCGCCCATTGTAAAGCCCACTCTGAAAGAAACTCAAAGGATAAAAAACAAACAAAACAAAATAAATAACAAAAAGCAAAAACAACAACAGAAAAGATCGCTAACAGCCCGAGGAAAATCTCTCATTCCCAGTGTCCTTCTCCCTTTCCATTTTATCTCCACTGAGGCTGCTCCCATTCAGGGATGTTCAGTCCCTTTGTTTAACTTCTTATTCAAAGTTGTATTCGGGGAAGACAAGGATCGATTCCTTGTACAATATATGTGATTTACGTTCTCGATCTAATTCCAGGAGTATCTGATCCAATGTCTGCGCAGAAAGCAACTATCTACAACTTTTTCAACAGCAATTAATCAGGTTTTTTTCGCTTTCCAAAGACTGCTTTATGAAATTCCAAAACACTGCACGGCACTGGATGACTAGAAGAATATCACACTTACTTGATTTCTTAATTTTCGTAGCGTAGCCTCGTTTGCATGCTGAAGAAACCAACTTTTCTTTATCAGCACACACTCGCCGCCATTGCTTACCTGCAAAATGCATAAGCAAGAATCTTTAGAAAAACAATCATAAGTTCCTCCAGTAGCTGCATTACCGTGAATTGCTCATATTCTGCACTGAAGTGTGACTATCAGCCATTATTATTCAACACATTTTAGCACTGTCCTAATATGGTCATAACGCGCTCAATATTCGTACCGCACACTCAACAGATATCCTGCGATATACGCAATTTCGTGTGTTGCGGAGAAAAATGGCGGCTTGTCTAGCGTTTCTGCAATGAACTCAGTTAACTGTTCTTTGTTATCAGTGTGTTGAATAATATGTCAATTATCCTGCTCAATCTTACGGAATATTCCCTGATTTTAGCCAGCCTGTCCTAAGCCTCGTCGGTAAAGTATGCGAGGCGATATCCGCACGATTTCGCACGATAACTGTTAATTATTATATGACTGGCTCTTTCAGCGGTCAAGATGAATCAGTTCTCCTGCTGTGATTGGCTACTCGCGAGGTCAAGATGCAGCCATCTTGAACGCTCGGGATAGCCCGTTTGTCCCGCGTTTTACTGTCTTTATAGCGTCCTTTGAGTCATATAATAAATCCTTTATTGACCAAGCTTGTTCGGTCAAGATGGCGGGATATTGGCCTCGTTCTTTTTTTGCGTGTTTAAGGACCTCGACTTCGTCTCGGTCCATAAACACGCAAAAAAAGAACTTAATTGGCCAATATCCCGCCATCTTGACCTCACGCTTGGCCAATAACCCATATATATCTTGGCACTGCAGAGAATCACGAGTAGAAATAATAAAAGCTCATGATCTCAAGGTCCAAACAATTCTTTGACATACCAAATGACATTTCACAGCAGGATTGTCGAAGAGTATCATTGAAAGTCCCTAGAAAGTACAAGAAAAACAAAAAATTTCACAAATGGTCCTTTTATAAAAACTTGGCAATTACTTTGGATCAAGTGAAACAGTATAAACGATAGGAAAACTTACGAACTGATCTTTGGGCTTCAGTAACTCAATCTGTACGACTACTTGTTCGCCCTTCTGATCCACATCTGGTGTCTCGTTTCTACTGTAATCGCTCTGAAATCGCGATGATATTTTAAAATAAATACTTTCATTATTTTATGAAAAGGGGTACGTAACTTAAAATAAGCCGTCTATTGTCTAAAATCTAAAGACTTTGTTAGAATATATTTGCGCTTTTTCTTCTCCACATCCTTTGTTACTGTTGGGTCTTCTTAAAACCTGGTTTCCATACGATCGCAGACGATCGCGGATCATCGTAGATATGGGTATTAGCACATTCCGTTCTAGTGTTGTACCTCGAGCCATAACTTACCGGAGCCACCTTATTGTGGAAAGTGTCTGCATTGCTGATTCGTTTGTGTATTCTTTCAATCTTCTCCCGGTGCTGCTCTCTTTCTTTGACTGTGAAATAAACGTGATATCAGTTGGCGTCTAATGACGTTTTAATAATCCACATCCAATGAAGCCACAGACTCACTGAAACTCACCTTCTCTTGGAAAAGCTCGTGATGCCAAGGCAACGTTTTTTCCTGTTTTCTGTTTAAGAAATTTAGGGGGAAAAGAAGTGAAATCACCAAGATGTCCACTGAAGAGTTGATTTCACCAACTTGCTTTACAAACAAGTCAACAACAACATAAAACAAGGAAAAGGAAAACAAGAAACTGCTTTGCATTTCAAAGAGCGATCAGTACTGGAAAAGCCTCAAAGAACAAAAGAGTCAAATTGCGTTGCGCTCAGTCTTGCAAAGGTTGTAATATATACCACATATCTAAAATATCGCAGGTTATAACACTTTTGCTGATTTGGGGATTTGTTAACGCGGCGGATCTGCAAATTGAAACGAATAATTCTCCGATCGTCAATTCAACAATATTCTTGGAATATTTGCTTTCATAGTCACTTACATTTTCGACCGCGCCATATATTTGGTCTGTAAAAAAAATGGCCGAATTTAGAAGCTAATAAGAGATTTCTATATTCAGAAGTGGATAAGGTATTTACCCTAAATTTTTCTGGTTCACCAACTAACGCCGGCAGGGACAAGTCTCGATTTTTCTGTGAAGTCAACGAAGGTTCAGTCTTGGGTCGTTTAAAGTCAGGTGACAATGCGGCAGGCCTGACACGATCACCAGCAGCTGTTGAGAAAGAAACAAACACGACGATATCCTCAGAAATGAAAATGCTTCTGATTTACGGGGCATTAACAAAGATTTTTCGAAAGGTTAAGTTGCATTCACGAACGTTTTATTATGATAAGGATTCACCGTCTTAAAGTAAAAGCAGGTGAATAGAAATATTAAGCTAAAGGGCCATCCCTAGCTATATCTATTCCTCCCAGAAGCAAATTTCACCGAACCTTCACCCACTCTGCAGGCAAAACTTTCGTGGGGTCTGTTGAGTCCTTTATATAGCTGTGTTAAGAAAAGCTTATGCTATAAAACAATTCCTTGGTTTGCGATGAAAACATTTAAAAGTGAATGTAATCTGTGCGCAAGTAAAAGAACAAATACACACACAAAACGGAATAACGGCAAATGCGAAGTTAAAACCGTCGGGGGAACAGCTGGTATCTAGGCATCAAAACGAGGCGTTACCGGATACAAAAATAATATTCCTTCCTGTGGAATCTTTCGTGGCAGCAGTCAGGTAGCACGTACAGATTTCTTTGATAGCCAGATATCATTGCCGCTGGTTTCATTTGAGGTGTTTTCTGGTTCTAGTGTGACTCAGTGAAGGTTTTTTGTGTGTTTCCTCCTCGAGTACGATATAATTGGAGAAGACATGAAAAAAAAAAGACATGGAAAAACCGCAGCCGTAAAGAAGGTTCTTTGAGAAAATTTCAATAATTTTTAATCCGCGCTTTCCTGCTTTCCTCAAGAGCGGCCTCCATGATGTACACAATGCTTGCAAGATTTATAAATCCCAGCTACAGATCAAAAACACCAGGCAAAGGAAAAATAGTTGCTAACTGCTTATATTATACAACACAGATTTTTTTTTACTTACAATAACCCAATTATAGCTTATAAAACTATTGAGGAAAACAACAAATTGACACTAAATTGAAGGCAATAATTACTAGATTTTAAATTTTGTTTTAAAATGTGGATTTAACATTTAAGTGTTCAAAAATGGATATCATCATCGCCTAATTTCGCCTTTAAATTTCCCGGGCGCGGCCATTTTGGATTTGATGACGTGTAATGGTTGCGCTATTGTTTAACACAAAGGATCTGCTGCTTCATTTGCTTCCTGACAATAGCTGCAACCATTACACGTTATCAAATCCAAAATGGCTGCGCCTGGAAAATTTGAAAGCGAAAATAGGCGATACTGATGTACACTTAAATGTTATATCCACGTTTCAAAACAAAATTTGGAAGCTAGTAATTATTTCCAACAATTTAGTGTGAATGTATTGGAAGAGTGGAGGTTCCCTTTAAAGTGCACCGAAACCCAAAATTTTTTCTTCGCTGAATTAAATCTTTGCACCTGTTTGAAACGCATTGCGCCTTTTTTTACGCAATCTTGACTAGTTATATTGACTTTTCTAGGGTGTTAAAGTTGCAAAATCTGGCCATCGTCTGCCCCACGACCGAGGCAGAAGAGGCTTGGGTCTATTCTCGATTTGACGTCACAACCTGATTTAAATCGCATTAAGTCTTTGGAAACATGCATGCAAAGCAGTTTGTGACGTCAAATCGAGAATAGACCCAAGCCCCTTCTGCCGACTCGGTCGTGGGGCAGACGATGGCCAGATTTTGCAACTTAAACACCCTAGAAAAGTCAAAATAACTAGTCAAGATTTGGTAAAAAAGGCGCAATGCGTTTCAAACAGGCGCAAAGATTTATTTTAGCGAAAAAAAATATTTGGGTTTAGGAACACTTTAATAATACGACTTTTACACTCTGTGCGTGGGAGGCTAACTCTGAAAGGGACGGCTGACCCTTTTATCTGTGGACAAAAACACTAATAGCTTCAAAGAAAGCAAACTGCTAGAGCATAACAAGAGTATAAAAAGGACCAGTACTACACTCTGATTTGAAAGATTAAAAAGTTTGCACCACAAAAAAGGCACTAAAGCATCTTTATCACTAAAGGCCGGTTTCCCGATATGATCGCTACAATCGCTGCGATCGTATGGAAACTACTCTCCGCCGATCGTAGCGACCGTCGGTAGCGACAGCAAAAACAACAGGACGCACCGCGTTACCGAGAGCAAAGGACGAGGACGGGAAACGTCAACGAGAACGTCACAAAGCAATAGGCTTAATGAGCAAACACAATCGCTCTGCACGTGCGGTTTGCATTTTTGTACATTTCTTTGCCGTCCTCTGCAAAAAAAAAAAATAAATAAAACAAAACAAAACAAAACAAAACAAAACAAAACAAAACAACGTGAAATGACCAAATTTTAGGTTTTGGCGAGAACGTGAGCACATGAAGCAAATTTTTCTTTCTTTTTCCTTACTTTACTACCGCCGTTCATAGAAATTTAGTTTGTGGAAATTCGCCGAAATTTTACAAGTTGAACAAATTGGAATACTCGCGAAAGCGCTACAATAATGAGAAGTTATATTTTGAAATGACGTTTTCGTTGCGGTCGCGTCCTCGTTTCTTAAACTCCCTAATACC
Organism: Pachyseris speciosa; assembly: GCA_016490735.1. Classification (NCBI taxonomy): domain Eukaryota; kingdom Metazoa; phylum Cnidaria; class Anthozoa; order Scleractinia; family Pachyseridae; genus Pachyseris; species Pachyseris speciosa. The sequence continues at coordinate 321,810 of JAEMWC010000020.1, read as the reverse complement.
AGGATACACATGCGCACGTCCACTCATTTCAAAATGATCTCTCAAATCCAGAATCTATGGCTTCTTTGTCTTCCCCGTCGTCTTCTACGTTGAAAAACACCGATAAGTAGGAAAAACCAAGCTTCAAGCAGTAGTCGACGTTTCACTGCCGCCAAGTTGAATTTGACGAATGGCGCGAGCGATGTTGTCAGACCCAGGTCCCTCGATCTTCATTCCTTTTGTCAGCGATCATAGCAATCGCGGCGATTATATGGAAACCATCAATCGCAACGATGGCAGTGATCGCAACAATCGTAGCGATCGTATGGAAACCAGCCTTAAACGCTACGGAGCATAAATGGAATGTTGAGTATAAACAGCATCCCCACACTCTTAGACTATGGAAATGCTATTTTGAGCAAAAACACTAAGAACTAAATTAAAATAAAATGGCACAAGCTGATTTGAGACAACATATAAACTGTTGTGGCATTGAAGTTCAACGATGTGTTTGCTGAGCAACTTTAGCGATTATTTTGGCTCATTAAACCTATTGTCTTGTTTTTGCCCTGCACGCATGGTACAGCCGTGGTTGACACGTGCACTAACATGTTTTTGTCAGCCAAGCACCGAAATCTTTGTAACAAATAAAACTCCTGGTGCATAAAAAGTGTGTTGGAAGGAGCATTTCTACACTCCGATTTGAAAGATTGACAGATGTTTTGGCTGCTTCATTATACCACAAAAAAATATTACAGAAGAGCCAAATGTTCACTTTTAACTAACAAGTTAATTTTACTACGACGACTAAGTTTAAAACACTCATATCCATAACAGGAAACGGTTGATAAGTCGTGGATCAGTGGTTGCACGATTTGTATGTTTGGTGGTCGCATGCCGTGGGTGGCATGACGTCAGTTACCGTTCTCACAATTTTTAATTTTTTGCAACTTGAAGCAGAATTCTGTCAACGTTGCTGAAAAGAGCGACTCAAACTTTATAAAATAGCCAAGTTTGTCGTATCTTCTTGTATCACAAAGTTAATTTTTCAGACTTTTCAATATCCCTGCGGGATGGGGAGGGGGCACCAACTTGTCCTTCAGCATAAAAACGTCTTTTGATTTTGTAGAACCATATTTTCACTAATTTGCAACGCGCATCTCTCAAACTCGGCGTTTCTACAGCAGCTTCGATAGATTCAGTTTTCACCATCTGGCCTTTTTCTAAAGTTGAAAGAAAACCGTATTATGTTGTAATTATTAATATCTGAATTCCTTCCTACTTAGTTCTTGCTAATCAATAGATTCCATGTTTTAATATTATCATGTTGAAATATTATCGCATTCCCTCGTGCCACAATTTTGATTCCCCGTGACGTCATTCGGTTGGATTCAGTTCAGCTTCATTTGTTTTCTGACAAAAGCTGCAAGCACTTTTTGGCGAAGGCTTTTCAAGGATACTGACTAGATGGCTACCATGGTGGAAATTACCTGCGCCGCCACCTGTATTGCTACATTGCTTATTGTTTTCCTCGTCATCAAGTCAGTGTGCCGAGCTGCAATACAGCCAAGAGTTCCGCGAAGATTGAGACGAAGAAGAGGAAGAAGACCCGTTCCAAACAATGTTGGTCGCGCTCTACGCCAGCCACAAGAAAATGACGAACACGGAGATCTCTTGGGTCGCCAACATTACGGTAAGTTGGTAAAACTAACCGTACTTTACACCCGGCTTTTACCGAGAACATTCATTTACATCAAAGAATATCTGCTCGGAATTTTATTAACACAACACCTGTGAGAAAATCACAAGGAAACTTCAAATACCTTCTCTATAAAATTGTTCTACAAACGAAACCTAGTAAATTAAACGCGCGATCTTTCAAAGTTCTTGTGAATGATTTGTGGCTTCATTTGACAGCCCGAGGGCTCTGGAAAGTCAGACCTGAGGTCCCAAAAATTCTGAGGTCATAGATGATGAGACAGAAACAATGACAAGGAGAAAGGTTATATTTCAAAAGGAAGCGAAGTTGCTTTGACTGTTGTTCAATGATAGAACGGTCAATTCCTCAAGTTGGGGCTGAGGTCTGAATAACTCCAAAGCCAACTCAGTTGCCGTGATTTTGCCTCCCTGTCCTTTTTATTTAAAGTACAGTCACGGCTTTTGAACGCATTAAAAAGAAACTTCACGTTTCAAAAGATATATCACAGTTCGCGAAATATTTTCACGAATAAGCTGGAACTGACAAACAGATACGAAGTAGAAAAAGGGGCCCAAAATCTGAACAGCAAGATTTTAAAATTATAATGAAGAGTGAAACAAGTGATTTGCGTAACGTCAGTAGACGGTTTTAATGATAGTTATGGTAGAATGGTTTGTACACTAGAAAACATCGTTTTGAGCGAGAAAAATCAAGTGAGTTGAAACAACTGACAACGTAAAAGTTCCGGTCCACACATATCGTTTTCCAATCGTTTTCGCTCGTCCACATGTATCCGATTCTCTTCGAGAACGGCTGGTTTTATACGAATCTATCTTGAATCATCGTAAAATTCTCCATCTTTTCCTTTGAAAACAATGTTTGGTGGACAAAATTGTCTCACCAAGCTCTCTACGTACTGTTCTAACTCTGATTATCAATTTTCGAGACCGGCGGTAAAGTCGTATTCTCAAATAATGTATCAGTCAATTCCAAAAGCGCCCATCCCCTCCCCGGGCAAACATCCGGGCATTTGACTTTTCTTGAAAACTTTTGATCAAATGCCCCGCTGTGTCTCCAGTTCAGACAGGGCCTCAAAATGGCCAAATCAAGTGTAAATCTTTAGCAAATCACTCGTTGCATGAAGCATTTTGGCACGCTCCCCGCTCATAATGAATATTTTATTCTTAAATCGGTACCTTTTTCAGACCAAATCCGAAAAATTGTACACCAAAACTGTTTTCCGATCTCTTTTGTCGACACTCCAAACTTTGAATAAAGGAATATCACTGTATATTTAGTAAACAACGGAAAACCTACGCGGAATCTTGAAGTGAAGGGAGCGAAGCGGCTCCCTTGGTGAATGAATGAATATTTGCGCGCGAAATTCCCTTTAGCTGGCGATCGCCGACCAATGTTTAGCTGAACGTCAAATGCCCCACCGTGCGGGACAAATTTCGGATCAAATACCCGGGGTATGCCCGGGGGGAGGGGGGAATGGGCGCTTTTGGAATTGACTGATGCATAACAAGCTCGAACATTTTACCTGAAAGAAAAATTAACTTAAGATGATATATATACTTCTTTAACCCTTAACGATCCAACCACATTTGCGTTTATTATTCAACGCATTGCGACAATGTCCAAATATGGTCATGGCCGGCTCGATATTCGTCATGCGTACTCAACAAGCAACCTGCGATATAGGCAATTTTTTGTGTCAGGGAGAAAAATGGCGGCATTTCTATATATATATAATTTTTTTTTTTTTTTTGCAATAAACACAGAAAATTGTGCTTTGTCATCAGTGTGTTGAATAATAAAACAATTATCCTGCTCAATCCTCTGAAATATCGCCCGATTTTAGCCATCTCGGCCTACGGCCTCGTCGGCTAAGTATCAGGCGATATTCCTCGCTATTTCGCAGGATAATTTGTCAAAGAACACACTGTTTTCAAACGAAAACGGGTAGGTGTGGACGGGGCCTAAGAGTCTTCTAAAAACTCCAGGGGGATTTTTTAAATGTCACATCAGCGGAAAGTGTTGTCAACTGATTACAGAGTCTTTATTTGGGTGTTTAGATGAACAAACTCGACTGATGATATGGCCCGGGGCTTACATATTTATAAGACGAGCTCATCAGTTCATCCGGTGATAAAAACTTTGCGGAAATGGTTCTGAAACAATTTTGGCAGGAAATCCTTCTTTGTTAAGGTGATTACATACTTAGCTAAGGTCTAAGGGTCTTCTAAAAACTCCAGGGGGATTTTTTAAATGTCAAGTTACATCAGCAGAAAGTGTTGTCAACTGATTACAGAGGCGTTTTTTGGGTGTTTAGATGAACAAACTCGACTGATGATATGGCCCGGGGCTTACATATTTATAAGATGAGCTCATTAGTTCATCCGGTGATAAAAACTTTGCGGAAATGGTTCTGAAACAATTTTGGCAGGAAATCCTTCTTTGTTAAGGTGATTACATACTTAGCTAAGGTCTAAGGGTCTTCTAAAAACTCCAGGGGGATTTTTTAAATGTCAAGTTACATCAGCAGAAAGTGTTGTCAACTGATTACAGAGGCGTTTTTTGGGTGTTTAGATGAACAAACTCGACTGATGATATGGCCCGGGGCTTACATATTTATAAGATGAGCTCATTAGTTCATCCGGTGATAAAAACTTTGCGGAAATGGTTCTGAAACAATTTTGGCAGGAAATCCTTCTTTGTTAAGGTGATTACATACTTAGCTAAGGGTCTAAGGGTCTTCTAAAAACTCCAGGGGGATTTTTTAAATGTCAAGTTACATCAGCAGAAAGTGTTGTCAACTGATTACAGAGTCTTTTTTTGGGTGTTTAGATGAACAAACTCGACTGATGATATGGCCCGGGGCTTACATATTTATAAGATGAGCTCATCAGTTCATCCGGTGATAAAAACTTTGCGGAAATGGTTCTGAAACAATTTTGGCAGGAAATCCTTCTTTGTTAAGGTGATTACATACTTAGCTAAGGGTCTAAGGGTCTTCTAAAAACTCCAGGGGGATTTTTTAAATGTCAAGTTACATCAGCAGAAAGTGTTGTCAACTGATTACAGAGTCTTTTTTTGGGTGTTTAGATGAACAAACTCGACTGATGATATGGCCCGGGGCTTACATATTTATAAGACGAGCTCATCAGTTCAGCCGGTGATGAAAACTTTGCGGAAATGGTTCTGAAACAATTTTGGCAGGAAATCGTTCTTTGTTAAGTTGATTACATACTTAGCTAAAATAAACAAAATATGAAATAACAATGACGAGAAAAAAAAACAATGATAATAAACGAACAGAGAGTCCAATATATTTAGAAACAGACGGCAAGACCGCAAGGCATTGCATGCATTCCCGAACTTGTGTATGGTGGCCGATAACTGCCATTGAATTTTTCCCAGTGTTTTACAGCAAATCGAAAACAAAAAGAAATTGAAAATCAAATTGAAAATAAATTGAAAAGAAATATCGAGCTAAACCAATTTAAAAGAAAAAAAAAAGACAAACAAATTTAAAGTGAAAGTGAAAGTAAAACGTAAAGAAAAATAAAACCATTTTAAAATCGAAATGAAATGAAAAGTAAAATAAAATAAAAATTTATACGGCCTATGCCTGCCGTAGTATCCCAGTATACTTTGCAAAGTGGACTTTGTACAAGGAGAGGGAACTGGGGACGGTTGGGGTCGTCCAAGAATTTTAAAAATATGGCATATTTCCGCAATGATGCTTGGAAAGAGGATATCACACTGAAGAATGATTTAAAGAAATATATCAGTCAATTGTTCAAACGAGAGGAAATTTTAAGCTTTGTCCAAAAGGATTATCCTTGCTATACTTGGAGCATTCGCTCGCTTGATCGCAGGCTTCGGCATTTTGAAATTTATTACAGTGACCGGGACGTAACAGTTGAGGACGTTAGGAAGGCCGTGGCAGACGAACTTGATGGACCTGGGAAACTGTTGGGATACCGGGCCATGCAGAAAAAGATTCGTCAGAAGTATGAACTGAATGTTCCGAGAGACTTGGTCCATGCTGTTATGTATGACTTGGATCCAGAAGGTCTCGAGGCTCGAGGCGTTGGTGCAAAGGGAAGGAAACCGAAAGGACATTTCACTACCAAAGGGCCGAACTTTGTCCACTCTGTTGACGGTCATGACAAGTTGATGGGTTATCAAAATAGTACCTATCCTCTCGCAATATACGGTTGCATCGACACGGCAAGTCGAAAGCTTTTGTGGCTTCGTATATGGGTGTCAAACTCAGATCCCCTATTAATTGGTCGTTGGTACCTGGAGTACCTGTACGAGTCCAGAATCATTGCCTCTTACCTTAGAATGGACAGGGGCACTGAGACAGGAACATTGGCAACTATGCATGCGTTCCTGAGACGACATCATGGGGACACTGATCCAATGGAGACTGTTATTTATGGCCCATCGACTTCAAACCAGGTGAGTGCATATCTTATAGTACTATTGTAATAGTTTAGTGACTTTTTATTTATTTAATTTTTTTTAATTCCTTATATATAAATGACTGATCCGCCTAGATTAGCCAGTGCTATTTGCGGATCAGTCACGTTTGTAAATGTGTTGTTGAAATCTTAATTAAAGATCAAAGATCATTAAAGAGCATCATGAGTGTTAACTTGGATATGCCAAGGGACGGACCATTTAACATATTTTGGGGGGGGGGGGGGGGGGGTGGTTGTGGGCGTTGAGTGATTTTGGAAAAAAATGTACAAACCACCTATATCAGTTGTCAGTGTATTTTGTCTTAGATTGAGAGGTGGTGGAGAGAACTCCATGATAGGTTAGAGAAGTTCTTCAAGAAACACCTAAGCTGGTTGAAGGAACAAGGACACTATGATCCAAGAAATTCCACTGACAGGTGATGACAGGCACTTATAACTTTCATCAAATAGTGCCTATTACCATGCATCTGCAAAAGGTTGGACTTACTAGTCTTCTCGGATAAGGACGAAAAACCATAGGCCCCCTTCTCATAATACTTGCCCTTAATCTGTGGGATGTTAAAGAACCCATGCACTGTTTGAGAAGAGTAGGCGATGTAGTCCCCGGTGTGATGGTTATCTTTACTAGAATGTGGTTATAGGGGAGGGGTTTGCAGTTATGGAACTACAGTAATTGGCACAAGCTGTTGTAGTGTCCCTGCCAGGTCTCTGGCAAAGCTAATAAAACTAAAACTAAAACATTTAATGCTTCCTGGTCACCTTTTCAACAGGATCATACTGGAACTCTAGATGAAAGAATGCTGTAAAAAATATCACACCTGTAAGGCAGAAAACTGAAAACTATTTGAATTCAGGCAGTTGCAAAGCTCCATTTCATTTATTTCAAAACCTAAATTTCATAGATTTTTTGTACTTTGTACTTTGCTATTATAGTCAATTTCTCATACAATTTTTTGTCAACTTCATACTGTATCAAGTTTGTAAATAGGATTTTTAGAAGTTTACCTTTATTGTTGTTAATTCAATTCAGCCCTTTGGCTGCAATGTAATTGTTTTTAATAATCTATCTATCTATCTATCTATCTATCTATGAAACCTTAATGCAGGAACATTTTGCCAATGTTTTTTTATGGTGACCCACAGGATGCTTCTTGCATTTATTATGATCCCAGTGATGCAAAGAGAGCTTGATACATTCAAAGATACTGTCTGGAATTGCCACCGAATTAGGCCACAGAAGGATGCTGTGCTTCCAGCTGGTATACCTGACCATATTTATTGCTTCCCAGAAGAATATGATTTGGAACAATCTGGTAATTTGGATAAAATTAGAATTGTCTACATAACATATTCAGAACAAGAGTTAGGGTTCCTCACTGCAACAAGATATTTTTCAGTGTTGTTGCACTTTAAGCTAAACCCATCCCACGCCTGGGCAAATGTGGTGCATTTGCTTGTAGTTCTCACACTTCAAACCCACACATAGATGATTTTGTGGGAAAGACTAGGAGTTTGTGGTAGAATGGGTTGTCCATGAAGAAGTAAACAAATTTGTGGGTTTTTTATGAATGTTTTCTTGATTAGAGGCATCTCTTCATTGCTTCATCAAGCAGCAACTTCAGCTATCAGTATATACACTGTATATTGAAATCAGGAATAATCTGAGTTAATCATTGTCTTTAGGATTCACCATATGCTTTATTGAGTGATGTTTTTAGCGTTGAAAATTGAAATGGCAACCTACATGAATGTATAAAATCTTGTGGAAATGTAAGAAAATATTATTGCATTTCAAACGTTTTTAGGGTTACCAGTTTCTGAGGAGAATTTAAAGGAAGCTGCTGAACAGTCAGGTGTTCTCAATGTTGAAGATGACTTCCTTGATCCTGCCTTCAGGTTGGAGTGTGAACGTCTAATTCCCAATGTACAAGACCTTGAGGCTAAAGACTGTAGAGATGCATATCTTTATTTAAAACAGAATTTTAACATATCCTCAATCTGAACAAATCTTTTTGTCATTCATATTATAAATCAGCTAATAAGAAACTGGAACACACTATTTTCCTTTTTCCACTTACTTAACAAGAACTTTGTATAACAGCAACGTAATGAACATGTAAATAGTTTCAGAGCATGGGGTCTGTGGCAAATGTTAGGACGACTTTCCATTTTGATTAGATGACTGACCCATGTCCAGCAAACACAGCCAGCTGAAGATGACAGCACAGTACATACACTGTATGTATTTTGAATAGAAGGTTTAATGCCTGTTGTTGTTGGTTTTGTACACTATTTTTTGTTTTTGTTTTTTAAGTTTAAATAATTTTGATAACATATATACCCGTCAATAAAAAGCTGATCAGTTCTGCAAAATATCAACCCCATATTATACCCCAGTTCTTCACTTCAACCTGATTCAGTACTTGTTCCTATCTGGTTTTTCCTATTGTAATCTATCTGACAAAAATTGTGGGAAATCCAATAAGCAAACATCAACTGTCATTCTGAATAAAACACCAACAAATGAAACATGTAACATCTAGTTTGACAAAGCAGCCTAATTACATGTGTACAATATAAATAAAATCACATATTAAATTAAAAGCTTAATCAGGGCCGCAGCTAGTATTAGGCGAACCAGGGCACTTGCCTCTTCTTCCTTCTTTGTGTATGTATCTTACAATACATAAGCAGCCTGTGTAGTTTCATAGAGGTGTAAGCATGTTTTGATATTTCTCAAAGAATCTCTACATTGAAAAGTAATAAAGGAATATTAAAGAGGTGTTTTTTGTGCCCATTTTCGCCTGGCTATACGGCCCAGTTTATTCATCAAATAATTAACGTCAAAAGTGTTTTTGCTGAACACCCAACTGGTAACATTATTTTTAAGCCTTAATTTCTAACAAAAGACTGTCCATTTGGAGTTAAAAGTTTTCAATTTAACGGTACACTACAGTTGTATTATCAACTTTAAACCATTGAGTGAGCTGGATCAAGGAAGTTGTTAGTGCAAAGAGTCACTCAGTTAAGATTTCAGTGTGTGTTACCATGTTTGACTCAGCATGTAGCATGGGAGTTTCTTTTCAGACTCTCAAAGTTGTGTTTTGCTCAAATAATAAGGTACATTAACATCCTTTGTGATTTCTTCTCAATTCAGATCTCTGAGTCCTACCAGTCTGCTTTGAAAACAATTTATGACAGACCATTAAATCAAAACCTTGCCCTGAAGTGAAGCATTTTCCTGAAACTAAAGCTTAACAGTTGCCACACACTTAACAGGAATTGTTCTAGGCTTTTTTTTCAGTAGAATTTCAAAGGCTGAGGCTTGATGTTACTACCAGACGTCATGTCACCAAATAGGGTCTAACGTTTGTGCATTTCAATTTGACAATTTCTTAAGTCCCAAAAGGGTGCAATACAAATTGCATTCTGTATGGTGCTCAATAAAATTGTTGATGGCTGTAACTGATAAATTACCAGTGGAAAACAATACCTCTTCACCATCCACCAATTCCTTAGAGGCAATTTCTGGATCAAACAGTGAGTGCCCACTGCCCTGCATATCTACCACCATGAGGTTTTCACCAGAACGTTCATATGAAAAGTGGGCCAGACTTTCACATTTCTTCCGAACATCAGATTCCACACCACAGGGTATTCCAGTGTTGTTCACATACTTTGTGAATTCCCCATCAATGTACTCTTCAATCGTAACCCATTCCTCCTCACACGACTTTCCTTGGATTCGCCCCATGTATATTCTATGGTATGTGAGAGTTTTCCCGTATAGTTCCAAGTTATCCCCCTGTTTTAATTCTTGTTCCAGCTTTTGCGTAAAATTCCTGGCCAGCATGTGCATTTGCACCACCTTCTTTGTGTGCTGCTCAATACTTTGCTTTGTCTCTTTGATAATGTCAACTGCGGATTTTAAATATCTCTTTACGACCCACTGCTGGACTTGAAACATTGGCGTTTTACTTGTAGCCTTAAAAGCTTCTCTAAACCCCCCTTTGCCGAAAGGATCGCTGGCGATGCTGAATTCTGCCATTAAGGGTTGGCTGGACCACGCCATGTCAGTAAGATCAAACTTGAACAGCTCTATTCTCTCAGTGGACTTTTCGTTAACAACTTTGCCCAGCTTCATCATTTCCAGTACCGAGAGACTCTTTGGGAAGGCTTTACTTGGGCTCTGGGCTTTGGTAGCTGGCAGCGATTGAGTATTTGCCTTCTTGTATTGCCGCTTTGTCGGTTGTCCACGTTCCAAACGGTTTCCTGTCATACTAGCTGCATATCGATCATCGCCATCGTTTGATTCAATGAATCGTACATGTACAACTTTCAGGTCAGGAATTTGCTCTAAAGAACTACAGGACGGACCCTGCTCACCTGCAAGTACATCACATACCAGGCGTTCCCCTAAGACTGGGGAAAAGTGCCTTTTGCACGCATTCTTGATGTTGTCTAATGTCACCTCGTCGTACTCGAAAGGTACAAATTCTCGTGCACCGATGCGACTGTATTTCTGTGCCTTGCCAGATACTTCGGGGCTTAATCTTTGAATCACGATTTCCTCCTTCTGCAAAATGTCGTGAGAAGGCGCTTTACGTTTTCCAGTCCGCTTCTCTTTCATTGCGTTCTTAAAATTCTTCCATGCAGCCATTTTGATCCTTGGACAACCCCAACCGTCCCCAGTTCCCTCTCCTTGTACAAAGTCCACTTTGCAAAGTATACTGGGATACTACGGCAGGCATAGGCCGTATAAATTTTTATTTTATTTTACTTTTCATTTCATTTCGATTTTAAAATGGTTTTATTTTTCTTTACGTTTTACTTTCACTTTCACTTTAAATTTGTTTGTCTTTTTTTTTCTTTTAAATTGGTTTAGCTCGATATTTCTTTTCAATTTATTTTCAATTTGATTTTCAATTTCTTTTTGTTTTCGATTTGCTGTAAAACACTGGGAAAAATTCAATGGCAGTTATCGGCCACCATACTTGTGACTTCCTTTCATCCTTTTCGTGGGTTCATATACTGCATCTAGAAACTTTGGTAACGTTCACCCGAAAGTAAAGATTCTGAAATCGGTAACCTTTCCACCCTTTCTATTTTTCAGTTCAACAAGAGCTATGAAGACCAACTCTGGAAACATTGCTTTGAGTCGTTTCAGCGAAGAGACATTGAGGGAAATCCGTAAAACATTCGCTGAACTGAATGGACACACGTCATCACTCTCAGTGATAAATGTTTTATTCAGCGATTAGGGGCAGGAGTTAAGGTCCACTGAAGTCAGCAGTTAACATAGGCTTATTACGAGATAAAATGTTTGGGTACTGAATTAATCATTGTCAGATATGGAAGTGAAATATTTCAAATAACAGTACAGTGACTTCATTAGAGAAAATTACGTAGCTTGTACCAATAAAGTGTTATTTTCTAATAATTACATGTAATCACATAAAGTATTTAAGCAATACTCCACAAGTTTCTATGGTTTATAGGCTGATAAACCACTTGGGATGTGTTCTTCCAACATCCCAAGTGGTTTATCAGCCTATAAACCATAGAAACTTGTGGTATATTGCTTTTATACAATAATCCAGAAGACGCGCCAATTTTCCATGAGTTTACTGGAACAA
>JAEMWC010000020.1:252500-302500 GCA_016490735.1 Pachyseris speciosa | reverse complement strand
GTCTGGAAGCTCTGATAAAAACTGATTATTTGCGAAACAAACCACCATGTTGATTCTGTTTCAGTGATTAACATGTGCGAATCTGTTTACCTGTTCCAGAAAGAATGAAATAAAAATTCTCCGCTTTGTGACCCTGTCTTATGATGACTCTCTTGGCCTCAAACCTGAAATTATAATAAAAACAACCTGTTACTGGATTCTAAACTCATTTGATGACGGACGGCCGTGAAAATCGGTTCGTGCGGAAGTATCTCTGGTTTCTGACATGAAGTATCAACTTCTGTGTCTATGTTGTGGTTCATTTATATCCTTGGTTGAATTTTTATTGTCCTTTGTTTTGTACTCAATATACAACATCTACATATGCAGGTGAGAGCCGCCTATCAGAGTTCTATCAGTTAATTTATTCTATCTACGTCTTCACTTTTATAAAACCAGTGAGTTGTATGCTCTCCTGTTATCTTTCACGGCCTTTAATAGCAGAGTTAAGTAATAAACGTTATAGGAAACAGGAATAAAAGCTAGGTTCAATTTTAAGTGTATATTTAATTTTGAATTCCCATAAATTCTTCCAGCTAGTGTGTTTACTGAAAGACAACGATCATCTTCGGTCACACGTCTTAAAACTGCACGCGAAAACAGAGAAGTCTACTACAAGCTCACCTTTCATACCAGCCTACAGATACGAGCCTCTTCTGCATTTTGAGCGGATATTCCCCAAAAGCAGCAACACTGGTCTTCAGTGCGACTAGAGCCTTGTAAGAACGATTTGAAAAGGCAAATTCATTACATTCATGTTTGTTATGTTAAGTCGATATAAGGGCAGGAAACCCTAATACTTTTTATGAGAGATGTTAGTGTACACCAAGTCAGTGAATAATGTTTTGTGGTCTTCTGATTGGCCACTCAAACTCCAGATAGTATGCGTGATTCGCCTCGAAACATAGTCCTCGATTTCGTGCGACGTTTTTCGCTTTGTGACAGAAATAAGTGAAGATTCGCGACCATCCTCTGGTTTGGTATACACTAAAACAATTATTCACCATATATAGTTCCTGAGGGGAAAAGCTGGGAAAAACTCCGCTACCCAACAGAAAAACTTAAGGGCTCAGATATTCCACTCCAAAACTATTTTACAGCTGACGTGATCCACAACACATTACAAATTCGTCCAAATCCCAACGAGGGTCAATGAGGTTTTTGTTCAATGAAATTCTCTAGGCCCTACCGTTTGAAGTTGCTCCTCTGTCCTGGATCCAGGACTTAGTGACAAGATGTGAATAGCTTCCTGGCTGAGTTGAACCTGCACGAGAACATGGGAACTGTAAACTCAAAGAGAATGCTTTGTTTTTGTCCAGTGGATAACAACTTGAGAAAGACGCAGATTTCATGTGGATGATTAAGAGAAAGTGAACAAAAAATCACCTCGCGCACGGCCTTGAAGTTGTTTGGATCAAAAACCACTCCGTCACAGTCCACACCGGTCACTGGCTCCTCATCCAGATTAGCAAACACATTTGAGGAGTTTTGGGAGCGGTATTTCCTGCATATTAATGTATTCAACGAGACTGATAAACGTCATATGAAGGCTTTATTTAATTTTAAAAGGTCTTGTTGTAGAAAAGAAAACCATTAAAAAATCCGCATTTGCATTAACCCCGGGTTTACGTTCTATCATTGTTGTACAACACTTTTTTTGGTTCAACAAATTAGATGTTAGATGAAGTTTGACCAACATTTTTTGTTGAATGAATGCTTTGCTTTCGATGAAACATTTTCGCCGACTTCTTATTTATTTTTTATTTTACATATGCTGGACGTGTTATATAACAATGTTATAATGTTATTCGATGGCTTTATATTTCAAGGAGCCATGTACGTTTTTTTAAGGATTAAATGTTATGTATTATATTTTAGTAAATTGATGGATCGATACTAATAATAATAATGTTTATTTCTTATATTGCGCAGTCTAACATGCAATAAAGATATGATCGAATGCGCATAACAACATTGAAATCTTAAAGTAATAAATGGCTAATCCAATTAATGATAATAATAATAATAATAATAATAATAATTTACAATTTTCGGAAAGCAATAAAAATAAAAATATGAGTGATAAGAGAGCTAATAAAAAGCTAATTTAAAAAGATGTGTCTTTAGTAAAACTTTCAAAGTGTTCAATGATTGACATTGTCTAATTTCTAGAGGGAGTCGATTCCATACTTTGGGCGCGGCATTTTCAAACGCCCTATCACCTAGTGTCTTTTTTGTTCTATAAATATTGTCCATTAGAAGTATGCCCCGGTATGATCTCAACTGATACCGCGAGCTCTCTTTAATTTAATTTAATACTCCCATAATTTTTCGTTTGTTTCCTAGAACAAGGTATCAAGAAATTTTCCCAATTGTCTCTCAACAAGTTGTGATCACTGGTTTTTCAAATAAGGTTACCATAGCAACAGTACAGCCTCTTAAAAACACCCTTAATTTTGGCTTTATGTGCCTGTAACTCAAGAAGTCCGGTGACCCCCGTTTTTTATTGTTGAATGTCGCAATCAGCATATAAAGATCCATCTTTCTGCAAGGTTTTAAAAAAAAGGGTACATAGGGTCGATATTTTAAAGTGGCTCTGAACCCCAAGTACAGATTTTTTTAAAACTTTGCAAAAGATGAATCTTTATATGCTAATTAAGAAAGAATTGGGATATTTTTTGATACCATTTTCAAGAAAACAAACGCGAAATTGTGGGAGTATCGATCCATCAAAGAGTTGATGTTTAAAAATAACGAAACCATTTTGACCAACCTTAATGTAAGCTAGCAAGGACAGACGCCATTTCCGACCTCAGTTAACAGAAAATGAAAACCGCAGCTTAGCCTAGTGTGATTTATAAATGTTCACAATCAAAACGCATAAAGAGAGTCGATTTTGTTGAGAAGCGTGTTAGCACTAAATATTATTTTAATCGTGAGTAATTTGATTTGACTTAACAGTGAGTAATCAGTGCTGTTGTGAAACTGGCTCAAGATGTACAAGTACCGGATGATTTAATTTCCCTATCCTCTTGTGCATCGGCTAAATTTGGTATATCTGTCAGATCTGACTATAACTATGCTCTAAGCCATGCCATTTTTTACACCTTATCCTCAACTTTTTGTCAACAAAAGTTTTGTTTTTGTACAGTCTCTCTCAGCGGAGTAAAGCAACGCTGAGCGTAATTAAAACGAATTCTGCGTTGTATGATACCTGTCCATTGATGTCTTCATCTTCAGCAGGAAGCTCAGCAGCTGCACGATCCTGCGAAATCTCTCAATCGGCTGTTGAAAGACAAAATTGACTCAGAAAAAAGAGAATTAGAGTTGTCAAGGTGGGGTGTGTGTAGAAGTCTTTTTTGTTTCAGCGATAAACACTGAAACAAAAGACGCTTGAGCATGGGAGCAACAAGGAACTGACTATTACAAATCCCGCAATTTCATTGGCTGTGTAGTTGTCCTATATCACTCGATAAAGCCCCTTGGATGGCGCGAAATAATTTTCAGTCATACATCATTGCTAACTAAAAGTTTATCAACATCCTGTGTTCAATAGATTAGTTTCCGGTGTAGGTTACAATCGATGCCACAATAAAACAAGAGGGCTCGGTGGACTATGACATATTTATTATAGTTGAGTCAGATTAACGCCTCACTAAGTACCTCTATATATTCAGTCAAATATCTGGATTAAATTGCCACGTTATGACTTTATAAAACGTATGGTTGTGTCATATACGTTGTGTTTTATTCACTACTTAACCCATCATGTAACTCGTATGCGTATGTAACTCGTATGCGGTATAGTCAAGACAATTCTGTAAGTGAAATACAAGAGGATTAAGTTTATCAATCTATGTTTCCCTAGTAGTGTCATTAAGCCAAGAAGTGGTTTCAGCTCAGCGCCATTGATATAGAGGAAGTCTTTTAAAAGTCGCGCACAATCGACCGTAATGGAGAAGAAAGTGAGGTCACGAAACTACGTACCGCTATCGCTGAACGTGAATCTTCCCTCAAATCAAATCCAACAGAATTTTCTACTTCGTTTAAATCCACAGCCGTTTCTTCAACAGTTTCTGTATTTAAGATTGGCTCTTCTGTAGACAGAACTTTCAATTTCTTTCGATTCGCGTTTTTAACTTTTTTCATTAATTCTACACTGCGGTCTGACTCATTCGCACCGCTGTTTTGCGCTCTTTTGCGTATATTGTTAACTGATAAATACTCTCCCAGGTGGCTAGCTGGAAGAGAAGCACGCCTTCTAAACGATTTTCTTTTCCCTAAGCTGGGTTCGTTGGAAAACTCCTTGTGCTCGAGTTTGGGTTTATTTGCCAACGCGCAGTTCCTTTCGTTGTTTATAGCAACCAGCTTTACTCCCCTCAACTCACTATCCGAATGAGATATCGTTCTGTGGAGCTGCAATCGTCTTTCTTCTTGTACTTTTGGAAGATCAACCGGGCGAAATAACGGCGCAGAAACATTTCGAGAAATACTTGAAGTGTCTTGAGCACCCATACTTGGGAGTTCCAATAACTTCATCGCCTTGTTCCCTTGATTTTCCGATTGGCTTCGAACGTAAGACGTCCTTGAATTAGTTTCTTGGTTCCAGCACTCCTTGATAAGCCTGCTATCTCTTTTGTCATCAAAAATGCTCGCCATTCTGTTTCCTGAACCAGGCTTAACTTCTTTTGTCCAGTAGTTCGAGCGCACAGTGTTGCAAGACAGATCGTCTGCGTTGTAAACTGACAAAATGAACAGTTACCCCTGTTCTGGCGACAGACAGATCGTCGTGCGCTGTAAACTGACAAAATGAACAGTTGCCCCTGTTCTGGCGACAGCCCTCTCTGATAAAATACTCCTTTAAATTTCAAACAAAACCTTTGATCTTTCTCCTGCTACCTGTATGAACAACATCGTATTGAATTCCACCAGAAAGCGATTCACTCGTGAACAATCACTTTTCAACTGGTGCTAATCGCAGTGTATGCTCTTGAACAAATCAATAAAGTAGCATCTAGAGAATTGAACCGCAAAACGCACGAGGTCCCGAACTCTGAGCTTCCAGAAAAGTTATGCCACTGTTAGTTCAACCGTAGACATCGAGAGAAAACTGTTAAATTAGATTCAATTAATCTTGTTAGGAATTTTCTCAGTCCCAGCCAGGGAATGCAGACTCATTTAAATCAAAATGAAAACAAGACCTCAGAGGCGAGTCAAAGCGCAAACAAAATCAGCCCTGCGGGGCTCGTTTGCATCAAAATGCTCTGAGCATAAGAATTTTAGACAAAAGGGTGGCACTGCTTAAATAAACATGGACAAGAACAATTTCACCGCAATTGTCCATCATTTCTGTAGCCTGTTTATAAATTTAACCAAACGATTAACAATTTCTCATTGCCTGATGACTCACCAAACAGGTGGAAATGCACAATGAATGAGGCGTAAGAATGGATTTAAACTACTTAAGAACTGTTTAATTGTGCGATCCCAGTTTGATGAGTCATTGCGCACGTAACAGCTTTTTAAGTTCATTGTCACTTGTCTGAAGGTTTGCTTACGAAATAAAAGCCCTTTTGTTCGTGTTCTTTTTTTTTTTTTTCTTTTATGTCAAGCGCTTTCCTTTCTGATCTGATGAATGGTGATACTCGTGAAGAAAACAACACTCACTTGCGTAGGACTCAGCGGGGTATAGGGACACCAACGACAGGTTTCGGTACATATCTGTTCGGTGGAGGGTAGTTTGCCTTTGGCTTTCGGCGTTGATTAAAGAGTGCACTCGGATTTTCGTTACTGAAACGTGGCGTAAAACATTCGCAATCGGACAATCATTGCCCCTAAGGTTTTCGGAAAGGTCGTAATTGCTGTTTTGGCAGTCAAAAACGTCAGCTGGCATATTTTCGGGAAGTTCATTTCATTCGGGAAGTTCATTTCAGCTAACATTTTCTCAAAGGACGATTTTTTCCCTAACTGACATTTTCGGGCAATTAAAATTTCAGGTAAGAAATCCGAATAGATCAAATTCTTCTAACTAACGAAAACATCACTTTAAACAGGCTTCAAACCCCATAAGGTACTTAAAAATTTCTTTCTACAGCTTTTGATTGATTTGGCTCGTTTGGTGCCCCGGGCCTTTTCAGCCGCAGGGTTTGGCATTGTGTATCTCACCATAATGACTCTGTATAATGACTCTGTATTATACTCAATCATCAGCGTTAACTGAAAAATTCCAAACTTCTTAACAATTACAACAAGCAAAGCTCAAATATATCAACCAAGCTGCCACAAAAGGTGCACCAGAAAAAAGGCTTTCTGCAGGTATCTCCGATAATCAGTGACAAAGGACGAACGCCTCCCGTTGTGTTGATGCAACTTGATCGGACGCGCTACCTTTCATCTTTTGTTTGCATCATTTAAGATGCAATTTCAAGGATGTGAACAATAACATTAGGTTGAGAGGTGTAGGAAGTTGTATTTTTAGTTTTACAAACAAAGGAATGGAACCCTATCAAGCTACTTTTCCCATTAAGCGGAAACTGTCTTAAGCATAATACTGCAAGAGCGACAAGTACCTCTGTTAATAGACGGTGGCCATCTTTTGGCCAAGAATCTTAGAGCGGAACAAGGTGGCAACTAATCAAAGTACTCAAACTGGCTTGATTCCATTAGATCCCATTATCCCTCATCAAAAGAGAATCGACTTAAGTTTTCTAAGAACGATCGAAGAAGTCAACGCGGTATAAATAAATTCAAGACGTTAAAGACAGGCTGGAAACAAATTCTGTCAACTGTCGCTGTCGAATTCAATTCATACTCCCAAAAACACGATTTGAATTTAAATCCTTCTGTAAAGGGCTTTATTTCCAGCCATTTCTAATTACTTCATACGGTTTTTGTTAAGTTGAGAGTTTTTTCTTAAGTGGAATTGGGCGATTATTAAATGATGCAGTAAGTCAAAGACAATAATCAGTGAATTTGTAAACACGAGAGGGCAGCTGTCACAGTCATAACCCCCCCGGGGGTGGGGGGGAGGTGTACTGCCTTATTTGGGCTATATAGGTATGTGCGGCCCCAAAGGGTATGGTTTTTTTAGCCGTTTTGGTCTGAAAAGGGTATCAATTTTGAACATTTTGGTCTGCAATAGGGTATGGTTTGTACACTCTAGTCTTGAATTGGGTATGTTTTTAAGAAGAAGCTACTTCTTCATCATTAGGCAATAACACCATCAGCAAAATCCCTTCTTTTTTGTCTTTTAATTATGTTTAC
This sequence comes from Pachyseris speciosa, assembly GCA_016490735.1. Taxonomy (NCBI): domain Eukaryota; kingdom Metazoa; phylum Cnidaria; class Anthozoa; order Scleractinia; family Pachyseridae; genus Pachyseris; species Pachyseris speciosa. Next base: position 295,198 of record JAEMWC010000020.1, on the reverse strand, counting down.
GCCAACTGTGTACGTGAAATGGATCTGAAATAGGGTATCAAATTTTTGGTCAGGTCTGAAATAGGGTAGGGGTAATAGGGTAATGGGGGAAGCGGGCCGCACACTCCCACCGGGAGTACCCCCGGGGTTATAACAAGCCTCCAAAGTGTCGGTTTGACGACAATTTGACGTCACTTGATTTAAAAATCAAGCTGACGTATCTATCGTGCCTAATGTTGATGTTGGCGGGTGGCGTCCCTAAGCAGCCCTTTCCCTCCCCTCCCCGACTATGGTGGCTTAGTATAGGCTTCGCTGTAATCTGTCTTTCACGCAACAGAATCCTCAAAACGTCTTTCAGCACTCCTCTAGCCTCAAAACCCGTCATGCCTGTCTCAGCTGGCAATCAGGAAATCAGTTGTGAATCAAGTCTAGCGAGCAGATAAAGTACCTACCTCGTTAGCAGTTATCGGTTTGTAAGCCAACGACGTCCTCCGATATGAACCAAAGATGGACAGCTTGCGGTGGATAACGGAATTTGCAAATCCCTCTTGTTTCTTCTTTTTCTCCTCCTGCTCAGCCTTCTCTTTTTCTCTCATCATCTGAAGCTCCTCTTCTTTCTGGGCTCGCGCAATTTTGTTGATTCCCCTGCTTAGTTTCCTTGATGTTTCGCTATTTGCGTCCAACAGGTTGTTGGCGATTCCGGAGAAGGAGGTCTGGAGCTGCATGCGTCGAGTCTTCTTGGTGAACATCGGGTTGGACTGTTAAAAGCAAAAATGCAATCAGTCACAGTAATGCTACTCAGTTGGAGGGCATCGGAAAAGGGGGTGGAGAAGAGGGGTTAGGGGGAGAAGGGGACGAGAAAATGGCAGGGAATTGGGCTACACCCCCTTCTCCCCAGTACTGAGTATATTTCCCTGGAGGTCGACCTTTGTTACACCTCGTGTCCAATTGTTGTACCTCCTTAGTAGATGTAATACCTAAACGCTCATAAATAAATAAATAAATAAACAAATGAATACATAAATAAATAACTAAGTAAATAACTAAATAAATAAATACCTACGCAGGATATTTCACTGAAAACCAACAGCCGAATTAAAAATAACTGTTGAAGATCTTTTATCCAAATAGTTACCCTCAGAATTTCGTCCGCCGACAACACCTTGTACTGAGCATGCACAACAAAAACATACCGCGATTTCAAAACAGACTCAAAAGTTAGAGCTGTCTTCTAGAGAAGTAACAAACGACCACACAGGAACGTAATGCTCAACAGCTTTTTAAAGCTTTCAAAAATTCGAATGTCCCTAGCGTGGGCAGAAATCTGCTATGGTTCCGCGGTTGAAGGCATAACACATTTGTGGCACGTCTCAGCTAACTGATTTATGAGCTTAAGTTTCACATAGCAATTTCATTTTAACTTGCGCCGCAAGGATCAGGTGACGTTGAAAAAAAAAAGTCTATGAAACCGTTATAGACGCCGCCCTTCTGCATGGTAGACATTTCCCTATGATTCTTTAAGAACCTACCCAATCAGTTCCTACTTAGAATATACTATAAAGCCTTATTGATTATATACATTGTATATAATTATATTTTTTCCTTTTTCTTTTCATAAAATAACTTTTGTACAACTCAGCATGGAAATTTAGTACTTAACTGCTTAAATTATGTTATCTCAATAAACGCTAAAAGCGCGATAAAGATTCAATCATTAGTGAGGGACTTTTGTTGTAGCATGAGACTGAAATGTGAATATTAACGAAACCATGTTTGATTACCTATGATGTCGGCAAGGACCGTAAATTAAGTTTTAATTGTATTTCTTCTACTCATCCGTATCAGCTCTAGCATTGTACGTATATTTTGAAATCGAGTGTGGTGAAAAATGCCTATTTCTCAGAATAGAATATAGCATTCGCATGGAGTTTTGAAATCAACGAGGTTTCTACAAGATTGCAAAAAAAAAAAAAATAGCTATAGTCTGTACCATAATTTCTCAGTCACTGCGCTGGGATTCATAACTACTGATGCCATGATAATTCAAGTGCCCTTGGGCAGTCCACCTTTTCGTGCCGTTATTGAGGCTAAAGTTCCCAATTTCTCACAGTTATTATAGTTATTTGCTAGATTGGTCTGCTATAACTATAACTGTTAGCTGTCTGCTTTGCTTTCTTTCCTGGCCCTTGCAACAGTTATAGGCAACGACGCGTAGTATCATTAAGTTAATTATGACTATATTTACGAGTTATGCAAACCCCAGTGAGCAACTCTAGATTTCTGAATATACGGTACCAAGCATATAACAGGTGCAAAGTATGAAATATTTGCTTCGTCATATATCCAGGACTGCACTTCCAGCAATGTTTGCCATACTGCAAGTAAGGGTCAATGGTGTGTTGGGTTTCGAAAGTTTATACTTCCATCTAAAACCTTCGCTTCGTGCTCGGCGCATAAAATCGCAATGCTCCGTCTTAACTCCGAGACCACAGCGCGCGTTACTTTGTTACACAAAAAGAAACATCTTAGCCGATTGGCCGCGAATATAGCAGAGTTAAACCAAAACCAACGTCACAACGCACCCAATACGGAAATGTGGATTGTTGTTGACAACGGGACCGGCTCAGTGGTGAGTAACACGAGACAGAGCTACAAACAACACAAAGATCAAGAAGTTTTTTAACAGTTCAGACAAGCCTTAACAAACCTGGTCAACTCCAAATTTACGGCGAGGCGCCATGGTACCGGAAAATCCCTTCGTATTACTCCCGAGGAACTTGGTGAGCTGTTGTTTAGTATCAGACAATTGCTAGAATCGGTCAGACTGTATAGCCTAATTTAGCCATGCAATGACATATTTAGGACATCGTTGAGTCACAACAAAGGAATTATGTACGCTTACTTAATCCCTGATCATTACGTAAATCGACATCTCCGATCAACCAATTGCTCAAAGTACCAAACTATAAAGAAGAAGCATTAAAATAAGACAAAAAGTAGAAATACTCAAATGCTTGAAAAATACGACTCGGGGAAATCAATTGTTTCATTTGTCAAAACGTAACCTTGTAATTGAGGTGCATCAATTTTGAAAAACCGAGAGAAATCGTAATGTGTTATTACTAGTTAATATGAACTAACACTCACTTATTTTGCCAGCAAAGAGTCTTACTAAATTGACGTGATCCCCTTTTCGATTGTGTGCTTTTTGATCATTTAGGCTTCCTCAGTTTTGCCGGAGATCTTTTGAAAGAGCTTCGTGGGGAAAAGAGGCGCCATTTAATTATCATGCTTCAAAGCTTTTGCTATAACTTTGATTAGTATGATAAATCTACTAACGTTCTATCACGAACGCCGCTCTCTGATTGGCTACCCTACTCGTTATCTCTTCTGTGATAGATAGTGAGTAGCGGTTGTCAACAAAATGGCACGTAAATGGCGGCCGCTTTTTCGCGTTTTCGAAGTGTCTGCAAGGAGGAGTTAGATAATTTACCTGTGTAGTTTTGAACGACCCGTTTTGAACAATTAGTAGATTAATCAACAATTAGCTTATTCGCTCTCAATTTATACGCGTGATAACTGATTCGGGCTGCGCCCGCATCAGCTATCACGCGATAGAAATCTCGAGCTCATAATCTAATTGTTAAACAGACAGTATGGCGAAAACAATTGTTCGAACAACATTACCCCCAACATCTGCTTGTTTATGAAGGCCTGGTGAATTGGCGCATGATAATCGATGTACGTTCACGATAAAAGATGATATCTAAAACTTGCGATATCGTTTGACCACCAGCTATCATGCACTATCACCGACTATCATTCATTTTGAGCCTGCTCGAATTCCCCATGATAGTTTTTTTTCCGTTTTAACAGGCGCATGAACAAATTTCTCGAAATTTGTCAAATTTTTCTTTGTGTACTTCTCAGGAAACTTAAGAGAGGATTTTATCGGAGACAGAAGCATGAAGAAGCAAGACGTGTAATTCACCAGTTTAGAGTAGACGCGAGTCAGGTTTACACTAACATGAGACAGACATTGGATAAGGATAAAGACAATGAACGCCCATTATTATCATTATCATTATCATTATCATTATCATTATCATTATCATTATCGTTATCGTTATCATTATCATTATCATTATTACCTGCACGTTGTTGGCCACGAGGGTCCATCTTGTACTTCTTCTAGGCAAATGCTTTGCTCTTCGCTTTTGGATACTTCCTAAGTAGCCAGGAACTGAATGATGCCCCTCGTGTTCTCGTGTAACGGACAGAGCGTGGAGCCCCTTTATAGCTGCAAAGAAGAACATATCTAATAGGTTTTTACTGCGCATTTATATAACTCTCTTATTACAAATTTTTGATTTGCTTCTAGCCGAACAGAAGGTCTCAGACTCTGGTCTGGCCTGTTTGAGCGGTCTCAGTTTTGCAAATATGATTGTAATGAACTCGGTAAGAAACAGAAGAATTATACCAGGTCTCCTTTTTCCGGGTAAAGCTACTACTACTACCCCTGCCAGGGCACAGCCATTGCCACTGCAACTACCACTACCACTGCCAGGGCACTGTCATTGCCACTGCAACTACCACTGGCACTGCTACTGCTACTATCACTACTGTGCGCCGCTGCCACTACCACTGCCACAACTAGCTGACTTAACTGAGCATTGGCACTAATACTAAAATCCAGAAAACATAAGAACCATACGGAACATAAGAACTTTAAGCATAACAGATGGACGGCTCAGTGGCAGTAATGCACTCTATTAACACAAAAAAGTCATAACTTTTTTGTAACTGATCTCCCACGTTATGCAAGACGTTTTAAGCAAGAAAACCCCTGGAATAATCTCGAAAGATCACAAGCTCTAGTAAATTCGTTTTGAGAACTTTGGGTAAACGGTGTAAATGCTTCAAAAGATGTGCTCAGCAGATATTGTTTGCGAAAGCAGTTTCTTTCCCGTAATACCCTCAGCTAACGTCTTAATTTAAGGAATCGTGAATTTGATCAAAAAGTGATTATACGTATTGAAAACTCATATAAGACACGGAGAACAGATTTAAAACATATTTCCTTGTTGATATTACTCTGGCATGTGAGTCATCTGTGGGTACAAAAGATAAATCACCTAGACAAACACGTCGAATATGCAAATTATACTCAGTCTAAAACGTTGCGTCATTGCATATCCACTTAAACTTCTCACAAATCCGAAAGAAAAACACATAAGGTCGAAAAAGGAACCGTTCGGAGACTTCATCTTAAGAAACGTTCTCTTTATAACCGCGGTCGAGTCAGTGGAGATCTTTTACGTGTATTCGCCTACAAGAACATCATTCATAACAACCAGTGACCCACTATCTAACTTAACTACTCATTGTTAGATAAATAGAAAAGTATTATGGAAAGAGCGTTTTAATTGTCAAAACTGATTCATTGTGTGCCAAGTTCTTGATTTGTTTTTGTTGGATTGGTATTTTGGAATGTATTGAGCAGTTTACAAGGAGAAGCAAGGTGATGTCCCCTACTTAGAAACGGGAGCATGCATTTATCACTTGTCATTTAGTGCTACACACGGCACGTCATCTTGTTTTGGCTTTCTCAAGTGGCCACAAGAGACTGTTGTCTTTCAGTCAAAAAAGCGTCCCGCCGCAAGACCGCGATTGAAAAAGAGGAATCTTAAAAAAAAATCTTGAGCTCGGGAATGAAAGTGATCGACTGATAGTTAAATAAGAGCTTCGTCGCCATGCCAGCTAAGACTTACCATCAACTTCGCCTCTGTACACATAATTAGTGGATAAAGAGTGGATTTTATGCATCTTCAGTTCCTTTCTGTGCTTCTTCTATCCGTAATCGTGGTGTTGGTCAATTTACGCATCATTTCATTGACGATTCCAAGCGCTTCAGACGCCGGTCATATTTAGCCATGAGTGGAATCTTAACAACTGTTGTTTTGGGCCTCAAACAAAAGTCAATGATTTGTATTTTTAATTTACATTTTTGAAATAATTCCTAAGGGAAATAAAAGTTTAAAATGCAAAATGCATAACCCGTCGATATAACGGTGTGAACAAGGTGTTACATACAATTGACGCCGGCTTAAATCGTCCGACAGAAAAGACAACGGGAGTTCGTATATAGGATACCAATTCGGTCGAAGATTTGTAACAGATAAACGACGAACGTGTATTAACCAAATCAATCAACGATCAATGAAGTCTTGTCTTTTATCAAAAGCACGCTATTTAGGTCAACAAGGAGGGTAGCCAATATCATCCAGTGGTATTTTCAATTAAACGGTTCGACCACTTCTTTATCAGTTCTGCTGAAAGGAAAAAAAAATGCTTCACAAATTAAGGCACACAGACGTGAACCGAAAGCTATTGTTTGATAGTTCTCCAACTCTAATTTCTTGCTTTAATTTCGGTATTATAAAGATAGCTGTAAGTGAAACTGGTTGTCATGTTGGATTTATCACTCATAATATATTTGAAGGCACTTAAATTGTAAAAGACACAGTCATTAATTCTTACTGGGAGGTGAATTATTTAAAACACAATTGAATAGATTTGGGTGCACGATTTAAATATCAGATTTTCTTTGAACTAAGCGGTATTAAATTTGTGAATAGTTATGAACCTTCCTTGCCTTTACAAAAGATAGTAAATTTTAAAATATTTTTTTTAACACTCCTAGTATTCCTATTTTAATTTTTATTTTGTATTTAGAATGTTGTTTTAGTGTCCACAATGATTTTATATTTAGCTAACTACTCTGACACTTGAATAAAGTTCATTCATTCATTCATTCCCCTGATTTCATGTGCTATTTTCTCGGCAATCTACATGTAGCTGTGTGACACAGTCCTTAAGGAACAAAGCAATTTTGACGAATTGACTAAAATGTTGCTGTCCTGTGGGACCAAGAAAATACATGTGATGTTTTTGCTCTTGGTGTCTGGCACGTAACCACTAACACGGTTACGTTTCGCCTGACAACCACCCACTTATACATTTGAAGATACAAAATTGCATGGTAATCCTTGAACAGCATTTTCTGATTGATGAAGGGGCGTGTTTCCTGATTACAGCTCTATGAATACACCACAAAGTTTTCAATAGCTTATTTCATCTGAGAAATACGAATTATAATTGATGCAAAACATTTGTTAGCGATTGGAAAGAACTCAGCGGCGCAAAAACTCGTTTATGAAGACGGCTCGTGTCTTGCCAAGCATGAACTTGTGTTCCTAAACTCTATGGTTCTGAACACTTGAAACTGTTTCATAAACGTGGGATAAAAACAAATCACGACTGTAGTCTGCGATATATTGATAAAGTGGCAGTTAACAAGTCTGAGCATGAGCATTCCTGGCTCTACTTGCTACTGTGTATTGTCGTAGACGTTGATGATAAACTCAATTGACTATTGCAAGAAAGTGAGTCGACCTGCAGGAATGATAGCAGTTATAACCAGGAAAGCGGTGAGATCCAGCACAGAAACTTTAAAAGTACCATGATGGACAGGATTTTGTGAACATCATCGTCATCATCTTTACGTCATAGACGCTACAGACTCATGTGTCATCATCGTCGTCGTTCTCGTCGTCCTCTTCATCGTCGTCGTCGGCATCGTCCTCGTCATCATCATCGTTATCGTCGTCGTCGTACTCGTCCTCGTCATCATCATCGTCATCATCATCATCATTATCGAGAGTGACGACTGTAACACCCTCCGTAATTGGAGTTCAAGTGCTGTTTAAGCCTCAAAGTTTTTATGCTTTCTTTCCTCAAGAGCTCAAGTTGTGTATATAACTTTGATGATCCACCATGTAATTATAACAGTGACTCACAGTTCAGTCATAAGAGGGACATTTCATGCATTCACGTTCAACTTTGGTTTCAATCGCTTAAAACAAAACACTAAAATGTGTAAAAGATGATTTAATATTTTTATTGATCTCTAAAATCTCAATTTAAGAACAGAAAATACAAAAACACGATTCATGCTAGTTAGTATAACCATCAGTTGTCCTTCTTCTGAATTATACAACACAAAAGGTAATAAAATAAACACTAAAAAAGAAAACTGGTAACTTGTTTGCTTCAGTAAAGAAGCTTTCAACATTTACAGAAAGTTCTGTTCTAATTTTGTTTCACTTCGTTGCGTTGCTTTACTGTTAGGAAGTCTCAAAACCGTTATATGCATCACATGTTCAGGTTACTCCAGGACATGTCATACGGTCTGCAATGAAAATCAGGGGACCAAAGTCATTAGCAAATAACCGTCAATTGGAAAGATCCAGGTATGTGGCGGCATAAGAGTCGCTTTCCGTAAATAAGTATCCCTGAAATCCTATTCTAAAGGTCTTCCCGTTGTTTTTCCCAACATTGCTACCACTAATGACCAGAAAACGTTTACAGAAGTGAACGTGAGTCACTTCGCACATTCAAAAGTTGAGTCGCGAAGACCTCACTTGACTCAATCTAGGACGCACGCTTCAGAAATCTTAGCATGCTTAGTCGTAAACTATTGCTTGTGGAATGCAGTTTATGAGGAGAGAAGGGAAGAAAGAAAGCAAGAAGGAAGGAGGGAGGGAAGGAAGGAAGGAGGGAGGAGGGAAGCGAGGGAGGGAAGGAAGGAAGGAGGGAGGAAAGAGGGAGGGAAGGAGGGAAGGAGGGAAGGAGGGAAGAAGGAAGGAGGGAGGAAGGGAAGGAAGGAGGGAGGGAGGGTGGGAGGGAGGGAAGGAAGGAGGGAGGGAGGAAGGGAGGGAGGAAGGGAAGGAGGAAGGGAGGGAGGAAGGGGGAAGGAGGCAAGGAAGGGAGGGAAGGAAGGAAGGAAGGAGGGAGGGAGGGAAGGAAGGAAGGAAGAAAGGAAGGAGGGAGGAAGGAAGGAAGAGAGAAAGGGAGGAAGGAAGGAAGGAAGGAAGGGAGGGGGAGGGGGAGGGAAGAAGGGAAGGAAGAAAGGGAGGAAGGGAGGGAGGAAGGGGGAAGGAGGCAAGGAAGGAAGGAGGGAAGGAAGGAAGAGAGGGAGGAAGGAGGGAGGGAGGGAAGGAAGGAAGAAAGGAAGGAGGGAGGAAGGAAGGAAGAGAGGAAGGGAGGAAGGAAGGAAGGAAGGAAGGAAGGGAGGGAGGGAGGGGAGGGAAGAAGGAAGGAAGAAAGGGAGGAAGGAGGGAGGGAGGAAGGGGGAAGGAGGCAAGGAAGGAAGGAAGAGAGGGAGGAAGGAGGGAGGGAGGAACGAAGGGTGGGAGGGAGGGAAGGAAGGAGGGAGGGAGGAAGGGAGGGAGGAAGGGGGAAGGAGGCAAGGAAGGAAGGAGGGAAGGAAGGAAGGAAGAGAGGGAGGAAGGAGGGAGGAAGGAAGGTGGGAGGGAGGAAGGAAGGAGGGAGGTAGGAAGGGAGGGAGGAAGGGGAAGGAGGCAAGGAATGAAGGAGGGAAGGAAGGAAGGAAGAGAGGGAGGAAGGAAGGGTGGGAGGGAGGGAAGGAAGGAGGGAGGGAAGGAAGGAGAGATGGAGGAAGGGAGGGAGGAAGGGGAAGGAGGCAAGGAAGGAAGGAGGGAAGGAAGGAAGGAAGAGAGGGAGGAAGGAGGGAAGGAAGGAAGAAAGGAAGGAGGGAGGAGGGAAGGAAGAGAGGAAGGGAGGAAGGAAGGAAGGGAGGGAAACAAACACAAAAAGGAAGAAAATGAATAGCTATCGTGGACATAACTTGCGCTGATACCACCCCCAAATATCCTAAAGCCAGCAATATGGACATAAGAGAACAAGAAGAAAAGTACGCCTACGTTGATGTTCCTTGCTAAGTTTACTTTGCTACAATGCAACGATTATGGACATTAAAGGCAATCTCCCCGCCCTCTTATTACTGCAAAAATCTAATAGACTAAAGTAAGTCGCTGTTGGAAAAGAATGCCGAGGGCCCAGGAGTTGTACTCACCGTTCAGTTGTGGATGGTCTTCCCCGGGCTCCTCTGTAGTCGTGAGTGTACTCGGTCTGCCAGTTAAGAGCAGGGGTCTGAGCTGAAAACCAAAACCAAAATAAAATTAAAAAGGAATAAATACTCCTTTACTAAGCCGATTTTCATTAACTAATTATTGGAGAATAAAATAGAAGGAACGATTGGCTTGACATTTGAGAACCCTTTATACCCCTTATGAAGGACAAGGAGATCCTGTAAGAGAAAACTATTTTGTTTGCCCCGAGTAACGAACCGGCAATAAGATTACTGGGTAATAACTACGATATTAGCCGCACGAGTTTCCGTCGTCGAACGTAGTCACTTTTTAATTGTCGAAGTGCGGGCACCGACACGCTAAATAGGAACAGGAAGTAATGAGATGATTTAATAATCCCAGCCAAAAAGCATTGCCGTAACTCAAATCTACTCTATTCGGCTCAATCGCCTCCATGGCTGGAGGAGAATGATGCTGAACTAAACTGCTTATATGTTTGTTAACTCGATACCTTTTGAGTTCGGTCTGAAGCGATCTGTTTTCCATGCGGTTTTTGGTTTGTAGTTCGGTAATTCTGAGGTAGAAAAACAACATCATTAGTAAAAGCAGGCTTACAGCTTTTCTTTGAGATAGCTTTTCTTTGGAAGCCATTAGTGGCGAGGAGCGTTGCGTGACGAGACAAAGAACGGCTGCGTAGGAGACTAATATATAACACGAAAGATGACTCGGATCAGACTTTCTTCCTTTGCACACCTGACAAGCACCTGGTCATGTTTCTGAACTCCCTTTCCCTTAAAGCTCAGTGTAGTTAAGTGGAAACGCGAAAACGCGCGAAGCCGCGCGAGGTTTGCGTTCACTAAGGTTTGTCGCTGACTCATCTTGTGTACAGCAGGTTACAACTGGACTAACGAGAACCTCACTTCCTCTTGGGGAGGGGAAGAGAAGGAAGAAAAGATGGTACAGTCGTCTATCCCCTCTTTATATAGCCTGCCAATACGCTCCTTATTCTGGTATTGGGCGCAGCAAGAACGTGGGGAGAAACAATTGGTGAGCCGAGCCAAACCTTGGGAGGGAGGAGCAGTCCTTCAGGTCTCGCTCGGCGCGCCAACGTGTTTCGCCTTGCAGCTCGCTGCGCTTACCCAATTCTCCACTAAGTTGCTCGTTCACAGGTTATTACTTATACCCTTGCTAGTCTCGTATTCCTCACAAGGATATTAGAGCGGACGAAATACGGGAGAGCATGACAGCCAAACTGCCAGCCGCCGGCTTTTTCTCTTTTCACTTTAAAAAAAAAAATAGATGCTGTGTCTTCAAGGTTTCAGGGACACTTTTAAAGTAGCTTATAGCCAAGCAAACTTACCTAGCGGTCTGGCGTTAAAGACTGAATTGTAGGTTGTTGTAAAGAAGCGGCTTTTGTTGTGCTGTAGAATGTTGGGTGCTGACTGTGATTCACGGATGGGCGGGAGATTCAAGGCCGGATTGTTCTTCCACACCAAGTACGTCTGCGAAAACGAAAATGCAAAGCTTTTGTTACATGGCTGTTAGTATTCACAAAGCGTCTCTGTGTAGTTACACTTCCTAAATTCGCTTCTCACACCAGTTTTTGCGATTAGACGTTTGATAAGCGTGAAAGAAAGGAAAAATATACGCCGCAAGATTCAAGGGTAATAAGTTCCATTACCGACAGATTACATTAACATCCGCAAATAAGCCAGGAACTAGGATACAAGTTCAGTTTGCGAGCACTGAGTGAGAATGACTCTTGCTTTCCTAAATTCCGGATTGCGATGGCACGCTATGCAAGACTGAAAATCCAGTCATGCAACATAGGGGAACTGAAGAGGAATAAACTGTCCGAAACGAAACTTTCCGTAACTACACTACACTACACTACACTACACTACACTACACTACACTACACTACACTACACTACACTACACTACAGTGTTGTAACTATACTACATTGGCCTGGAGCAAGTCAGCCTGCGTGGATTGCGCTATAGACAAGAAGAGAAAAACGCGCGGGGAAGAGCGCAGAACACCAAGTGGGGGAGGGGTGAGTGAGTGAGATTCCTCCCACCCCTCCCCTTTCGTTTCGCACGCCATATTGCGTCCTTCCTTCTTCTTTCTATTGCCTGCCATATGGGAGCTTAGTAGTGGAGGTCAAGAGAAGAAAGGCGGAATAATGCGATAGGAATAAATCCTAAAAGTGTGGTTACCACGGACACGGCAGTTTTAACGCTGAATGTGACTGCTTTATATGTCAAATGGCTTAATGATGATTGATGATCATAATGAATATGTTTATCTCCCAAGAGACAGAGAAACTTACCGTAACCGGAAAGATGGACATGACGCCAAAAATTGACTTGTGTTAACTGCGCGCCATTTACCTTGATACAGGAGCTTCACTGTTCACGAAGTGACTATTGCGACTCCTCTAAAGACCAGTTTGGAGGGGAATACTTTCATTTCAGGTTTGCAACGCCAATTTCTACGGTTCAAGGTATTTCAATGTCACCCAATTTTGTACGAAGGACCGTGTCTGAAGCACCATAAATGATGTTCTCTGACAAATACGACATCTCTACACTAGAACTTTTTTCAGTCTTCGCCTGGAAATACGCCTGGTGAAATACGAGTCCCCTAAAAACGACTGCGTGGGAGGCTACAGACGATAAAACTTTCCCGAGGTAATTTACTTAGGGAAAAATCGGTCACACTTGCAAATTTGAGTTTCCCTAGAGAAACTGTCAACAAGTCAAGTTTCCCCAGGACAAAACTCTGTAGTGTGACCACAGCTAATATTTGTTGAATCACTGAGTGGAAAATCAGTAGAATCACTTTACCGCGAGCAAATCTAAACTTTCGTTCAAACCAGCGCAATTCAACCATGGCTCTGATGAAACATGAAACATGCTTTCACTTGTCGCTTTCTCAGCTTCTGTCGGTTCATTTATACGTAATCAAAGACAGTATACAGTAATTGCGAACAGTTACCACAACCAGTTGAAATTTTCATCCCGAGAATTACTTGTTTATAATTTCGCTCACTTTGCCTTGCTGTTTGCTTTTGTTACCAAATACTTTAGAATTTTATCACAAAGCTCAGATAGACATGGAAGTGCAAATTGCTGTTCGGCTTTCAACTAATAAGCTCAAAAACTACTTAGCGCTGTTACTTAAATTGTCCATTACAATGAATGAACTGGCTCCAAGAGCCCTTTGATTGTTTTTATTAGCATTCGGTTTTCGGCCAAAGTACAAGCGGTTTTTCGGATCTGGTATGCCGTATCCGACGTGACTTTTGATTTTTCCTATTTTGTTTTCGTTTCTTTACGGACGACACCAGTACCGTTTACATCAGTACCGATGGCAGCAATTCACAAGGCCAGCAGGATAAGCTAGGGAACATCTAGCTACTACTATGTCACATTATCACCCTCCCCCCCCCCCCCGGTCCCCAAGCAAAAACCTATCTACGGGCCTGGTGATTCACAAATGGCATCCAAAATGTAACATACTTTAGTACTTTTGTATCAGGACGATCAAGGTTTCGGAAATTCGAGTCTGTAAAGTTTCGTTTTGTATTCGGTTTTAATCCAAATTCACGGTTTTTCGGTTTTGGGTGCTTCTTTGAGCGGTTTTTCGGTTTCTGGTAGACCCCAGTGTGCCCCTCAAGGATCTATTCTAAGTCACTGGGATTACCTTTGTAACATACTTAGAGGAATCTAGTAAGGAGGTTGTTTACATAGACACAAGACCGACATGGATGGATTACCTTATCTGGGTATTGATAGGGGTCGATCAAGGCAGCATGTGGGTTGTTCTTTCGATGTACCGAGGAGGGCTGTACATTGTGACGACAGTAAGTCAGCTGAGGTGTTCTGAAAGTTGACATGTAATGGCTGGATTCAAAAGGCCAACCGGACGGGAGGTGCTCGGCGGTTCGCATCCTGGATAAAGACGGAACAATCTGTTAACGAGTTCTAATTCAGCAGTTCTGACAGTTTAAAGTCGCTCTAGATATCCGTTATTTCTCAACTAAAAAACTGGAAGGAAATTAAAGAGTTAACGTAACTGAGTGTTCCTGTGCCTAAATCAATTGATCTTCCTGTGTTCGTGGAGGCTTAGATGCCACGTCTCTTCTTCCCAATCGAGAAACTATCCACTCAATAACTTATTTGTACCTCGAATAAAAATAAGCGTCAAATTACGGCAATTTAAACCAGCCAGAGGAACATAAAAAAGGTTTAACAAAAGCCTCTATTTCACATTTTTTTTTGGTTGTTTTCAGATTTTCCGATAACTGCCCTGTTCGTAAGTTTCAGATTTTATTTACTAGTATTAATGCGGTCCATGTCGAAAACTACAATTCGACTCAGTCCTTAACAAATCCACTGCAATGTCAGCAGGACAGCTGAAGAGATCTGGAGAGTCGGTGGAGGCCTGTAGTTTTATTTTGAAACACACATTAATCGTTGTTATCGCTGCGAGTTGCAATTAATTATTAAGCTTAAAGAATTGACTTGAGGCCCCGGCTAAGGCCATCTGCCAAAATCGAAACCTTTAAGCTTATTAAAATGGAAATCGCTGACCCTGTCAAGAATATATGAGCACGATGGAAAACACGACGTTCGTCACGTTTCAGTGAATGGATTATAATTATTTCCAACTCTGCGTTACCTTTGTGGGTAAGCTGGCGTACAAGTGGCCCCTACATAATCTCTAGCATAAGTAGTCCAAGGAAACTGCTTCTTTCTTGCTCCAGACGCTGAAATGTAAATTAACAAACAATCAATACAATTAGATGGATCAATTTACATAAGCTTACTACCAGCAACACAACACTCTCGTGTTTGGCGATCGAGTACTAATGTATCTTGGTAAGCGAAGTTTTCGAAATTAGCCACAAACCTGTGTTTGGAGTGTCGGGCTCTGTTCCCCAAGGTGGATTTTTCACGTTGCTTTTCACGGGAGAAGTTATTTCTCTCTCTTCTGGCATATCGATTGTTGAATGTTGTTCTTCACTTGACGAGGAACTGGAATTCGATGATGGCACAGCTGCCTCAACTTCCCGCCGTTGAACTTAAGTTGATAAGTACGCAATATGCACTGAAGAAGTCGTATTTGGATTGCTTGACTTCGTCATTCACAAACGAGATATGCGCTGAACCAAGTTCTTCACAATATCGCTGTCTTTTTCAGCTGCGAACTTGACTCCCGGGGCTCTTAAGACTGTAATTTATTCTTTTTGTCCATATTAAACACGAATAATGCCTCTCATTGGACATTGGTTGCTAGGCGACTGTTCTTTTGTCGGGTGTCACGCGAACGCAGCATGATGCAAGGCGTTCAGCCTGCGTAGCAAGCGCAGACATAGTAAACTGTCTAGACTGCGAGCAGTCCCTCTTTGGCCGCTTTGTTTGTCGAAAGTGAGGCTAAAACCTGGCGCGAGAAAAAAATGGCCACGGACCTCGCGAAATGTGGACGCAACGGGGAGCGCCGGTTTTTTTTTTTTAGCCTTACGCTCGACGAACTAAGAGGCGACAGAGGGACTGCTTATGCTCGTAGTTTATAGCAAGCGTTTCCGTGTGGTTTTTGAGCGCGCAAAAAGCCGATTCCGATTTTGGATGTGCGCGAAATGGGGCTATAGCAAAAGAAAGTACGCTCATCCAAAATTCTAGACTACGAACAGTCCCTCTTTCTCCACTTAGTTCGTCGAGCGTGAGGCTAAAACAAAACCAGTGCGAGAAAAAATTGGCGCACGAAATTTGGACGCGAGCTGACGGCGAGAGGAGGAGCACGCTACCCCTTGCGTCCAGATTTCGCGCGGCCCGTGGCCATTTTTTCTCGCGCCGGTTTCTAGCCTCACGCTCGACGAACTAAGCGGCGAAAGAGGGACTGCTTGTAGTCTCCCAAAATTCGAAATCGGCTTTTTAGCGCTCAAAAACCACACGAAAACGCTTGCTATGCAGGCCACAGGGCGTTTAGAAAATATAATTTAGTTCCTTTGAATTCCAAAGGTAATTAAGAAGAGATAAATAAAGAAATAAAATATAGTGTAAAGTAATCAGCAAAAAGAAAAAAAACAACGACAACTTATTCTTAGTGGTATTGTCAGTGCTTCGTCGCTAATACACGATATCGTGCGCATTTATTTTCTGCCAGTATGGGGAATGGAGAGGCTACACCATGTGGGCGATGCTCGGACCACCCGAAAGGCAAACCTCAAGCTCTTAGTATGTCAAATGGTAGCGAAATAATCGTTTTAACTTGCTTAAATAAACCTTGAACTTGGTATCTGAAGCGAGGCGAACACTATGAGCAGAAATTACAACACAAAAAGGAGATCAGTGACAATGAATATATGAAAATCATATATTTGAACTGCGGGCTAGAGAATGAATATTTGAATGATCATCGCAGTTGTGAACACTACTTAAGCAGTAGTGAATATAAAGCCTGAAAAAAAAAAAAAAAATCAGGCTCACGTACGGGGTTTGAACCTACGACCTCTGCGATACCGGTGCAGTGCTCTACCAACTGAGCTAACAAGCCAACTGGGAGCTAGTCATTTTCTTAGTTCAGCTCAGACCAGCTCCCAGTTGGCTCGTTAGCTCAATTTGTAGAGCACTGCACCGGTATCGCAGAGGTCGTGGGTTCAAATCCCGTACAAGCCTGAATTTTTTTCAGGCTTTATTTTCACTACTGCTTAAGTAGGGTTCATAACTGCGATGATCATTCACATAATCTTTCTCTAACCTAGCCTCCCACGCAGTCGTTTTTAGGGGACTCGCATTTCACCTCCTCCCCACTAACGCCTGCTTACCCGAAGCCAACATTCCTTTCCCGCCGCTTAGCCAATCAACTTTTTCCTACTAAATTCTGGAAGGTTGACCTTGACCTAAGGACGCTTTTTACGGAGTTGCGGAGACAGAGCTTGAGCGAGCTCTGATCACCGTATGCTCTACGTTCAAAATTTCCTGTTTAAATGTTTACTACAGTCAACTGACTTGAATTTAAGAATTTGTGAGAGGAAATAGCGATAATATTTTCGTCAATATGCCGATTAGTTATCAAGCAAGCTTCGCCTTCGATCTTCGATATCCTCACCACTGGTTATGTTGTAGCTGTTGTGTCACCTCTCGTAAATTTGATGAAGGGCCAAATCAGTTATTTAAGAAGCATTGGCGTATCTTCGGTTAGTCTGAGTGATTTGGAGGAAGGAAACTTTGCCATCGGTAGACCATAGCGCGCAGTGCATCGAGCGATCTTCTAAATACTAAACTACATAATTTTACCGTCCGCTTCTCTTGAACTGAAGAAAAAAAGTACGAATTGGCGCAGTCTATGCCATTGGTGTTTGATAACTTCTGACCGCTTCTCCAGGACGTTTTGGGGTGGCTGTGTGGGCGAATTTCATGTGATTTAATGCAAGACCAAGAGAGATCGAGCTTTCTTGTTGTACCATGTGTGATTTTCACGTCGGTTTACTCTATGTTTGATCGCCTGATAAATGCTTCAGATTTCTAACTTGGTCGCGTCTAAATTCTCATTTGCTTTTTCAGATTTTGAAAATCCCTCGTAAACACAAATCGGCTCCAGCGCGCGCGAGAGAGATCACGCATAAGGATTAATTTTATTTGTCATCGCTTGACAGTTGCTCCATCGTGATTGGCTAGGATGCCCGCAAGTCAAACAATGGGAAAGGAAGGTTGGCTTCGGGTAAGCAGGCGTTTGTGGGGAGGAGGTGAAATACGAGTCCCCTGAAAACGGCTGCGTGGGAGGCTATGTCCAACCCACAGTTCAAATATATGATTTTCATATATTCATTCTCACATATTCATCACTCGCGGGTATATTACGAACGAACTAAATGACCAGCTCCCAGATGGCTCGTTAGCTCAGTTGGTAGAGCACTGCACCGATATCGCAGAGTTCGTGGGTTCAAATACCGTACAAGCTTGAATTTTTTTCAGGCTTTATTTTCACTCTTAGGTAGTGTTCATAACTGCAATGATCATTGACATGTTCATTTAATTTACAAAAGGGGATGTCGATGCTCCTTTGTTTTCTCGTTTTTCATCGCCAGTATTAAATGTAAGCAATGTCGTTGCGACTTTATGCCTGTGAAATGAGTACCATTTAGCTTACATTTTGAAGGGTGAGGAGTTAAACTCAGGGCGCAGACACCCTCCAAGAGATTATTCAGGTTGAGCACGATTGTAAGAAAAAGCAAACGTATTCATGATCACATGCCTTGTGGCCGGATGTGTAACCTGTCAAAACATTGCGCCATACACGAAAGCTGGAAAATCGAGATGAAATATTGGGCAAGTTGGAAAATCAGGAATCCGGAATTTCCACGGAATTCCGGCGGAATTCCGGCGGAATTTTCTGGACTGTTTTTTTTTTTACTCAAAGTGATTGAAGATACTCCGAATATACTCCGAAGATTTTCCGATGACTGTACGAACTCGGAATATACTCCGAAGATCATCTGGAGATTGCCGAAGTCAGCCGAAGATCCCTGAAGAGCAATTATTGAACCGCTGAAGAGAGATGGTGGACATATTCGGACACTCCCAAAGGTTTTCCGAAGATTGCACGAGCTCCGAATATACGGCGAAGATCAGCCGAGGATAGCTGAAATCAGCTGAAGTTCCCTGAAGGACTACTGGACCACCGAAGAGGGATGCCAGACATGTCAGACATGCCAGAGACTTGTGAAGAATACTGGAATTTTTAAAAAGATTTTGCGTTGTCAAATATTTGAGTAGACGGGTCTATTTTCTTATGAATATTTCTATTTAAGTTGCACGGAATTTTTGACAGTGAGTTTCTCTTTAATAGAAAAAAAAAATACAGCAGGAAGGGAAAAAATATCCTGCCCACTAGGTTGCTAGAAAAAAAAAATCTTGCTGACCAGAAATCACCTACTCGCCCCCTCAAGAGTTAAATGGTCGGCCCCTAACATGATTGATTTACACACGTGTACTGCACACTACAGTCGTGATTCACGACGTGTCGAACGAACAGGAACCTTTTGTCGCCCCGTTTTCATTCCAAATTTTAATTTTGGCCAGTCATCACTACTTAGGGTTCACCTTGGCAGAAAGGATTACTGACTTAGGTGAACTTTAGCCGCTCTTGACCGCTATTGAGAAAAAGTTAGAGAAACAACTGCACTTCGCAACCGACCATGTGCGGCATCCCTCTTCGGCTGACTTCGACAATCGCCGGATGATCTTCGGATTATATTCGGAATATCTTCATTGGCTGATCAATCATTTTGAGTAAAACAATCAGACTTCACAAAATTCGGGATTCCGGGTTCTGGTTACGGAGATCTCAGTTCCAATGCCGGTCTTCATGTTAACCTTTATTCTGACGTATGATTTGCTGTTTATTACGCCGTATATTCGGAGTTCGTGCAATCTTCGGAAAATCTTCGGGAGTGTCCGACTATGTCCGCCATCACTCTTCAGCGGTTCAATTGCTCTTCAGGGATCTTCGGCAATCCCCGGATGATCTTCGGAGTATATTCCGAGTTCGTACAGTCATCGGAAAATCTTCGGGTATATTCGGAGTATCTTCAATCACTTTGAGTAAAAAAAAAAACAGTCCAGAAAATTCCGCCGGAATTCCGCCGGAATTCCGTGGAAATTCCGGATTCCTGATTTTCCAACTTGCCTGAAATATTGCGAGATTTGCGAGATCACGTGCTGGTGCTGTAGGAGGTTTCACTCACTCTGCATTTTGCCGTTATATCTCCAGACGTAGGTGTTTAAAGCGAGTGAGGGGCTCTCTTCACCCTTCAGAATCAGCATCTTAATTTTGGATTGAAGCTCGATACAGATACATCTTGACCATCGTAGGGGAACAAGGTGAGTTAAAGCTTACTTGATCACAGCGAAGTCTGCTTCACCCGTGGACTGAACTAAGCCGACCTCCCACCACTTTACAGCTAAAAAGTTTTTGTCAGTGACCAGTGCCGGCCGTTTTGTTTTTTGTCGGACGGACTGGCTTCAGTGTAAAACCATTTTGTGACCTCACAGTAGGTTTTTTTTTTCCAATATGTTTTTCTATGACTTTTAGCTCAATGCCTAATGCTGCCGTTCCGGTTACTGATGACTTCGCGATATCCCCTTTGTGAGATAGGTTTACAGTGAAGCACATGCTTTAACCGCAAATCGGCCACAGTCGCTCTTTGCGCTAGAAACGATATAAGTCAGGCATAGTCGAAGAAAATTCGGAATATCCTGCCGGGATGTTTGAAAGTGCTGTTTTTCATTTTGATTTTCTTCATCACTTTTGTACCTTCGACAATACTCTTAAACATTTTTTCAATATTGATCAACTGGAGGAACTTTCTTTGACTTCCAACGCCATTGAAATACACTAGCTAACGAAAGCTTGTTGAAAGCCTCTTGGATATTCGAAAAAATAGGATACACTCAAAGTGGAGATGGATAATCCGAAATCTCTAGTGCCAGCTCCATTCTGGTTGATTCATCCGGTTGCGAGTAAGTAACATTTTGATGCTTCCTCTAACCGATATGCCCAAGCTTGACCTTTGGCAAAGATCGCAAGCTCAATTAAGTGATGGCTTCCGACAAGAGATATGTTACTTGCACACAGAAAATAAAATAATAGACGAGGCGAGAACTATTTGCTTTAATAAAAGCAGCACGTACTGAAATATGTTCATTGCCGAAAATGAAATCATTTGTAGTCTTAGATCAAAGATATTTATTCATTTTTACCTTTTACCTGTAAATCAAACTCTTACCTCTCTAATAGTTAGCAGATGACCTTTTAACGGGAAATACTAAACATTCCGGTCAACTCAAAATTTTGGAGATGTAAATATGAACGGAAAAAATTTGACAGCAGAAACCAGAAAGAAATCCATGAACCGGAAGTGTGACCCTCCTCTCTCTTTTAACTTTTCCTCTTTTCCTTTTTATGCAGATAATTATTGAAGCGAGGGCTTACCAAACTATAACTGGGTGTGTGTGCGTGGGGGGGGGTGGGACATTCTCTTAACGGGGGTGGGACATTCTCTTAACGGGAGTGGGGGCGTGGAGACTTCCATTAGCCCCTCTGTAACTCCTTTTAACTTTCCCCCTCCCCCACGAGCTAACTGACGATAATTCCCCCCTCCCCCAACAGTCACAGACACGACATAAATAATGACAACTTTTTAATTACTTTCACCGCCTGTTTCATCGCTCCTCAGAAATTGCCGTGTCATGTGTTGGTAATTATTAAATCGGTGAGGGTTGTATTTTGATGCGCGTAGAAAACTCTGGACTGGGCTACATATCGACCCAGTCACGGACATTTAACTCTTTCTCGTCGCTAAGTCAAATTTTCAATCACATGATATTTTAGAAAAAAACACGAGTGTACTAGAGCAAAAAGCATAAGCGCAAAGCGGACCGTTTCCGATCGAGCGGACGAAACTGAATCGCCATGACCGTCTTTTCCCGATGGCAGTTTGTCATTGTTTTTCGCCGAAAAAGGAGGCCGCTATTTTGGCAGTGAAATGGCCCAAACGCCGTCTTTCGTTTTCACTATGGGTGGTTTCTTTAATAGCGTGCACAAAGGATATTTAATTGGGCGATATTGTCGGGTCGCTGTAGGCAGCGGGAAAGCCAGGCGACCTGAGGCAAGGCTTTTTTGCTGTGGTTTTCGAGAAGATGTTTTAGTATCAACACAGCCAAGAGCTGTATAAAAGCTGCAGGTGCGTAGGAAGTTGAAGACTGACTAAGTTCTTCCCGTTCTCGAATAACTTCCACCTCTGTCGCCAGAGAAACCTGGCCTTGTCTGGTTGCAAACCGCGGTGAAAGTGCGGCAAACTTTCCAAACGGTCTGCCAGAAAATTACGAGCGGCTTTTTAGCTTTATAAAATAAAATTCTGAGCCACCTACGACAGCCGGAGATGAACAGAATAAAACAATTAGTTACTAATTTATTTTGCAGTTCTGGATAATCCGACCAATGCTCGCAAATTGAACTGTTCGATTAGAAAAAAATCTTCCCATTAGATTTCACTTGCAAATTCTAGAAAATGTGGGAAAAGAAATTTCGGAATCAATAGCTATTAAAAGAAGACAGCTGAAGGGGAATAGAAGCAGCGTTTATATATATTTCCGCGGGCGCTACAAATTACTTTTCGTGAATAATTTATATTCATTGTTGCTCGCGCATGCTTTCAAAGCTACCAGAACTGAGAAAACGCGAAATTTAATGTAAAGCGGCTAAATATTCGCAATGCTTGATTCATGTGGCGATAAAAGCGATGCAATTGGGCGATCTTGGCATTAAATTGTAGATACCTCAATTTAAAAAGGTGAGTATAAAATCCTCAAATTTTTATTGTACAGATGAGAGAATGCTTTTAGCGAATTTCTCTCCCTCGAAGCTTGATGCAGGTCGTATTTGTGTGGAGGTAAGTGAGCTATGTGTGCAAACAGAAACGATTTTATTTGAAATGCTCCGTGTTTTGAAAATTTCAGCCCCGAACGAGCCGCATCAAGTATTTAAGAACCATTGGTTTATTATAATGTGTGATTAACCACTAGCAAACGGCTTCCATGTTCGACTGATTTCTTCTAAATTTTCTCGGTTTACATACGTGTCGAGAAACGTTCGAGAACGTTTAATCGTTTCTTCCGGAAACACCATAGAATGTGTTTATGGGAGAGAAAGATACATTTACTCTTTACATTCGTGGATACGCTTTTGGCAACTTTTACCGAATACATATTCCAGCAAGGGTTGAAATTTGATACCGACTAAACTGGATCTCGTCTTGTTCGTTCACCGTCGATGGTACAACGTTTGCGGGTTATTGTCGTCTTCGTAAGTCAAAATCAGCTGTTTGTTGTGACCGTTCTGCCAGAATTTACGTTGACACTCGCACATATTTTTCGTTCACTAGCAGATTCATATAATATAAGCTTAAATATTTTCGCCAAGGGATACTTCGTGATTCCCTGCAAACTCTTGTGTTCAGTACAAGCCTAAAATTATATTGATGGCATGAATTTAAGCTTATGTTTCCAGTTATACCGTATATAAAAGTTACAAGCTATTCCTCATTTCAACACGAAAATTAAGGCTTATAGAAGATCGTGACAAAATCAAGATTATAGTGTATGCTGTGATTTTTACTGTAATCCGAACTTTCTGACTGCATGTAAGTTGCAACTGATTTCACTTGAAACTCGCTATCTCAATATCAATTCACTGTCAACAAATGTTTTACACCCACGAAAATACTTTGTGGAGATAAGGGAAGCATGCACGTGTAACACTTTTTCGCTAAACTGATTTGTTAATCACAGCTTTGCGATTAGGAATACAGCATTCACGCTCATAATCTTTGTCGAATGTTTAATTTCTTGAAACGTCGAACGCAAATGCACTGAACTAATATGTTTCTCGAAAGGAGCCATTTGTTTTCTCTCACGAAATGTCATACAAGCGGCGCACAACAGAAGTTTCAAGATCTGGATTCATGTCATCTTACCGATGTAAACAAACGGATTTCAAACACGACTTCGTGTCTGTTAAAATTGCGCTGTTCTTATTATAACTCTTATTCAAGCGTGACATTGTTGAAATAGTTTTGACATATTTACCAGGCAAAAAGCATTTCTATTATTGTTTGTGCGTCTTCCCCGTATTGCTAGGTAAATAACTAAGAGTTATTGCACTCAAGAACCTCTTGTTCTTTTGGAACGTGACAGCGATGAAATCATGCAAATAAAGCAAGTACTTTGGTTGCGTTTTAATTGACTAAAATATATGCCTTCGGACGAATCGCCGACGCATGAACGGATTTATAAATTCACCTATTCTATTTATAACGCCCCCAGACAGTTTTCAACTGGCCATATTTATTGTTTAAAGCCACTATCATGCAGATATTCGCTTAGCGCCGCTGTTTATATTTAATATTTTATGCTGTAAAACAAAAGGTTGTTTGATCCCCCGGAAATTAGAATTAATTACCACACACCCCCTTCGACAGAGGGTTTTACTCCTGCTGGGAAGTGTAAACTCAGAATAAAGTCCCATTTTATATTACAATATTGTAATGGCAAAGCACCTGTGCAGTAATATAAATGAGTTTCATGCAGGTTATAATGCTCCAGGCATAGGACCTGTCTCATCTGATGTTTAATTTTCTACTGCTGGACTCTCCCAGTTATTTCAGAAAGTGAAAAAACAAAAACAAACAAACAAACAAACGAAGCAGTCCAGGTTTATTGCTTGCTTCTTGTTCTTGGTTTTTCTAGGTTTAATAATTGCTGTGTTTACATGTTAAAGTTACTCGGACATGTAAATCATTTCTTAAAATGTCTTTGGGAACCTCTTGACCCTAGCTGGAATTGTCTCCGTAGGGGACGTGTCAGATATGACATAACCCAAAACAACTTCCACAGGAGGGTTAAAGATGTTTTGTGACAAAATACAAATATGGCATCTTTTGAAAAATATTTGCAGCCATAACGTGAAAGAGCAAACTGTTTAATTTTGAGCCAGTTTGAATTACTTAAACTTACATCATTTAATTTGTTCTCTTGTTAAAACTGGGTGGTTATTTTAAGTTCAAACGAAGTTATCTTGAGTGGTGATTCTTCTTCTTAAAGTGTTCAGGACTACTTAATCATTAGTTGCAAGGAGAAAATTTCAATTAGTTATTAAATACTAGTTTTTCAAATCGTAGTCCTTGATAAAAATGTAAACAAACCAGCAAATTTACAAATAAAAAAATTGAACCCACCTTTAACCTTCTGAGCTATCTGATTTTGACAAGAGATATAACAATGTTTTTTATAAAATAGACAACTTTTTCATGTAAATGGTCACTAAATATTGCAAACATTTGAAATTTTTCAGTGTAACATAAAACTGCAGTGCATCTCTGCTGGTATAAAACACCTCTTATGTAAGACACTTCATCCATGAGGTTCTGGAGGCCAACAGATCCTCCGGAAGATGACAATCACCTGCCGCAACTTACCAGAATCCAGGCAACAGCCACTGTTGGCACAGCAAGTATCAGCGAAGGTTCTGACATGCATGTATGTATCTGAACCAAGGCAGCACATGATGTAAAGTCAATTCAACTTTTATTTGCATGCCTAGTAAGAGTGAATCAGTTAGGTGATAAATCAGTAAACTATAGTGAATTGATTAATCAATCACTAAAAAACAATCTTTTATTGAGAAGCTTTCAATCACATCACATGGTTTTTAGAAAGGTCCTTCTAAGATAAACAAAAATCAAACTTAGGACAATTAAACTATAAACAACAAAGAGAAATGTACCTCAAGTCAAAAATGCTATATATTGACTATAATAATTATTTATATAATCAATCAATCAGTCAGCCAGTCAATCAATCAATAAATCAATTAGTCAATCGCTTGATCAACCAATCAACCGCTTTCTTGATCATTTGCAAACAGCAGCATGATTCAGGCCTAAGTTAGTCAGGCAAGGAGACCTCAAGAAACCACCAGGTTTATCATTTTATTACACCCATTTTGAAATCTCTGGTGATCCTTGCAATCTGATTGGCTCTCAGCAGTGCAATTTATTCCCAAATTGCACCATTTTTTACTCTAAATTGCATCCTTTCTGTAACTCATCAAAATGAAAGTGAAATTATACTAGCCTATCAAATTTCATGGATAAACAAATATTGACAAAAAACTGTGTGATTTCAAAATGGGTGTAGTAAAGTGGTAATTGAACTTCGTGTCATGCAATTTTGGTCTGAAATCATACAAATTTGTGATTTCAAATCAAACTCTTGCTGTGCGCTCGTTCGATTTTGAAATCACCCATATGATTTCAGACCAAATTGCACTCCACTCAGTTCAATTACAATTATAAATCAATTTATCAAATAATAATCTTATTCATTAATATTATTATCCAAAAGTGTATAGTAAATAAAATCAATTTGCTTCTTATTTATTAAATAAATATTATCATTTAAAAGTGTATTAGTAAATAAAATCAATTTGCTACTTATTTATTAATATTATCATCTAAAAGTGTATAGTAAATAAAATCAATTTGCTTCTTATTAGTTAGCCATATTTTTTGGTCAGCAAAGAATTTAGGTTTAAGAGTTGTTTACTTGTGGTGGCGTTTTCCTTTTTTTCTGAAACCAGTAATAACATTAATACAAAATCTTAAACTCTTATACCGGTAATTTTATCAACAACTATGTGTGAATGCATACATGTATATGTAGAACTGCCCTTTACCTACACATAGCATTTTTGTACACCTTTATTGCTTTATGTATGCCTTCAGACATCTATTGTATGTTCATAGAAGAGTGTGCTGTTTTAAAATTTATACCATGCCATAAGAATACAGCTAATCAGAATGCAGGACAGCTGTTGTGTATTCGTCAGTATTTCACCAAACCTTCCCATCGTGCACTGCAATGATTGTATGGGGCTACGCATTTTCTATATGGCATGGCATAAAATTGCTATGCAAAACTTTCTCATAATGTACCATGAAATATCTGACTTGTCACTTGTGTTTTCTTTGCTGATACACACAAGCCTCAAAGAAAATACAAGTGACTCATGGGATATTGCCTAACTAGTGTATATCTCAGACTACCACTACTAAAGAAGGTTTAATGTTATGGACAGCTTCCACCCCTTCAGCTTCTAATGCCGAGCCATGGGGCGACTACAGAAACAATTTTCTGGAACCACACAATCCATGTTACCTTTAAAAATAGATTTACATCAAGGGAGCTGTTCTTATGGTGGATGGATGTTGATTGACCTTATCATCTGTGAAAAAAGATAGTGGTTAGCCAATTTTAATGGCAGAAATTTCAATTCAAAATTCTTTTAAGCTTGAATGATTACATGCATGTGCCTGAGTGAAAACTGATACTTGAAAAACACAAGAGTCAATTTTCATAGGTCTCTTTAGCACTAAAATCTGGTATTAAGTAGATTGGTGCCTTGTTGAACTAAGATAGGTATTTTGTTGAGTTCTGGCACCTGCCGCATTCCTGGGAAACCACAAGTACATTTCCTACATATAGCTATTTCATGCTACAAACCAGAGAAATGTGAACATCACTGATTTTATATTAAACTGTTTTATTTATTGTACAAAGTTTACATGTAAAATCTCATACTTAAAATTGGCAAATTTTATGCCGAAATAAGAAGCATTTAGCAACCATGTTAATAGGGGAAAATTCACTTGTATAATTCCAACAATCAAATTCATCATGACTACACTCATTTATCTCATGTTATCACGTAAAACTGAATTTGCATAAATACTTCATCTCACAAAATAGTTCTGAAGATAAAGCTATTTGCCGCTCAAATTGGAAATCTGATAAATAGAAATGTGAAGTTGACAGTCATGCAATTTTTATGCTTTTGACAAGTGTCAAGAATTTTCTTGGTTTCAAGTAAATGTATGCCTTGGAGGTCACAGCAGTTAGTCTAAATTGTATGGATGTATTTTTTACTTGAGTTCATGCCATAAACTGTGAGTGGTATATACAGTTGATTTTTGCTGCTTGTACAGTGAGGTGAATGTGAGTTCAAGTAGATCTAAAAACTATTCATCGGATTTTCTCATATAATTGTTGTTGCCATACAGCTTTCAAGTTTATTTCTGGTTCTTACAGTATTTGCCAACTGATCGAGGGCTACAAACTTGTGTTGGATTCATTTTTATTTTAGTTTAAGTTTGTTTTGATTTTGTCAACCTGCAAGGAAATTGAGATATTAGAGATACAAAACCTCAGGTTTTAGCACCTTTCCATACATTGTAAAGATCATTTTAGAACTAAGTTTTAAAATAGAAAACATTTTTGTCTATTTGACAAAAGAAATACGTTTCTGAGACTTGCCTCATATAGACAACGAGAATTGTTTGAATTTGCAGATACTATGTAGTTTAAGTTGTGTTTACTTAAAATGAGTACTCTAACATTTTTATTGTTTTGATGTAAACAGATGTATGTCCTCTCAAGACCGCCATTGTGTGCATTCTAATTGTCTGCCGGATGATTGAGCTCTTTGCTTGTTGCTATTTATACTATTCACCATATTCACTGTGTTAGTGTTGAAATCATGTGATAATTTCAAATACTGATAGTATGCCAGCAGAGCATAAACTAGTTTTCAAGTAATTATGTATCCCAGTATTATATTATACAAGTTTATTTATACATATATGTAAGCCATTCAGCCATTCATCAACACGTGCAGATATAAAATATTAATTCCAAGCACTGGACCTTATCATGCGATCAGCTGACACTCTTTACATAAGAGAAAGCTAAACTATAATAAATGATTTAAAATGTTAGGCAACACTATCATATTATTAACTATTTTGCTAAAACTTAATAATAATAATAATAATTAATAATTTAGAACTTATATAGCGCATTTTCCATGTGTATATGTTCAAATGCGCTTTACAAGCCGATGGAATGGTAACAGTATCATGAGTGACTATTTTTTCTAATATTGATTTTATGCAATCCTATCATAAGCGACCATTTATCCTTAATATTGATGAATGCTCTGGATGGAAACAGCAGTCAATTAAGATAATAAGATGGTTTTGCAAGTAAAGTTTGAGACTTCAAGACCTGTAAAATTTGACTAAAATTTTAGATGATGCCTTTCTGTTAAAAGACAATTAATGACCACCCCCTCCTTTTGTTTGAGCTGCCTCACTTTTAAGTACCAAAAAATGCTATGTAAATTCCTTTGTTCAAGCACAGTTTTTTTAAATCATTCCAGTGACTTTATTGCCATGTGATTCACAGGAGATGACCATAAATGATGAAGGATTTCTGAGTGCAGTCAGGGATGGCAGTTGTACCCATGTGTTGAACTTACTGGATAGTGGAGGAATTGACTTGGAGCAGCGAGACCAGGTCATTTAGCCACTTTACATTAAGCTTATTAGCGCAGAGAGGGATCATGGTGGAGGGTTTCAAATAGCACACAAATAATACATTGTATATAAGAATTAATGTTAGAACTGTTTTTAAATCATGATGAGAAGTAACAGTGTCTCAAATGTACCATCTTCATGAAATTTGTTTAGCTTGATGATAAACAATGTAAAAGTGGGTAAAACATTTTGTTTCCTGCATGCCAGACATCCCAACAGTGCAAAAGCACTTTGGTGCTTTCAATATGGGCATAAAGTTCTTCCTTATTGTTATTAGTATTGTGCTATTATTTTTTATCCTAACCTGCTTGAAACTGATCATCAATCAGGAGGGAAAGAGAAAAGAGACTTTCAAAGGTGGGGTGTGTGCTGATACAGTGTACATGTACCTTAATGATGAAGGTATTATAAAATTATTTAAAATAAATGAATATTTTCAAAATAACTGTCTGCCTTTTTAACTGCCAACAAGACAAATGTGCATAGTAGTATCTGCACCATGAAATTCTTATGTTCACTTTATAATGATAACCACCTCACTAAGTTTTATACTGCACTTATAAATCTTAGAATGGTCAGACACCCCTGATTATTGCGGCAGAAAAAGGCAACATAGAAATAGTCCATGAGCTGATTAAACGAAATGTCCAAGTAAATGTACAAGATGAGGTATGTATTTGTTGTCTATGAGCCTTGTCCTATGTTGTATATATATATATATATATATATATATATATATATATATATATATATATATATTTTAACAATTAGATTATGAGCTCGAGATTTCTATCGTGTGATAGCTGATGAGGGTGCAGCCCGAATCAGCTATCATGCATAGAAATTGACAGCAAATAATCTAATTGTTTTAGTATAAATAGATCTACTAGTTGTTCAAAACTGAAAAACTAAATTATCCAGATTCTCCTCATAGACACTTCGGAAATGCAAAGAAGTGGCCGCCATTTTGTTGACAACCGCTACTCTATCTATCACAGAATAGATAGCAAGCAGCGTAGCCAATCAGAGAATGGAATTCGTGATAGAACACTAGTAGATTTATATAATATATATATATATGACTAACAATCTAGACTACAAGCAGTCCCTCTTTCACTGCTTAGTTTGTTGAGAGTGAGGCTAAAACAAACGGGTACAAGAAAATAATTTCACACAGCCATTTTATTTTCTTGTGGCAGTTTTGTTTTAGACTCATGATCATGCTTGACAAACTAAGTGGCAAAAGAGGGACTGCTTGTAGTCTATTTGAACCCTTAACGTGACTGACTGGAGCACAGGTTTTTCCTTTTCAGCTGGCGACTGGTGATTTTTGCCACCTGTGAACAGCTCAGTCACTAGCAATTGTGCAGTAAAGAATCCTTCGTGTCAATAATTAAAATGAAAGGTTGCACCTTTGGCACTCCATTGGGAACTAACACACCCACTTCTAAATCTCCACCTGCTTTGCTCAAGTCAACTGCAACTTCATTTGAAATGGAAAACCCTGGCACCCCGAGCATCCAGTTTCTTCTTAAAATCTCACTATTTGATCAAGCAAACTGATCATGAGAATAAAGGAGATGACCAACAAACATGAAATGTTCTTCTATAATTTTAAGTAAATTCTCTCAACTAATATTGGAGAGATGTAAAGAGGACGATGATGAAAATATGCAAATTGATTTACAAGAACTTTCCAGTCCTGGAAAATGCTAGTACCCAGACTAAAATTCAAGTACTTTCCAGGATTTGCAGGATCCATAAAAATCCTGTATGCCATAATTTGCATGAATGATATTATTGTTGTATGTATACTGTCTTTAATTTTAGATAATGCTCTATCACAAATTTAACCAGCAAACCTTATATTAGTGTTGTTGATGGGATAAGATTTTCATGCAAACCGCAAATAAACTAGCTTTCTGTTTTGAGCACTGGCTGATATTTAACCATGATTGTTTTAGGATGGATGGACGGCTCTCATTGCTGCTTGCAAGGAAGGACATTATGAAGTTGTAAAAGAACTTCTGGAATGTGGAGCAAAAGTTCAACTCCCAGACTTGGTAAGCAATAAAGGTGATGATTGTTGTTGTTGTTGTTGTTATTATTATTATTATTATTATTATTATTATTATTATTATTATTATTATTATTATTAAACATTTCTTTAAGTTTAGGTTGTGATTCTGAGATGCCATTTAGCCATTAGAATGCATTTGAGGTTTGGCGCACATGGGTTGTATTGTGTTACAAAGGGTAGTATTGTATTTCTTTATGCACTCTAGTATTTTCTTTGAGAGCTATCTTTCTATCAGAGAATCTGACTTCACAAAATAATTTTACAATAAGGTCATGCAATTTTTTATTTATAGTTCAATGAGGTCTTGCAATTTTATATTTACCAGTATCATATATTCAACTAAGTTCCACCAAAACATCTTTTTGCAGAATCACAACTTTAGTTTGTCTTTTATATATTTCACTCTTCAAAACCTTTAAATTTGCCACATGTGGCTGTGCTGATGTGCTGTTGCCATGAAAACTTAATAGGTACTCCTACAGAGTACAATCTGGGATTCATTGTACTGCTCTTGGCCAATCAGAATTGAGTAATTATGTTGACTAAAACAATAACAATTTAAGAATTCTTGCTATATGTTCTACACAACACTGCTCACTTCTTAAATGGCTGTCACAATGTTTTCTTGGTTCTTATCTATAATATGCTACCTTAATGCCTGTGGATGGTAACGCAATAATGCCACAAGATGGTAGCATGTCCTTTGGTCTTCGTTTGTTGCTCTAATCAGCTTTTTATTCAGATTTTTCATTCTCTCTTTTTTTTCTTTTCTCAACTTTGTTCTCGTTTTAATCTCAACTTTATTTTCTTATCAATGTACTCTTTTTAGCAGTCTTCCATCTTTCCTTATTTCCTGGCCCATCTAGATTAGCTACATGCATGCTACCTGTGGGTCAGGTAATTTTGTATTGATTTAATAGCAAGTCAATAAAAAAATCAACAAAATCAAGAATCAACAATTTCTTTCTGACAGCCTTATTTTTTTAAAAATGCAAACCTGATGTCCACTATATTGCTAACAGGAAGTTATTGATTTCAGGGTGGCTGGTCTCCTTTGGTGTGGGCATCGTACAAAGGGCGTGCAAACATTGTTAGGGAGCTGCTGGATTATGGGGCTGACCCTAATGAGAGAGGACAAGTAAGATGATAAGAATTCATTTTGTGTTTATAACTACAATTTACTTTGAAAATCAAATTGAAAAAGACAAAAAAAATTGACCAAGAAATCATATCACAGGATTTTACTTCTACTTACATACTTGACTGCAAATAATCTTAAAATTTACAGTATAAATAGTTGTGTTTTTTGTATTGATTTATGGTACCCTCTTTGCCCTCCAAAGACTCCTGTCTTCAGATCAAATTAAGCTTACTGTCAAATTTAGATCTGATAAAACTACAGTTACAAAAATGTTGAGACATTCTCAATAAAAAACTCACTCTTCTCCTAAAACTCTACCTTCCAAGGCAGTTACTGTGGGACAGGCAAGACTCCCCTCCCCCTCCCCTTGACAGTTACTGTGGGACAGGCAAGACTCCCCTCCCCCCTCCCCCTTAATCAATGTTGTTGGGCCACATTTTCTGCATGGCCTCGCATTTTCTACGAACAGAAAATGTGCTCCAACAGCCTTAATAAGGGGAAGGGGAGGGGAACCTGTTTTCAGTCCCAATTAAGTGTACCGTCTCAAGTATTTTTGCAACTGGTTGTAGCTCTAGAGGGCACTACAGAGTGATGTCGGTAATTCAAGACATTTGAAATCTTGAGATGAAGGATTAAAAATGATAATCATAGTAGAGGTCACAGTCCCAAATCAAGGTCCTTTTACCAGGATGGAAGCTGAAGCGTTACGACCGAGATCGTTTATATAATTATGCTGAATTATGAGAGCTTTTACCAGTTCCGCTCCACTCGTCTTTTCAACTTTTGCCCCGCTTCTCTTCATTTCCAAAGTCTTTGGCTTGAGCTGAAAACTTCCCAAATTACAAAGGTGAAATTTTGTTACACTATAAGGGCTGTAACAGTAAGGGAAAGACTTAGCTTGCAAACATGCGACGTTTTCTACCAAGTTCAAAATGGCCGCCAAAGCTCTCGGGTCCCATATGAGTCACGTGTTACCCGTCTGTAAATGAACTACCCCTGGACCAGTGGGAAAAACGGAGCGTTTACCAATTGCACGAAAAAACCGGTTGGAATGGAACGCTCGCTATAGTACTGGCTTTTCCCGTCAAGCGCGCGAAAAGGGACCAGTCAAATGGTACTGAAATTTTCCAGTCATTTCGTTTGGAATGGAAAAAGAAGGAGTACATCTTTTCCGGAAACTTGCTGGTGGAATGAGCTGTACCATTTGAATTTCCAACCGGAATTTCTGGTTGTTGTTGACAAATGGTAAACGACCCCAGGGTCTTTCGAAAATTAGGTGCTGTTTTTGTAAATACCTTTTCTCAGAGAATAATATGTTTGCTGTTTGCAATTGTCAGACTGCTTCAGTGTTTTCAGAAAGCTGAAAATAACAAACACGGTGATAGAACTGTACGTTCTTTTAGTCTACTGAGATCTGGAATCATTTCACTAAACCTGTATTTCCAAAGATCCCTGGCATGGGCTACTGAATGGTGATATTTCACAAGATATAATCTGCAGGAAGTAAACGATTCGATGTCGAGGTTTGTGGGTAAGCCACATGCGACTGAGGAAGTGCTGTGGATTGTCTCGAAACCGTCGCAACTTCTTGGTGGAGTCTGTGAAATTCTGTGGTGGTGTTTAGATTCCTTGCCCGTCGGAAAAGTTGTAACTTACGACGAAAAAACCTTTTATTTTTAATACTTGCGGGTAACGAACCTGTAGCCTTAAGAAATGAGCTAAAATAATATTTGTCACACCGTTGCAAAGCAGCTTTCAACGGTTTCAAAATAAAAAAAAAATGTAACTATCTTTACTGTCGAATTTATTTTTTCGATATCCGGAAGTGTAACTTGCTGTTAG
This sequence comes from Pachyseris speciosa, assembly GCA_016490735.1. Lineage (NCBI taxonomy): Eukaryota > Metazoa > Cnidaria > Anthozoa > Scleractinia > Pachyseridae > Pachyseris > Pachyseris speciosa. The sequence goes on along the minus strand of JAEMWC010000020.1, from coordinate 261,202 downwards.
TTTCCGGACGAGGCTGTTGGATTTAAGAAAGAGAGGAACCGAAGCTCTGATTATTTTAAGGCTTTTGTTTAACAGGCCCAGGCGCTGTAAATTATTCATGTTGTTTTCACAAGATTTAATTAGCTTGGCGAAGAGACTAACCCGAGGTGGTAAATTATTTGTGATATAATTGGGAAATCTTCCAACAGACTGTGTCTTCGCAGCCAATTACTCACTCTCACTGGATGGCCGATTTAGGTTTTTTCATTCAATATATTGTTTAGTTAGGTTTGCGACACGTACTTGAAATCTCCAGACAACACTGTTCGTAGATGACCCATATAATTATTTTCCTGTAACTTAACATTCGACTTCGCATGAAAAGCTGAGTGAAACCGATCCAAGAGAACTTCCCTAAAACTTGTTAATTATGAATAACAGTTGAAGCTTAGAGAAACAGTTTTTTTAAATTTTATATACTCACCATGCACTGAAGGAAAGATGTCGCGTAAAAGCTCGTTGATGTTTTTTGTGTTTATTTACAAGGAACACATTTTGCCAACGGCAACACTTCGTGATTGCTTTATAAATTGTCATATAATGTCCATTAAAAGACGGAAAGCGAATTTCTTCCATTATAGCTTCCCGCAGATGCAAATGTTGTTTGGTTTTCTCAGACGTCGCGAATCCGGAGTGCGCCGATTGTTTTAACCACAGCAAGTCGAGTCGCACTCTCCTTTAACATCTCGCGAAAAGAGGATTAAAATGCTTGTTTTCCTGAGCTGCAGCGAGGTTCGTAATTAATTTTTCACTGCTAATTGTGCAGCTCTCAAACATGCGAAGAATATACGTCAGATGATAATTAAAAGTGTTGAAGCTGCTATGAGCTGTGAGCCAATTACCTACTCGAGTTTAGCTTAAGCATATAATATACAAATCTTCTGGCTCCGGCAGAAACCAACCAACCCCGGAAATCTCCAATCGGACTCTGAGTAAGATTTATTTAACTTTATTTAAGAGTTTAAACTAATAGGAGCTTCTTTATCTCAAAAAAGGTGAGATTGAATAAGTTTGGACGGCTTTATGCATTACAGCTTAGTTTCGCGCTATCTATCGAAAAGGTTTCCTAGTTCTTTACAAAGGCTTTGAACATCAGTTTCTTGTCGAACCGGGAGGCGTTCAGGTTTTGCTCTTCCAGTATAATCTCAGACCACAATTCAGACTTACAGAGGATATAACCTATGTGTACGGCATGTTTTGCGGTTAGCGTTCGCTGTATATCCTAAGTGTTGGTTCGTTTTTGCATATATTGAAAAAGTCATTAGCGCTTTCCACGGCAGGTGACTGAAGATGCCTGAGAAAGGATCGATCTATGAACAAATTTCAAATTGAGTTCTTTTTATTTCGTGTGGCTTTGTTAAATCAATTGGAATCAAGGGCTTCTGTCAGCTTGGCGGTATCCTTTTTAAGAACTGGGTAAAATGTAGCTCGACATGAAGTCCACGAAACGTAAGTAGTCAGTTATTGTGACGGCGAAGGTGGTTGATACACGAAAGTGATAAGTTGTTCTTGTTGTTATTGCCGGGCGCATACCGGAAAATTGTCACACGGTTATGCGCCGTTTTTGTAAGCGATTGCGACGGGAACGAAGTTGGCACCAAATGAAGTTCTAATTTTCAATTTCAGTTTGCTTTCTTGGAAATCAAATAAGTTTCGAAATGCCTTGAAAACTTTAGAATGGTTTGATCTTGCTGTGAGAATATTTGAATATGGTAAAAACTGAATTGGTCCAGTCTTTTTCGCTGGCAATTTGTGCCCAATATATATATGGTTGTTGTTTATAGTGTAATACAATGGGAGATTTCAAACACAAAATATTAAATGAATATCAAATATATGTAATTTTCAAATGATGTTTTGTATGTCGTTTCTCGCAATATTGGCCGTTTTCACACTAGAGACGAACAAATCGTCTGGACGGACAAATCGTCTCAGACGGACAAGTCGTCTTAATGTGAAAACGGGACGATCAAAAAATAAGACGAACAAACCGTCTGAATTTGTCCGTCTGTTTGTCCGTCTGTGAAGACGGTTTTTAGAAGACGATTTGTCCATCCAGACGAACAAGTCGACTAAAGTACGACCTAAATTCACATCAGATGAACAATAGCCGGACAAATCGTCAGACGATTTGTCCGTCCAGACGATTTGTTCGTCTCTAGTGTGAAAACGGCCATTCTATTAGGAAACTAAAGCTTATTTTATCCCCTGTCGGTAAAGTGTGAATGTTGAGCGGTAGTTTATTTTATTGAAAATATTATTTATCGATTCTTTGATTTTATTTTTGGCCTCTAATTAATGTATTTTTTGCTCTCTATAAAGCCGCAATTAAAAGTAAGGAGTAATTTCACTTTAAAGCGATTTTGCGTGAAACAAACAGTGTTTTATAGCCTTATACTATTCATATTAGCTATCACTTTCGATGTCTTGACAAGTGCCATTTCGTTTTCTCTAATATTTTTTATATTCTAGACGCGGAAATCAATTACTGTCGTCTTCTGATTTATATTTTTTGTTACATTAATTTTTAAGCCGAAACTGCATAATTTGCACCAACTATCTGCAATAAAAAAGTTACGAGAAACAAACATTAATTCTTCGAGAACACATGAATCAGATAATGTAACTGTACGTAAATAAATAAGAAGTCACGGCTGTCAGTTTTGAGATGAATAGGAATGTGGAAAAATGTTTCAGGTCAAGTTGAAAATTGCACTACAGCATACGAGGAACCTGGATAATTTTACTACAATTTTCTCGTTCGTGTAAAATTCGTTTATTCATGCTGGCATGCATTGCATTCAATTGAAGTCGCGTTTGATTTTTGTGAATTTGCTTATTACATAATGTGGTTTGTTCAGTCTGCTGATTTCGTTTTTTCTTGGCTAAGTTCAGAATTCGAGGCTAATGTTATTCAAGGTTCAAATCAACTTATGGCAGTTGAAATTTTAGAGAACCGATGGCTTGTAGTATGGGCCTGCGTGTGAACAGAGCCGGACGAAAGCATATGTGGAAGAAACCCAATCCCGAAATATAATATTTTTATGATTTTGAGTAAGTACTTAATCAGATTAAGTTTTGGTCCTATAAGATTTATTACACGCACAATTTTTCTTACATGTTAGTGAGAGGTGATTAAGTTATGTAGTTGAGCGATTTTTTACTATTACGCTTGAAAATAGTCAAGGCGCAGGTCGTTTATTTGTCAAATGTGGCATGGTAGAGCAAATGTGCACAGGTTTGTTTTGCTTGTCTCGCCCTTTCAAATCTTGTTAGGTAGATATTACATAATTCTCCCGGCCCTTATCGATCCTTCATGCATGTGATTTGCAGGCCGGGTTGATTGCTATGCGTGATTCTCTGCCTTACGATCATGCGTGATATATGGGTTATTGACCAAGCGTGAGGTCAAGATGGCGGGATATTGGCCAAGTTCTTTTTTGCGTGTTTATGGATCGAGACAAAGTCAAAAAAAGAACGAGGCCAATATCCCGCTATCTTGACCGAATAAGCTTGGTCAATAAAGGATTTATTATATGACTCAAAGGACGCTATTAAGACAGTAAAACGCGGAACGAACGGGCTATCCCGAGCGGTCAAGATGGCTCCATCTTGACCTCGCGGGTAGCCAATCACAGCAGGAGAATTGATTCATCTTGACCGCTGAAAGAGCCAGTCATATAATAATATGGCCGCGCGGTCTATGCAAAACACCAGGAAGAAAAAAACTCAAACTTAGCTAAGTACTAAGCTAATACTGAAGTACAGCTGCTATATCTGCACGTGGATGGATAAAATTAGTACCTTATTATTATTATTTTTTAAAAGCTACGAAATTCCAAAGTTCCTACGAATGTTCCACGCGTTATCGAAAGTAGCACGTTGTACTAACCTTTTTCTCGTTCGGGATGATGACAGTGGAAGTGGACCCGGGGTATTTAATCGAGCAAAATCACGAACCAAAATCCAATTGAACTCAATCGAGCGATTGGTGTTCGATTGCGTTCCGTAGTCGAACAAAAGCGAACATCTAATTTTCTGCGAGTTCGATTATCGAACCAATCGAACAAAATCGAACTCAGTCGAACGCAGTGAATTTTTGGAGAACGGTGCGTCGTGCAAAATGTACACTGACTAGTTTGATGATATTTAGGCATATATATATTTTCATAACTTCATTTTTGTCAATGTTTATATTCAAACAAGCAAACAGGAGTTTGGGAATCGAACGTTCGATTGAGTTCGATTGTCGACCATTCGGTAATTAATCGAACGTTCGATCGTGTTTGATTGATTCAATTCAATTCAATTCACACAAATACAGTGTATTAGAGAAAGAAAGATTATTGATTATTGATTGACAACATTTTAATTTATTATGAGTTCGATTATGTTCGATTACTGAACCCAATTGAACGATTGGTGTTCGATTGGGTTGGACTGCCGCCTAACGTTCGATTAGATACTCCGGGTAGTAGAATACAAGGATCTCACTTTTAATAAGGCAGTGCCGCTGATCCTTACACCTAAGACCACGGAAAACAAATAGGCCCGGGTTACAAAAATACACGGACTACCGTGCGGGAGGTTGCGGGTTCAAACCCCGGCCAGACCAACACTCAGGCTCTTTAAAATAATTGAGGAGAAAGTGCTGCCTTTGTAATGACATCTGCAAACGGTTAGACTTTCTAGTCTTCTCGGATAAGGACGAAAAACCGTAGGTCCCGTCTCACAATACGTTAAAGAACCCACGCACTGTACGAAAAGAGTAGGGGACGTAGTCCCCGGTGTGGTGGTCTATCTCTACTAGAATGTGGTTATAAGGGAAGGGATCCGTGGAGAGGTACTCCCTATAATGGTCTATACGGGGAGGCTCAGCCCGAAAGGGGTACCTTTTTCACGCTTCAGGTATATGAAAGGGTAGGAATTTCACGAGTCGAGGTATATGAAAGGGTAGGGAAATCTGTCATTGAGGTATTTAAAATGGCCTTTTATTGAAATATTTCGAACACACATCCCTTATGACTGTACTGTTTCAATTTTTTGAACGCTACATGAAAATGTCAGGAAGACTTCCTGTTTTAGGTATACGCAGTATACGAAAGGGGTACTATTTGTCCCTGATGGAAGGTATATGAAAGGGGTACCTTTTCTGTCAAAAATGGTATATAAAAGGGTAAGGGGTTGGTCCTCGGGGCGGAGCCTCCCTGTATTAAAATTTTTTAGTACCCCAGCCCCCCCCCCCCCCCGGGGGGGGCATTTGCAGGTACGGGCCTACAGTAATTGGCGCAAAGCTGTTGTAGTGTCCCTGCCAGGTCTCTGGCGAAGCTAATAAAATAAAATAAAATAAATAAATCTTGCCCTTTTTTTGTATTTTTCAGCATGGTATGACTGCCCTTATTTGGGCATCAGGACGTGGACACACTGAAGTTGCTAATCATTTACTCGCTGCTGGAGCAAATCCCGACGCCGCTGACAAGGTACATCAAGGGGCGTGTTAACACCGAAATCTTCAGTAATTAGGGCGGGAAGGAGTTTTCGATTGTGCGCGCTATAAAGCAAATAAATCTTCGTCGTCCACAGTTAGCTACCGCAGTTTTCAGTTCTGTGTAATAATTTTAAATTTTCGTGTCGAATTGACCCGATGAAAACCTTTTTTTTTTACTTTGTATTTACAGTTTCATTTCCGGCACATCTGAAATAGAGAAAAGTGCACGGAAAATTTTGACGGTGGAGTTCAGGATAATGCGCTCCAGTTGTCCTAACTTGCTTGCTCGTTGGTCATAGTGTGACTGTGCGGTTGGGATGGGGCAGTGGTAGACCACACCTTGATTTGGGGTCTTCTATTAAGGGTGTAGTATTGGAACGTACCTCGGCTTAAATAGACTAGCGTGTTAATTTATTGTTTGTTTGTTTCAGTATGGAACAACAGCCTTGGTGTGGGCCTGCAGGAAGGGCCACCTAGGAGCAGTCAAGAGTCTTCTTCATAACAACGCTAACGTCACTACTGCGAGCAGTGTAAGTGTTGCCATGGCTACAGTCGCTATGACAGCCTCAACTGCCGCCTTACGCGGTGATTTTTAGTTAAGAACTAAGTGGAACTTTCGTTTTTTTACGGTTTTGTTTCTTGTTTATTGATGGCTTCTGTCCAGAAAGCAAACAGGATCGTCCCCCCGTTGGAAAAAACTCTGAATTCAGAAGATCATTTAGATAGCTAGAGTTCCTGAGTTGAAAACGTCGAAAACGTTTCCTTAGTTTTGTGTAAAATTATGTCCTCGATGTTTGGTAAAAGGGTGACTGTAAAATGTGGCTGTTATCCAAAGGTCGACTTAAGTTCACACCAGACGAACAATAAACAATTATTGGACAAGCTTGAGCAAAATATCGTGATTTGTCAGTGGCGAGCAGTACAATTATTTGCCGAAGCCGAAGGCTGAGGCAAAGGAATTGATCTGCAATACACTGGCAAATCATGATATTTTGCGAAAACCGAGTTCAATAATAGTTTTATCATTCGATCATCGAGCTTGTTTTTCATAATTATTTTCGGGAAGCGTGAAACGATCTGCCATTTATCTCTGAATTTGAAGAGCTTGGACGTGTGCACTCGTCCCCAGAGCAGTCGTTTCTTTTGGTCACGTGGTCGGAGAAACGAAGGCCTCTGGTCGCAGCAATTACCGGATGTCCGTAAATCACGGACATCCGGTAGTGCATGTCATATAGCCAAGAATGTATTTACTCATGCTCAGATATGTATCCTCAGGGAGGGAGTGACAGTCCAGCTTTGGCTTTTATGATGGCGGGCTTGAAAGCTGGTTCGGCGAAGCTTTGAACGAGACTAATTTCATTGAAATTAGAAAATTTACAAAAGGAAAAGGGAACAACAACCTGCCTTACATGCAGTAGCTGTACAGAAACGAGACTGGCTGTGTATTTTGCCCACGGGGTTTCGAAAATCGCTGATATTGCAACTTCTCTCGTTCGTGGTGGACCATAGATACGGTTGTAAGCAGTTGTGTTCTTGTAGTTTCGCCACTGAATGTGCTCATTCCTGACCAAATTAAAAAGTTGAAGGCACTACGTGTTGGCTTAAAGGTTTATAAGCAAGGTAACAGATGTCAACGTCCCTTGTTGAATTGTGCAAAAATATACCTCACCCGTAACGGTAACTGCAGATGAGTGGCTCTGGGGACGAGAATGACAGGAAGTGCGCAATACTTCATCACTTAATTCTTGTTGCGCATTCATTTTTTGTCAGCCAATGAAAAAATTGGAATGTTTTGGCGCGTCCAGAGCCACTTGTCAACGACATTTTAAGACGAGTGGCTCTGGGGACGAGAATGGGACGTGTGGACACAACTACGCATAAGCAGAATATTTGTAGAAAAATCATAGCTGGACGGTACTACGCACGAGCAGACCATTATTTGAAGGCAGTTATTTGTAGGTCACGTGGTAGGCTCTTGGCCAATGAACAGGAAGGGAAAAGTATCGAATGGGTAAATGGCTTGTATTCGGTCGCAGCACACTCTAAAGGGGATGGAACTGCAGAAGAGACATTGTATGATATGTGAGTCCTGGGTTCAACCATAAACCCGATGGTTTAATTGTTACTCTATCGTTATAATATTCTAGCGAGGTTGGACGCCCCTGATTATGGCGGCTAAGGGTGGATACACAGAGGTTGTTGACTGTCTATTAGAGCGAGATCCTCATATCAACGCCACAGATCAGGTACATCATCAAACTTCAATTTTTCCTAATCAGTTTATTTAAAAGAATAGTCCTGGAAAAGAATGGCAAGAACGAATACTACAAACGTGCCTGGCTGTCACAGGTCGGTGTTTTCACACGATCATTCAACTAGTTGATATTTTGTACGCTGAATAATCAGATTGCCTCTTAGCTTCACAAGATACAGTTTGCAGAAGAAAAAAAAGAGCGCACGTCAGCCGACCGTTTCCCGTCTCGAAGATATTATGTTTCTAATCAGATCGGAACTTAAGCCTGGTTCTCATATGCCGCCGACCAACCTGCGACATAGCCGCCAGTAGTGCCTGGGATACTGTTCAGACATATGAGAACATACGCCGCCGGTAACAAGAACCATCGCAGGTCCTTACCGCCGGCATGCCTGCGAAGTTGACTTGAGTTCAACTTCGCAGGCACGTCGGCGGTTCTTCCGGAACGCCGGCAATGGAAATATTTTATGAGAACGTACTCGGCGATCGTCGGCGATGTGCCACCGGCAAATATATCCCACAAGTCATTTCATCCAAAATATCGGATGCTGCGGACGTAGAACCCAGCGCTGAACAAGCCCGGTCTTACCCAAATAACAGACTTAATTGATACTATAAGGAATTATATAGGGCCATTTACGACAAATCTTGCTGTCCGTGCTGGCTCCTTTCTTGAGTTGAGCATAGGGCAGAGAGCCCAAAACTTTCACTTACGGCTTTCCCGTTTGTCTTGACGCTTTCTTTGTATATATCTCCTTACAAGCAACGCAAACTAGCGAAAGCTGCCAGTGTTTTATCCAAGCTTATTGAAGGATAGTTAGCTTGTGAAGAAAGGTCGCGAAACGATACTGATTTGGTGCGCTATTTTACGTTCACCGGGGACACGTCGTCGTCGATTAAACCACAAGTCATCGCAGGTAG